>OW818032.2:63943386-64543386 GCA_942486065.2 Calliphora vomitoria | reverse complement strand
TTAATGTTAAATTAGAAATTAATTAACAGAAAATTAATTTGAGAAATTTTTTTCGAATTTATTAATTCAATTTGGTATTAATTCACTAAAAAGTTAATCTTAAAATTGTCAGCAACTCATTCCATAAATCCATTTACAAAATTGAATTATTTTATGAATTCATTCATCTTTGAATTAAATCATAATAGAATTCATTCATACTTTTAATGATTAAATTCTTTTAATTCAAATCTAATACAAATTTTATCTTCATTCAATTTATTTTGTTATTAATCATTTACTATGTGAATTGAACAAAAAAAATTTACTTAAGCCTTTTTGTAATAGATTTTAGTTGAAGAAAAATATAATCATTCAATAGATTTTTTTAAGTCATTGTGCAATGGATTTGAATTAAATATAAATTTAATGATAAGAATAAGAAATTAATTCTATTTAGATTTAATTCTTAAAGAAATGAATTCAATAGTTCGGAAAACTAAGGAATTAAGACAACGAATTAATTCGTGCTGAATTATTTAATGGAATGGAAGAGGATAGATTTAATTTGATTTTGTAAATTGTATTAAGAATTATTTTTTTTCGAACCTTTAAGTACAGTTAATTTGCAGCTATAATCAAAAAATTATTTGAATTTGTTAACTTTAAAGATGTTGCAAAATTGTACCGGTCTTTTGAGATAAAGTTCTGTGTATTTTCGAATCGAATCTGGAAAAACTTTGTTGTAACAGTATTTTATTAAGTAAGACACAAATTAGTTTGTTTTCTTTTCTGTTTACCCTGATATTTATAACTGAGTGTGTGAGACAGTTCCAGTTTTTAGCTGCCGATTTCTTTTCCAGCAAAAATTAATTTTTTTTGCTGGTCTTAACTTTGTTGTTTTATAAAAAACTATGATCAGTTCATGATGTTTTCTATCATTGCCCTTATATTTCACGTTTGTGTTATTTTTTGGGGATGTTACAGACCATGTTATTTTCTAAATATAAGTTAATCATTTGATTGAATTTAATATTTTTGTCATTGGATTTCACTCTATGTGTTCGTTCCTGAATACCTCAGTGAACGCTTAATGTTTTGTAAAAGGTCTTTGAAAAAAATTGCAATGGATTGAAATCAATGCATTCACATAAAGAACAAATGTTTCAATGTTAAACGCAACCTTTAAAGAATGTTACCTCTTGTAAGAAGTCAATATTTTTTAAAGAAAACATCATACAGAATTTAAATTTTGATTTGAACACTTTTCAAAAGTGTATGTACATGACTATAGTCTTGCAAACTAAACATGACGTAGAGAATAGATTAAATGTTTTGTACTTGATTATTTTGTACACTATTTGAGTACTAGGTGACAATGATTTTGGCAATTTGGAATTTCTCCTGCTGCTATTTGTAATTCGAAAGGAAAAGGAGTAAATCATATGGATTCGATTTAAAGAACACTAAAATATGTGAATTCATTTTAAGAAGAAAACTTCACTTGGATTCGGATTACAGGACAGATGGATTATGTTCTTTTAATAAGGACAAAGGTGATCAAGACTGCAGATACATAAAAATTTAATGGATTTAAAGAAGGTATCATTTTCATAATACTTCCCGCTAAAAATACATCATAAGCATCATAAACATCTTTGAATTCTTTAATGAATTAGGTCGAATAGAATAAGCAAAAATGGAAGTAGTTTTTGGATGATATTATCATGACTCCTTAAGCACAATCATACATGATTCACTTAAACTTTGTCATTGAGGCTTATGTGAATAAAGTCAGCTCCATCACTTATTTACACCCCCAAAAAATGTTGAACATTTTGTGAGCTGTAAGGGGGATGGATGACTCATCAATGCATAAAAAATTCACTTGTTTATGTCGACTTATGAGAACTCTTATTGATGTGATAAAGAGTGAACTGTTTTTGGAGTTTGCCAAGTTAGAGTTGTACACCGGATGACCCAGGTGTACATTGTCTTAAGTGCTTAAAAAAGGGCCACTTGTGTGCGCTCTAATTGATAGGATGCAGTATGACCCACGTTTCTTGTGGGTTGATATTCCATTCCATGTTAGCACGTTTTTACCGAAGTAATTTGTGAGCAAACAACTTTTGTTGGATTTGGCTCATCATGAAGGACTTTTGCGGTCAATGGACTGTTGAAAGTACTAATTTTCATATTTCAATTTTGCAACCAGACTCATGCAATTTCTTTAAGAATTTGCCCAGAAATCTTTTTGGTTGCGATATGCTCATGTTCAAATGCATTCTCAACCATGTCTCTATTTCACGATACATCACATGGCTATCCTACGATTTAGGAACACCATCTATCGCCCCTGTTCTGTAAATGATAATTGAATATGATTTTGTATTTTGAATAATGTTTGATTACGAGTAAATCCTGCGAATTCGTGAATTTAAAAACGAAAATGTTACTCGGATTCGGTTTACAGAACAGGGAATAGTTTTCTGGTTTGACAACTGGGCGGTCAATCCGAAAACGAAAATGTTCGAAAAATACATTGTAATTCGATAAGATTTCCTTTCGAATCGATATTGTTTGATGTGAATAGCGATTGAATTCGGAAAACCAGGCAATGTTATTCTTCAGTGGATCGGCTCAACGTTATTGAGAACAGATACGAAAATTATTTAAGTGAGGTTATATTAGACAAGTTCATGCAATTTAACAAAATAGAGGTAAAGTGATAAAAACTGTTATACTAAGTTTAGCATTAAACCAGAATAAGATTGAGTCGCAAAGTTATAAAAAAAAAAAACACTTGAAATTAACCAATTTCTTCATTAAGTCCCAAACCGACAATGATGAGATGAATTTCGTTCCACTTTTGGTGAAAATTTTAAATCAATTCATTTTAGAAATGTTAAAATAAATCTTAAAGTTTAATTTGCCTATGAAAGAATTTCATTCCGATCGATAGAGGAATTAATTCCGTATTTTTCTTCTTTAGAAAAAGTAAAATTAATTTTTGTTCGGAAATACAGAATTATTAAATACTTTTGGATGACCTAAAACGAAATCGTTAGGAATAAAAACTACGGAATTGAAACCATTGCGAACGAAATGTGCCACAGTCCGGAAAATCTAGGATCCAAATCGGCATTGGTGGGATGAGTTTGGTTCCAGTTTATTTTGCTCATTCTTAGAAGAGTTTAATTGTGATTAAAAGAAATAAACTTTTAATATAGAAGGAATGTTTGCTATACTCAACGATATATCCCACAATTTAGGTAGATTTTAAATAATTTTGTTATGAAACACAACTAGAATACTGTTTTTAAGTGGAAACATTGTTTTATTAATCTGTTAATTTTTGTTTGTATTAAATATTTTCTATATAGTATATTAAATAGAGTTCAAAATCTTTAAGCAGTTGGAAATTTAAAACATTTCAAAACCATTCTTAACAAATATGAAGTAAAAGCAAAAAATAGTTATACACAGCCTCATTTTTATATAAAAAAAAAAAACAATTTTTTAACATACCTTTAAAAATATGTTTTTTAAGTTGAAAATTTTTCAAACAAAACCATATAAAACTTTAAAATCTTTTTGAAAATATTTTTTTTATTTAGAATCGAAAAATATTCACAAATAAAAATTGTTGTTTTAACGCTGTTGCGTAACAGAAACCACCAAAAAAAAGGCAACGCTTTAAAAATGAAACTAAAAATTTATTAAAAACAAAAAAAAAAAAAAAAAAATAGTTAAAATCCCCTTAAAGGACCGGAAAACTCTCCTCTTCTAACCAACCCTCCCCTACCCACAATTACAAATATGCATACATATACAACATAATTACAAATTAAAACTAATTTTAGCCGAAAACAATAAAAAAACAAACAAATTACTAATTTTTATGTTATAGAAATAAAAAAGCAAAACAAACAGAAAAGAAAAATCATAAAAATAATCAAAAATAACAAAATATATTATACTACTACTCTATATACATACAAAACAAAAAAAACTCACAATGAGAAAATAAAATATTAAACAAACACGAAAAAGAAGAAAAAACTCAATGTTAAGTTAAAAATTAATAATACAAAAACAGTTTTTAAGACATCTTTCTTACCCTGGGCCCTAATTTTCAGACTCCACCGTATAAAAATAAAACTTCCCCCTCCTACTCAACTCTCCCTTCCCTTTTTCTCAACCTTAAAAATCTAACAAAACTCTGTGTGTAATAATTTAAGCAAAATTAAACTAAAACAAAAAAAACTTACAAAAAAAAAATCCAAAAAAAAAATTATAAAAGAAATTCATTCTAAAAAAAACAAATTACAAAAAAAGTGGAAATATAGTCAAGTTATATAAAGTATACATAAATATAAATATATCTATAAATATAAATGCAATTTGTATAAATTTAATATAAATATAAATCTAAACTTAAATATAAATATTAGTTTATAATTATTAAAAAAAAAAAAACAAACAAATAATAAATTGAGAAATAATTTAAAGTATATAATATAAATAAACAAAAGAAAAAAAAAAAAACAAATAAAATATATTTAATATACATCTAATGTAATTGAATATACATAAATTATAATTATTATAAATAATAATGTATTAATTGTATGTTTAAATGTGTAAATTAATTAATTAATATTAAAAACAAAAAAAATTTAAAATAAATATTTGTAAAAAAAAAAACAACAAACTGTGTGAAAACAAGTTCTATTTTCTATACAAATGAGCAAAAAAAAAAAAAAAAACAACAACAAAACAAAATCTAAAAAAAAGTTACCAAACTTTTGCAGTTGGTTTTTCGTTCAATTTTAATTTGTTTTGTATTTAATTTTAGGTTACTGAATTTGACACTCTTAATTTTTTCAATTTTATAAATTATCATTTTGATGTCTACCATCAGTACGTTAATTGTACTAATTTGTGCCAATAAATGTAGTTGGACTGAATTATCCATTTTAAATTTCTTGTACGAGGATGGGTCAATAAGTCCGTGACTTTTTGAATTTTCCTAGCTCTTAACTGAAAGGGCAGCACTGCTCCAGTCAACAGGTATGTCAGTTGACTTCTGTCAACATTTGAACAAGATGTGTCATTTGGTTGTGTTTGACAGCCATTGATAGCAAACTACCTCGTGACTTGTGGAGAAATTGGGAAAAAGTGAATTTCGTTTTATTTTTATTTTTTTTTGAAAAAAAAAAACATCACTCAGCCCAAGGCTAATGCCCGTAATTTCAACAAATAATTATCTATCAGCGCCTAGTTACTTATGGAGTAAAAATATTTGAAATTAATGTCAAGTTAGATTTTAGGTAAATTTATCTGCTGGGTATTTTACAAAGTTTTTATCTATTTGTTAAAGTTACGGGCATAAGGTTGATAAATACTATGGGAACTATGCGCTATAAATTTCAATGGTAAAAAAGTGGTTTACTGAATTTCGTGGTGGCCGTATAAACACGGAAGATGCCGAACGTTCTGGATGCCCAGAAGGTCTATACACCCGAAATAATTAAAAAAATCACCATATGGTATTACCGATCGGAGATTGAAAGTCATGCATCTCACATTGCTTAGTTGTTTCAATTTTTAACGATCACTTGGGTATGAGAAAGATTTCCGCAAGATGGCTGACGCGTTTGCTCACAATCGGGTGCACAAAAGGGCTACACACATGTGTAGTTTCCATGTCAAAAATCCATGAATTAGACTATGAAATGCTCCCTCTCCCGCTTTATTATTCGGATTTAGACCCGAGTGACTATTTCTAGTTTCCAAACCGGAAAAGTCTCGGCGGAATCAGATTAAACTCCAATGATTTAATCATCTCACAACAAATACCTATTTTGATGACCTCGACAAATCTTCATTTTTGGAAAGGATAAACAAATTGTAGAAACGTTGGGCAGAGTACATAGCGCTCAAAAGAGACTTTGTTGAAAAATAAAATAATTTTTAACACAAACCCTATGTTTCATTCAAAATGGCACGGACTTTTTGACTTAATCACCCCTATCGCGAATCAATATTTCGCATGAAATGTGTTCCCTTTTTCCATTTTTCGTTCATCAACTTTGTTCACGTGAAAAAATTCCCCTACATGGGAAATTTTTAAATGGAATTTTGTAAAAAATAAACATCTGTTACGAACAAAGTTAACTATTGTGAATGAAAAGTTTAAGGGAATATCACGATAGCAAATTCCTCTTCGAGGGAAATGGCTATTTCATGGGAACATAAATTTCACATGTTTTGCCGATAGGGGTGAATATCTGGCTTAATATCAACGATTGTCATGATAATGATACTAAAATTTTCTTGATGTTAATGATCTTGAATTTATGAAAGGTAGTAGTAAAGAGAAGAATTTCTAGTGGAACGAAAAAAAGAAAATTCAGAGCATAGTTGAGACGGCAATCCACTTTTTATCACTCTACAGAATATCAATAAAATTACGAAGTGTTAAAAAGTTCCTAAAAGAACAACCCAAAAATGTTCTTACATATCCAGAAATATGCATACGTCTACGAACATGTGGCATCAAAAAGGCTTAATGACATGATTTAGGTACATGTTGCAACTAAAGCTAATCCAAATTTGTTAGTATTGTTCAGATTAATATGAAATGTTCAAGAACAGTCATTATAAAGTTCCCCTTTTCTCTAAACAGAATCCGAGTAAAGATGTCGTTTTTTAAATCACTCGATTTACATAACAGGGATGAGTACCTTCCTTACATTAGTCGCTGGTATTTACAACATATTTGGAAGTACAACAAACACGAATCGCTACCTCTTTCCTACCAAATCCAATCAGTGGCTTTGGGTGAAGTATTATATCAAGAAAACACAGATAGGTTCTTTTCAACCAATCAAGTCACCGATCGATAATCACATATAGTAAAATCGGAGGAACAATTGCAGTGTTGATCATGTTAACAATCTTCGAAGCATCCATCAAGCATTCGAAGCGAAATTTCACATGGTTGGAGCTGTGGTGTTTTCGAATTGATTTAGAGTTGTTCAGCTTCCTAGAGGTAATGAGGGCCAGTGTGTGGCCCCTCAAAGTAGGTCACCTCGGATCTCAAATTTAAAAAAAAAATAGCTTATCGTTAAAAATTTTTTGTGGAGCATCTGAGGAGTAAATATAGGCGAAAACCTTAGGAGTTGATATTTTCGTAAAATTAAATAATTTTATAAATTTAGCATCATTAGCTTCAAAACCAATTTCTGGATGCCAATTTGTTAACCGAAATGGTAGCTGTCATCTGTAATACCATATACGCAACTGACAACGCAGCTGAAGTTCGATTGTCATCCATAGCTGACCCATAATATGGTGATTTTCCATGAAGAAAAATATAAAATTTGAATTAATGCAAAATTTTAACGGTTAAGATATCACAACAAAATTTGGAACTAATGTAGATCCAAATGTCTTTAACTCAATGGTATTATAATTTTTGACAGTTTTTATTTTCAAATACCGAAATTCCGAGAAATATGAGCCTCCATAGACCAAGCTAAATTAAAAAAAATTAATAAATAAAAAATACCCAAATATCTCTTCAACTAAAAGAGATAACCTACACCTGTAAGCGTATTTTTGTAGATCTTCTCAAGGACTATTTATATTTTAAACTTCAGCTCATTCGGATTATAAATGGATTTTAGGGGATTAAAAAAAAAAAAAAATTGAGCCCCGACGGAGCCAACTTTTAGGGTCCACGCACTGGCCCCCATTACGCCTAGGAACCTGAGCATCTGTAAATCAACTCGAAAACGCCTCAGCTCCAACCATGTGAAATGTGAAACAACATCTGCATTAGTTGCCGAATTATTTCTTAAAACCAATCGTTTCTAAAACAAACAAAAAAGATAAGTTGGTGAATGTCAGAAATTACATTGAAAATTCTATGTATTGGACTTTCACATTACAGGTAAGTTTTGCTAAAGGACTACATCATCAATCAGCCTTAGTATGTGTGACCCTGTCGTAGTTAAAAAAAGACCGTTAGTCAGCAAACAAAAATTAATGGAAAATTGTCAAATTTAAATTTTGATCAACGGACAAAACAAAATTAATAAATCCATCGAGGAATCTGAAACAAAATCGATAAGAATAATGACGAAGAAATTATGGACGAAATGTGTGAAATTTTGTGAAATAACATAAAAAATTTTTCTGATCTAATTTCTATACCCACCATCAAAAGATGGGGTATAGAAACTGCCAACTTTTGTAAGGATCGTAATTGATCCTACCCCTCTTGGTGGGCATACAAGATTCGGCACAGCCGAATATACCACTCATACTTGTGTTTATTGGTTTCTAACAATTCTTTAAAATTTTGTTAAAAGTCGTTCAAAAACTTAAACTTTTATAATAATATTAAATTGTTATTTGAATACTATTTTAAGTTTTAACAACTTTTTTTGTACAGAAGGTCTTTGGCTTGGTACACTTTTTTCCCCTACTTAAAACTGTCCTATCAAAGACCTAACTCTGTTGTCAAAAAACTGAGTAGTGAGTATGTATTAGTAAACAATACTATGTGAGAACAAAAACAACACTCATATGTGTGATTATTTTAAGTAATTTCATTGTTTGAGTTCTTTTCTAGTTTTCGTATTTCTCTATGCTTTTATGGCTTCTTATTAAAATATTGCCAGCTAACACTGGGTGTTTAATTCGTTTCGAGGAAAAAAAAACCAAAAACATAAAATTTTGTGAATCGAGTTAGGAATGAAGCCCGTATTTAGGTACTGCGGCTTTGCATTTTTCGAAAATTTATCCTCTGAGTTTGATATCGTTCTTCACAAGGCTATTAAATAATTTAAATTATATTGTACATTTTTCCTGATTATCAAAACAAGTGAGTTTAAAATGGACTCTCATAAAATCAACTCAAGGTTATAACAAAACTAATTTCGCAACATAAACTGTGAAGACAATTATGCGAGGAATAGCAATTAAACCAATTCGAGAGTGAGGCACAAAATTGGAATAAATTATAATAATAAAGACCCGTGAGATGTTCCTTAACTTCCAAATCATCATTGTGACAATTTGCATATTTTTCTTAGTCCATAAATGAAATGATCCCCTCTGTTTAGTAAATCGAGTGATTTCAAAAACGTGCGATTTTCAAAAACGAATAGTCGCAAAATTGATATGTGAATTCGTTTAAAATCCAAATCGTTACTCGATTTTGATTTATAGAACAGGGGAGTATATTAAAATACGTTTCTTTAGTCGAAAGTTAAACGAAGTGGAGTCGATTTACAGAACTCACATACTTATTCACATTTTTTAAACGAAACGTTACTCGGATTCGGTTCACAGAAAAGGGATAATAAAGTAAACAATTTATTTAAAATAAAAAGGCAGACATTTTCGTTAATATTTGAAAGTTATGTCGAATACTGTTCAAAGCCGAATTGATGGCTTAATACGAAATCAATATTTTTGAGAACTCTATAAACTAATTTCTTAAAGGTTACTGTTTTTTTTATTATATTTTATTTATATGTATTAATAATTTATTATAACTTTTTTTTATTTCAGTTCTATTTTACAATACTGCATATTATTTCGAAATTCTATCAAACATAACTCAATTTTTAAAAAAAAACAAAAACTATTCACTGGACCAACAACAATTTTCAATATTTACTCTCTACAATCATGCTAAACAAATTCTTTGGTTTATTTAACTTTAATATTTATAATACAAAATACAAAAAAAATAAAAACAAATCTGTGAAACTAAGAAAAACAAATATAAATTATACTTTATCAACCCTGAACATTTTTTAAAACTAATTTTAAGATATATTAGTAGAAATTATATTGATGTGTAGCAAATTTATATATATAAAAAAAAAACTATAAAAAAATCTATAAAAAAAGTTTATACAAAAAATCTTAAAAATAAAAAATAAAAGTTACTCAACTCAAAACAAGTCAATGAACAAATAAACAAAAAAATAACATATGTATTTTAAATTTCTTTAGAGCAATTAACAAAGATTATTTCTCTAATCCTTATTATTAAAAAAAAAAAATGATTTTTCTTTCTAACGTTTAACGGAGAGAAGAGTTACAGTGGCAGAAAATTAGGAAAAGTTATTAATTAAATTGTTGTTTATATATGTATTTGAGTATTAAACAGAAGTCAGAGAAAACTAAATAGCATAGATAAATACACATAGATTGGATACTATTCTGTTAAAGACCTAACTCAGTTGTCAAAAACATAAGTAAAAAAAACTATCAGCCATTTTCAACACCGAATTTGAATAGCAAAATGGGAAAATGAAAAAAAACTCCTGTGGATTTTTTATTCATGATTGGGCTGTATGTGAAAACAAAAACAATTATTTTTAGTAATTTCTTTGTTTGAAAAACTCAAACAAAAAAATTACTCAAAAAAGTGTTGTTTTTGTTTTCACTTAGGTTTTGGACAACTGAGTTAGGTCTTTGACAGGAGAGTTTCCGCTCTATGTTTATTTTCTCATTGGCCAGGTTTATTTTTAGCATGATTTATATAAATTTATAGATATTTCATTTGTTTATTTGTTGATTTCCTTAGTTTATGATGAACAAACTTCAAATAAAAAAGCAGTTTATTGCCACTGTAATTATTTTCAAACAATTGTGATTTTAAAATAAAATAAAGACAAACAAATATTGTATTTCATGAAAATAATAATAAATAATAAAGTAAAGACTTGAGAAAGAAATTAAGTTAACTAAAGTAAAAAACAAAAAAACAAAAAAAAATAACAAATAAAATAAAAAGAAAACTGGTTAATCGTAGTTAAATTTCAAAATATGGACTTAATATTGGTATAAAATATTGAAAGGCAAATAACTTTAAAACAAAATCTGTTTATTTTTTCAAAACGACACATTTTTTAAGCTTGATTTTAATATTAAACAAACACAGAACAAACAAACCAAAATCATATTTGTGATATTCAAATTGAGGAATAATTAATTAATGAATTTTGTTAAAATTCCCAAATTTAAATTGCGAACATTTCTACAAATTTATTTCGTATTAAAATTTAATTTTAATTTAATTAATTGTAAATTCTAAATACATATAAAATTGAAAAACCATTGTCAGTTCTGATGCAGAATTCCAGGCCAATTGAAGCTCGAATTTATTTAAGTAAAGATAAGAGAATATTTTTTAGATAAAATACACCATTAGCTAAAAATAAATTCAACTTTCAAATACCTCGAGATTCTGTCATCTGACGGCATATTTAAATTTAACTAACTACAACATATATAAATAATAATTTGTCAATGTTTTTGAATGTTTTAAAAATATATATATACATACATAAGTAATAAGTAAAAAATATAAAATATTATTTATCATACAAATTTATAAAAAAAAATAACAATAATAAAAAATAAACAAAATTATATAAGAAAAAAAAAATAAATAAAACTACATGCATACAAAAATAATATTAACAAAATGTGTGTATGTGTAATAAATAAAAACAAAAGTGGAATTATTAAACCAACAAAAATATTAAATAAATGTGTTTTATTTAGAATAAGGCGCGAACAATATACATAGTATATTGACATTCAAAATAACTTACTTTGTTTATAACAAATTTATAAAAGTGATCAGAGATAATCATACTATTTCCATTTAAACGACTAACCCCTATTAACACGAAGTCTGGTTAGATGATAACTAATAGTTATACAGTGAACTCTCTCTTTGCGGACACCACTCTTAATCGGACACGTCCCATAAACGGACACATTTTTCAGACCCAAAATAATTCTTTGGGATTATTTAATACTCTCATAAGCGGACACCTCTTATAAGCGGACAAATTAGCCAGTCCCTTAGGTGTCCGCTTATGAGAGTATTAAATAATCCCAAAGAATTATTTTGGGACTGAAAAATGTGTACTGTCGTTTAAAATTATTTTTGTATGAAAACTGTCAGTATAACTATTAGTTAACACATAGCCAGACTTCGTGTTAATAGGAGTAAGTATTAAAGATTTTCATACAAAAAAAAAGTATCATCCATTTTCCATTTAGGCCAATATTATTGGAACTACAGCCAACTTAAGGTTTTCAAATACAAATCATATAAAACAATAAATATTTGGTGAGAAAATAAAAGTGATCACAGATTAATCGATAATGTTTAATTACAATTGACAGCAATTTTCAGTCGACACGATACTTGACAACGACTCATACTAAGATTAAAAATATTTGCGATTAGAGAAATTAAAAAAATAAAAATCAACAATGGGAAGCAATTTGAAACCGTAATGGCAGAATTTGGAGAAGTAATTTCAAATATTTGACTTAAGTTAGTTCAAATCACTTGCCATTAGCGGAGTTATCTATTGTAAATAAAATAAAAATGTTTGATCTGCCAGGCCTATTTTCGAGTAGTCGGGGCCCCAAAGTTGGGAATATTTTTGCATATGTCTTCAAAATTGTATTTTGTTCTTAGACAATATATATATCAAATGATATATATTTTAAAGACCTTTTCATCGATACATAACATGACCTATTAACATGGTCCATCTATGACCCAAATCCCAAAAAAATATTTTTTTACTCGATATTAAAACAAAACAAGTAAAAGAGCTATATTCGGCTGTGGCGAATCTTATATACCCTTCACCAAATTATACTTTAAAATAAAATTAAAAAAAAAAAATTTTTTTCAAAATTTTTTTTAAATTTTTTTTTCAAAATTGTTTTTTAAGTTTTTTCCAATTTTAAAAAATTTTTTTTTTTAATTTATTAGTCTTATGACAAAAGAATGTTTTTTGTGAAAAAAATTCGGGTTAAAAAATAGTTTCCCGATTTTGACCCTTTGTAGGTCCAACTTTGTATAGCCTTATATATATTGTTGCAATGGACTTTGAAATATCTATCATTAGATATCCATATTGTCTATATTTATGACCTAGTAATAGAGATATAGGTCAAAAATAGGCCAAAAATAGAGGTTGTCTCGGATTTTTGCTCATATCTCCGTTATTTATGGACGGATTTTGCTGATTTTAAATAGGAAACTTCTCGAAAGCATGTCTGACAGAATTAGTGAGGATTTGGATCCCGAAGATATCTGGGGTCTTCAGAGAATTGATTTCAACAGACGGACTTGGCTAAATCGACTCCGCTATCTATAAGGATTCAGAATATATATACTTTATAGGGTCGGAAAATTATATTGTGGAAATTACAAACGGAATGGCCAATTTATATATACCAGAGATGTGCATGAATACCATTCAAATGACATATTTTATATTTTGCAAAAATGGATACTGAGTTATCACTATACATAAACTAAACGAATACTGTCATTGCATGATTCACTACAGCAAGTGTTTTGTTACAAAATGCATGTAATTGCTTGCATATTCTGTAAACTCTTACCATTCACAAAAGCAGCGAATCAATAAGAGTGTTATGAATATACGAAGAGCTTTTTGAGTTAATATACACTTTCCTATATGAGTATGATTGAATTAATTTAAGACTGTATTTAGAAGGTTTTTTCTTGAATATTTCTATTTTTAACAATACGAAAAACATCATTTTCAAACATTTTTTATTATTTCGGAGTTTATTGTATCGAAATAAGACGAAATTTACTTCTTGAACCACGCGCGAAAATTTATTTAAAACAAATTAATGCACTGATTTTGTACTATGCATTCAACTTATCATCGAGCTTTTGTGAATCATTTGAATACTTTGCATACAAATCAAAACACAGTAATCATTTTTGAGTTGTTATTGCTAACGGCATTTAAAAAATGATTGTGAAAATGGCAATCAATTTTGAGACTGCATGCACTGCAAGCAATATAATTAGTCAATGATGATAATTGGAAACACAACAAATGCAGTGATTTCATTCATATAGAAAAAAAGCGAATCAACTCATGTACATCTCTGATATATACCCTTCTCTCGAAGGTGAAGGATATAAAAAAAAGAAAAAATCGGGACAAAGACCTATACGAGTAATAAACTAGATTAGTTTATTTAAAAGTCAAGAGATCAAGTTTTAATTTAAGGTATAATATAACTCTGCAAGTAATATAGATCCGGAGATATTAGAAAAAAAATTTTCAGCATACAAAATGTTTGTATGCTAAGTGAAGGCATGTTATGCTGAAAGCCTTTATTTAGCGAAGCCGGTGTTCGAAATAACATCGAGGAGAAAATCATTGCGTCCGGCAATACAGGAAATCAATCTTATTTAAGGGAGCCGGTGTTCGAATTACCATACGCCCATGTTGTGAAAAACGCATATCGCTTAAGACTTGCCTTTTCCATTTAAAAGCGCCAAAAGGGTGTTCTGACAAACAAAAACGCTAGAAATTTGGCGTTTTCAAACCGCTAGTGTATACTGAAAGGAATAGCAAAACGCGTGGTTTTCAGAACATGCTGAAATTCGTTTTGCGAAAACGCTGCGTTTTCCAGAACATAGTGTAGAAAATTATTGATCCCAGCCGAATGCTGGCAGTACATGAAATCTTCGCTAGCGAAGGCGGCGTTCGAAATATTCAAATCATTGCTTACTTTCTTTACTTTGAAGCCTAAGGATTTGTTTGTTTCACTGGAATCCTATACAAAAAGGTATTATTATACCCTTCACCTTCGTGAGAAGGGTATATATAAATTTGTCATTCCGTTTGTAATTTCCACAATATAATTTTCCGACCCTATAAAGTATATATATTCTGAATCCTTATAGATAGCGAAGTCGATTTAGCCATGTCCGTCTGTCTGTTGAAATCAATTTTATGAAGACCCCAGATATCTTCGGGATCCAAATCCTCAATAATTCTGTCAGACATGCTTTCGAAAAGTGTCCTATTTAAAATCAGCAAAATCCGTCCATAAATAACGGAGATATGAGCAAAAATCCGAGACAACCTCTATTTTTGGGCTATTTTTTTTATCTATATCTCGATTACTAAGTCATAAATATAGACAATATGGATATCTAATGATAGATATTTCAAAGTCCATTGCAACGATGTATATAAGGCTATACAAAGTTGGACCTACAATGGGCCAAAATCGGGAAAAATATTTTTTAACCCGAATTTTTTTCACAAAAAACTTTCTTTTGTCATAAATTTTTTTCACTAATAAATTAAATTAAATTTTTTTTTTTTAAATTGGAAAAAACTTTTAAAAAAGAATTTTGAAAAAAAAAAAAAAAATTTCGACACAGCCGAATATAGCTCTCTTACTTGTTAATAAATAAAATAACACTTATTTCTTTAAAACTATCGATGACAAGTCGATATCAGTACAACATTGTTAGTAAATACCGATTTAGAGTCGAGGTGAAAAGAAAGAAAAGAAATGCATCTTTATTCTATTTGGCTTCGTCGACATCGTCGTCAATATTGAGTCAAAAAATTGTATATATTTCGTCGATATCGATAACAAATGGTTACTATTAACAGAATTTTATACTTTTATAAGTCGGGTTAAAGTACAAAACGCTGTCAAAAGTTACCAATTTTTGACTCAACGCCAAATAGAATAATGATGATGATGTCGATGTCGACATACATAATAGGGTGATTATCAACGGCCGGGCTTAAGAATTTTCTACTCGATGGTATTTTGAACATCGGCTCCCTTTAGGCATTTAGACCATTATTAAAGGTACTGGAATTGGATATTTTCATATATAAAATCGATTTTTGTGAGAAATAAAAATTATCACAGATAATCATACTTTTTTTCCATTTTTACCAATATTAAAGGAACTAGAGTCAACTTTAGGCTTTCATATAAACAGAAATTTTTGGTGAGAAATAGAAGTGATCACAGATCATTATCTCAATATTAAAAGAACTACAGCATATTTTAGGTTTTCATATAAAAAAATTGATTTTTGGTGGGATATAAAAGTGATCACAGATGATCATCCTTTTTCTAATATTAGAGGAACTATAGCCAACTTTAAGTTTTCATATAAAGGATCAATTTTGGTGAGAAATAATAATGATCAAAGATAATCATCATTTTTCCATTTAGATCAATATTAAAGGAACTAGAGCCTAATTTTGGATTTCATATACAGCCCAATTATGAATAAAAAATTCCACGGGAGTTTTTTTTCCATTGAATTTGAATAACACTACAGCCTTATTTCAAGATTTTATAAAAGAAATTGAATTTTGATGGAAAATGATTAATCATTCTTTTTTTCATTTAGACCAATCATAAAGGAACTGGAGCCTAATTTAGGATTTCATATGTGTCGATTATGGATGGCAATCGAACTTCAGTTGCGTTGACAGATGGCCAAATTGGCAACAGAAATGATAGCAGCCAGTTGCCATATGTAATACCATTTAGGCAACTGACAACGCAACGGAAGTTTGGATGCCATCCATAAGCGACCCATAAAACATACATTTTGATGAGAAATAAAAGTGTTTACAAATAATCATCCTTTATCCATTTAGAGCAATATTAAAATTATAAGAGATCACAGATTGTCATAACTGTTTAACTACTTATAGCCAAGTTTATGTTTCAGTTTATTTTCTATTTACTACTTTTGGGGCGCCGAAGCGTTCCGGTATTAGCAAGTTTTTAATAAAGGTAGCACAACAAATGGTTTAAATTGTCTAAAACAAGCATTTGAATAGAAACTCTAGTTAACTTCCGATACAAATAATAATTAACCCATAAATTATTTCAACTTATCAAACATTAATTACAATAAAATAAAAAAAAACAACAAGTGTAATAGGTATATAATTTTATAAACTTTTTATTAAAGTAATTGTGGTGTTTTCTATTTTGTTTGTTTTGTATTACAAATTGGTTTGTTTTTGAAACAGGCATTCTACAATAATGATAACGCTTTTAGTTAGTTTAAATTTGCCCAATATAACGAAATTATTTTCAAAATAATTCTGAGACAAAAAGGCAACAAAATTTAAAGAATTTAAATATAGAAAAATAAATTAAGAAAAAGCCTATAAATTTGTGGTGATAAAAACAGCAAATGAATGATGATGACGAAGCCAGTTTTACTGGCAAAAATACACACAGATGTTTTAAGTTTTGTGAAAGGTGGAATGAAAACTAATACAAAATACACAAAGAGGATGTTTTTGCGAATACAGAAAGCGTGTTTGGTGTTGGTATTGTAGTGATTTCTTTAAGGAAAATGTAGATAACAAAGAAGTCGATGTTTAACTGCAGCAAGAAGCGGGAGTGGGATCCAAACCGGAACGTTTTGTAATAGCAAGACGAGTAAATTCTTCAGCGGTAGTGGGATGAATACCAACAGTGTTCAATAAGATTTTCATGGTAAGGCCAGATCTATAGTAGATGATGGAAGCATTAAAATAAATAGCTTTAAAGATTTTGTAAAAGAAAACTTACTTGACAGCAGCGGCAAAACCTTGTATAACTTCACCAGCTGAGGGTCCTACATAATGCAGACCCAATACTTTTTGATCACCACTACGTTCGGCCACAGCCTTAACATAACAATAACGGACACTCTTTTGGGGAATAAAGAATTCTGTGGGCTTGTAGAAACCATGGAATACTTCAATGTTATCTTCACCAAACTTCTTGATGGCATCCTCTTCAGCCATACCAACGCAGGCATATTCCAGGGGAGAAAATACAGTGGTGGCCACATCTGTGTAATCCATAACTTGCTTGGAGTTGCCAAACAAACGACGAGCCAATAGACGACCAGCATGAATGGCTACAGGAGTCAATTCGGGACGACCATGAATAATATCACCAATAGCATAAACATTGGGAACATTTGTCTGTTCAGCCTCGTTGACAGCGATTTTGTCATTCTTCACCTGAACACCGGCAGCGGGCAAATTGAGATCTTCAATCAAACCCTTACGACCAATAGCCCACAAGACAGTATCGTAAACATCGCTGCCTTCTTCTTGGGTCTCGGTGTTAATGTATTTCACCAAGAGGCGGCCCTCAGGAGTTTTCTCCACCGATTTTGGTATGGTTTTGTGCAAGAAAGGAATGCCACGTTCAACCATAGAGTCGGCAACAATATTGGCCATTTGTTGATCGAAACCACGCAAGACAATAGAACGCACCATAACGGTGGCATCATAGCCCAAACCCTTAAGGAAACCAGCACATTCTAAACCAATATCTAATAAGAAAAGTAAGAGAATAAAAACAATGTTCACAAATTGTTAAAAATAATTACTTACATCCAGCACCCACCACCAAGGTTTTGCCAGGGGCTCTGTCCAAACTGAAAAGATCATCACTGGTAATGCCATATTCCACGGCACCGGGAATATCGGGATAACGGGGACGGCAACCAACAGCTATGACAATATTACGGGCAGTTAGAGAACGTTCGGTGTTATTTTTCATTTTAGCCACAACGGTGTAAGGATCTTTCAAAGAACCCAAGCCATTAATGTACTCAACTTTCCTAAATTGAAAATTTTCCATTAGTAATTACAGTTTTCTATTTATAAGGAAGCGAAAACTTACTTGTCACGCAAATCCACACGAGTCACCCAATTCACGGATTTAATGTGATTTTGCACAGCCTGCACCAATTTACTCCAGTCTGGTTTGATGTTCTCTTTGTCAGGAATTTCCCAGCCATAAGCAGCAGCTTCCTTTATTATTGAAATTAAAAATTCAAATTAATATATGTAATATAATTTAACATGATCACCCTTATTCTAATTGTCGTCGCCGAGATTGTCGTCAATATTGAGTCAAGCAATTGTATATGTTTCGCCGATTTCAATAACAATTGGTAACTTTTGACAGCGTTTTGCACTTTAACCCGACTTATAAAAGTATATGATTCTGTCAATAGTAATCATTTCTTATCGATATCGACGATACATTTACCATTTTTTTACTCAATATTGACGACGCCAAATAGAATAAGGGTGATTCTAACATTGAAACTTACATGCACTGCTTCACCCAAAAGAGAGGCTTGATGCATTAGCTTTTTGGGAATGCAACCAACATTGACGCAGGTACCACCAATACCCCATTTGGTACCCAGTGGTGTGGGTGTTACGTAATCTAGACAGGCAACTTTAGCTCCATTTGCAACGGCTTCTTTGGCACAAGCCAAACCACCTGAACCTCCTCCTACTACAATTAAGTCGTAATCGTATTCATCTGCAAATTAGCAATAGGAAATTAGTAAAGAAATTAAGATGTGAATTCCTAACTTAGCTTAAGCTGTATGGTGTTTTTGTGGTGTGTATGATGAATGTTATGAGTTGATGTTGATGTTTGTTGAAATGTTGGTAGGTGTTTTTAATTGCTTGCATCACTTATATTATTTACACTCTTGGCTTGAATTTTATTTATCTATTATTGTTTATTATGTACACTATTTTTGTTTATTTGTTACACTTTTGTAAGAACTAAAAGAACTTTTGAAATATTTTTTTTTTACAAAATTCACTTTAATGATAATATACTTTGTCAGTTGTTTATATTTGCTATTTCTAATTTTTTATTATTTTCTTAGAACTTTTCCCAGGAAAATTGTTAGAACTTGTTTTAAAATCACTAGTTCTAGAACGACTATAACCAGAACCACTTCATATTCTTTGATAACATTCATAGAACTAGCGATATCGCAACTAATTCTAGAACACATTCTGAAGATCAATATTGTGATTCTTAAGAAATTCAAAATAGTTTGGAAAGAACTTCATGGAACCATTAAAAACTTTGAATTTTGTATTGTATAAAATTAAATTAAACTTGGTAAACAAAATAAAATAATAATTAAATAAACTTGCAATATAAAATGTTGCTCTTGAATGACCATAAACCAAAATCGATCATATGATAGATTTGAAAAATCTATTAATCTAGTAGCATTAGGTGTGTTAAAAAACAAAAATATTGTGATCATTGAAAAAAAATGTCATTAATTCTTTTTCAAAATATTTTTAAATAGATCCAAATAAATTGTTTGTAAAATGAAAGAAACAAAATATTTCCAGGTTACCAGAACTAGTTCGAATAAGAAACAATGATGGAAGAACTAGATCTAAAACCATTCTTAAGAAGATTTGTTAGTTCGGTAGAACTAGCAAAAATCATTGAATAGAGAACTGGTTCCAGAATTATCCCAATTATTCGAATTTTCGAAAATTTTGTAAATTCTCTTTTAACACATTTGTGATATTTTATAAATTTCACAAGCTGTACATTTTAGAACACTTGAAATTGATAAATTTTTAAAGTTTATTAAAAATTTTAACTTTTGGTGTTATGTTCGAAAATTCGAAATTATTTTCGAAATTTTGAAAAATATTTGTAATGCATTCTAATGCTCGTTTTATTTGCAATTTAAACCAACAACTGTCACTACATAGATTAAATGACATCTAACCAACTATAAAATATTTTTTGTTTTTTAATACAGATAAAATACTTTTAATATCATATTTCACTGTTAGATAACCAACTAATAAAATTAAACAATACTACAATATATTAAGTTTTATTAATATTGCATGTTGAGAGAAATTAAATTTAAAATTTTTTTATTAGTGATCGAAAATAAGGTAATGCTACTTTATCAAGTGAGAAAATTATTTATGCGAGATATTTTTTGATATTTGTTGATTAACTAATTAAGTTTACATACATACTTAGAGTTTGGAGAAAGTGATCGGTATACTTTAAGATGGGTGTTAGACCCTCACCACTATGGTGGTGTAGGTTATAATTAAAAATAAAATCTTGTGAAATCTTACACTATTTTCTAGTTGCAAACGAAATTCTCTGTGAATGAACAATAATTTGAATCCTTTAGGTCAGGTTTAGGTCAAAAGAATATGTTCGAAATTTAATTCCAATTTTCAAATATTAATAAATTTTCGACTTTTTCGAAAATAAAACTTAAAATAAACAAGAGTGCTATAATTTGCTAATTAACCATTCATCAATGTACATATACTAAGACAAATATTGAAAACAATTTTTATTAAAAAACTAGTTAAAAACAAGTAACAGACCTATATATACGCTTCACCAAATTATTCTTTAAAATAAAAATTTTAAATGTTTTTAGGTAAACAAAATTAAAATTTTCTTTCAAAATTTTAAATTCAAAAAAAAAAAAAATTGGAAAAAAAAAATTTTTTATTTAAAAAAAAAAATTCGGGTTAAAAAATATTTCTGTATTATATTCCATATTGTCTATATTAAGTAATCCAGATGTAGATAGAAAATATGCCAAAAATTGAGATTGTCCCGGTTTTTTCCTTATATCACAGCCTTTTTTGGGACGATTTTCTCGATTTTATGTAGCTACCGAGCCGGAAGAATTCCCGATATATTGATGTATCAATTATGTTTGTAAGTTATTTGAGGGCTACGGAAATTTGAATTCAACATACAGACGGACTATACCCCTGTCCACTATCAATAACGATACAGAATATATATACTTTGTGGGGTCGCAAATGAAAAATGTAGAAATTACAAACGGAATGACAAACTTATATATACCCTTGCCACTCATGGTGAAGGGTATAACAATCAATGTAGTGGCTTATATCTCAGCCATTTGTTAGCCGATTTCCTTGATTTGAAATAGCAACCGAACTCATTGTGAAGGGTATAATTAAGAACCACAATTACAAATTACTGATTCGAGGGTTAAGTTCATTAAATATAGTACTTAGACATCAACATAAAGAATTAATCAACAACTTTTTAAAAGTCCGTCCATACCACCTTAAAAAAAATACTTTACCAACATTATATTTCTGCCTGGAGAATTAAAAAGTCAGCACAAAACTAAAATCAGAGAAATTGTGAAAGAGTTTAAGGATTATGTTGATGAGCATGGTTGGGTTGACTCTTCACCAAATCTACAATGCCGACAAATCTGGTTTATATTATAGGATGCTTCCAAATCAAACTCTTGTCACATGTAATGAGAAAACAGCACCCAGAAGAAAAATATGTAAAGAACGAATAACATTTTTGCCCTGTTCAAATGCGAATGGCACAGACAAACTCTGAAATTGTAGGTTGTTGGAAGAGAATTTTTATCTTCGAAAGGTCTGCCGCAAAAAGCAGTTTTGCTTTTAGATAGCGCGACGTGTCACCCAGTTGAGGAACTAAAAAGTGATGACGGTTTAATTATAGCAATGAATCTACCACCCAATTGCACTGCGCTTATTCAACCGTTAGATCGACACGTTATTAACTTGCTCAAATTATATTATAAACAACAACTGCTCACCTACTTGCTTGACCAGAAGGGAACAAATTTGGAGCTCAAACTAAAAAACTTCAATCTCAAAAATGCAGTTCAGATTCTAGCAACGTCCTGGGATAAAATATCAGTGCCCAATATCAGAAAATCCTGGAACGCCTTGCTCGAATTCAGTACTGAATTATATTTTGTAATTTCTTTACAAAATATAATTCAGGAAGAAAACGAAGATCTTTCTACTATTGGTACACTTGTAGCTCAAATTGATACGGAACATCTTTTCACGAATACTGACATAAACAACTGGATTCAAGAAGAATTTCATGTGGAAAGTAATGAGGAGCAAATGGAATTATCAGATATGGAATCGGAGGATTTATACGATAGTGGTCATGAAGAAAACTAAATTAAAGTGGACGATTGTTTAACATCGATAAACATATGCATACAATTGGCTTTGGAAAATGATAAGCCGACAACAGCTGAACTACGTGATTCAGCTGTTGTTTTAAAAAATAATTTGCCAAAAAAGCAACTCAGAATCTCCAATTTCTTTAAACATTTTTAATATGTAATATGTATACAAATAAAAAGGATTCTAATTTTAAAAATTACATAAATTTTTTTAATAAAATGTTGGGTTCTGTTTTCGCGACAGTTCTGGTTTTTAATTAGTCGCGAATACCGAGCTTGCACTGTATTTCAATTAACAATTAATTTTTCTAAATTGAACTTAGTTTGAGTAATCGGTAGATCTTTTAACAACTCCAGTTAGCATTTATTATTATAATTTGTTTTAAATGATTGATTATTAACAATTTTATACATATTTATTTTGTCATTGACTATACAAATTAATTTAATGCATCATCATACATTTTATATTATATTCCACGTAAAACCAGGGGCGAGAGGAGTATTTTTTATTTTTGTTTAGATTTGATAATCTATTAAATTTAATAAATTATTTGTTTCATTAACTTATACATTCTACACTTTAAAAGAAACAAACAATGCAGTCATTGTTTTTATTTACTTTTTTTCTTAATATTTGTCATCAATTTATAAATGATAAAATCTAAAAACAAAAAACACATTCATTTTCTAAAATATAAGTATATTTTGGCCGGTTTAAAAGAAAATACCACTTGGTTACTAGGTATTTTTTTAAATGATGCACAAATTTATCATACAAAGTTAGAGATTAGAAACAAACATAGATTAATACCTAATCCTTTTGGTCGCGGACAATATAAACGTGAGAAAACGGCACCCATGTTAAATTTGTTTGGAAATCTTTTTTTATAAATTTCTTAATAAACACCTATATATTTGAAACAAAAAGACGGCTGCAATCTTTCAATTCACACAAAACACTAACTCTTCTCTCTATAGCCACTTGTAAACGAGCAATAATCAAATTTAGTATTTAGCAAAAATTAAATAAATACAAAAAAACAGCAACAAAATATAATGATGATTTCATCTATCACATTTATATTGTGTTAATATTTCACATTTCATTATTTGCACGAGTAGTAGTTAGAGTAGAAAAGAGTAGCAGTAGTTGATGTATTGTAATGAATATTAAAATTCTAAAGAGATTTGAAAAACATGCATAAACAATTCTTAAAAAATAAACTACGTTGTAGTTAACAAACTCTTCTTATTCAAACACAAATAAATATTCACAGGGAGAGTAAATAATACTGTGAGAGAATTTTAATAATATTTTTAGCAAAAATCCCAGAATATTACCTTCAACTGTCAAATTATTAATTTGACCAATATTTAAGTAGTAGTTGTAGTATTTTATAGAACTTAAACAGATAAGAAAACTAACAATAAATCTACAAATAATTCGCATGCTTAAAGAAAGGCATGTGTTTTTGATAGTGCGAGTGACCGATAGATAAAGAAAGAATCTTTACTCTTGAAAGGTTTTTGCTCTGCCAAAATACACGTTCTCTGCTGAATTTGTAATTAAATACTTTTTTTTCCCAAGTCATGCTTGTTTCAAAAACCAGTTTAATTGATATGTGAATCATGATGTTGCTTTAATATAGAAATTTTAGTAAAGAAACAAGTTAACAAAGTATAATTTATAGAAATTTTGTTCATTAAGATGGAATTTCTAGTATTTACAGTTAAACAAGATATAAAGCTTTAAAAAAGTCTTATTGATGTTTATTTTATATAATTCTATTTTATAAAGAATATGATGCAAAACATTTGAAATACATATTCAGTTGGAAAACTCAACAATTTTTATAAATAGTTCAAGTTTAAATAATAATTGTTCAATGTGTTTTTTAATATTCAATCAAGAATTCTCATTGCATAAATTAATAATGTAACATCGTTGTAATTTTCAGGCCAGTACTGAATTTTACACTTGCATTCATATAAAAACATGCTAATCTAAACTAGTACAATCCCAGCAAATCTGGGTGACTGTCCCGAACTTGTGAAATTTATTGATTTTATACCGATTAAATCTAAGAGTGTGACTATACCGATCAAATGTCACTATTAAATTATAAGCCCTATGCTAGAATGTATTATATGACATTTGAAAGCCTTAATTGCCACCTGACTATTTATATAAATTGTCACTACAGACCCATCTGTGCCGTGTGTTTTTATCAACTCTGTGGCTTTCCAGATCCCGAAGATCTCTGCATGGAAGATGCTGCATTCGTCAAACAGTCTATATGACCGTTTAATTTCGTAGTCGACCATATATACCCTAGTCCCTGTACCAGAGTCCATCTTGGATCCAATCCATGCATCCCTACTGGGCAACTCTACACAGAAGTTAAAGCGACCTATGATCAAAGATTAACGTGGGAATATTATCCTGTCCGATAAGAACTACCTCACACAATATCCTAGTGTGACCTTCCCGCAATAGTTTCACTAACGAGGACTCAATAGGTAGTAGATTTAGGCTGCCTTGGGGTGCTGCCAATGGCACCCTTTGAGCTTTGTTAAGTATAGTCCTATAACTACGCTTCCTCATTGCTTTCCACCACACTGTATGTGAAATTCTTACCAATGGAGTTCCTGCATGTATAAGGCCTTTAATCTCTCCTGAGTATTTATTTTCCACCATAATTTGCTATCAAGAAAGGTATCTAAATACTTGGCTCCCCCTAATAAAATTAGCTCAACGCCGTCTAGTTATTAATTAAACTCTCCACGCTGTATTTTATGGTAATGTTCTTGTTCATGACGAGAGATCACCAAGTGCTTCCTGCATGATGACACTGATAGTCTAGAGAAACTTTCCTCTATACACTTTATATTTGAGAATAGAGTTTACCACCAGTAGCCACAAAAGGGGAAAAAGAACTTCATCTTACGGTGTACCTCTGGTAACTTGTCTTCTGATCTTATCCTCCCGTAGGGTTGAGTTGATAATCCAGCTTTGAAACTATCCAACTCAGAAGAAAGTATTGAACCTTATGTTCCACTAATGAATCCCTAATAGCCTCTACCTTTATGTTAGTAAATGGTCCTTCTATATTCAAAAACGCAGCCAAAGTATATTCCCTATGCCTCAAACTGTGCTCAATACAACCCACCACCTCATGAAGCGCACTCTGAACAGACTTACCCTTAAAATAGGTATAGGTAAGTATCTATATTGCTGCTTAGATATAGATCTGTCAGCCGTTCTTGTGTTTTCAAGAGAACAGACAGACGATAGGCTAATAGCTCTGAAATCCTTTGGTTTTGAGTGGCTGGTCTTACCCTCTTTAGGTATGAAAACTACCTTAACTACCCTCCAACCCCTAGGCAGATATCTCCTACTGAGACAGCTCTTAAAGATATCCGCCAAAAGAAATAGTGCCATCTTTGGATGAAGTAAAGTGGCGCAAGATCCCCATAAATCATGCTGCTTTTATCCTGCTGGCACACAGTGGTTTAGAACCTATTTATTTTGGAAATAATTCGATAGCTCGTCAACGATTACAAATATCTTAATGAAATTTCATATGGTCAATCCTGAAGTATTTTTGTGTTGATTTGTATTTACATGGGTTCGAAGTTGGAATATTCCGTTCACCACAGAACTACAATTTAAACACCACAGGACTACAAAATTTAAAACAAATCACCAACAATTTCCAAGGAAAACAATGTTCAAAAATGTATATACATATATATAATTTTTTTAAATTCAAAGTCCTTTTAAAAGGCTGTCTGAGACGATGATGAAAAACTGAGTAAGCTGTGTTACTATGTATGGTCTCCACTTTCACGTATATATCGATTTTCCATGTGTATGATAAAAATATTAATATTTTTACAGAGTGGAATAATAGATGCGATTTAAAATAATCACAGCAAAAAATTGTGTTTTTTTTTACAAAAATATAAT
Source organism: Calliphora vomitoria (assembly GCA_942486065.2). Taxonomy (NCBI): domain Eukaryota; kingdom Metazoa; phylum Arthropoda; class Insecta; order Diptera; family Calliphoridae; genus Calliphora; species Calliphora vomitoria. Next base: position 64,516,711 of record OW818032.2, on the reverse strand, counting down.
AAAAAATTACCAAATCATTTGATTACAGATTTAACTCTTTCATTTCAGAAAATATCAAATGGAATTTACATATATTTTGTATAATCTTTGAAATTTTATTTTACTGTTGTCAACTTGAAAAAATAATAACAATCGTAAATTCATAATATCAATAATAAAGAAGAAAAAAAAGTTAAAAGGTATTTTATTATCTATATAATCTAATCAAATCCTAAATGTAATCTTATCTAATCTAAAAACCCTTTTAATCTAACTGTATAATAAAGAAATACATATGTAAATTATAACAAATATATAAACTTTGATAAAAAATTATTTTAAACTTATTCACTATTTATAGCCTGTTTCACAATATCGAATAAAAGATTTCGTTCGCATTCTTAGCGAAAGAAATCTGATTTTGGTTTCCATAACTTTATATTTATGTTCGCATTCTAAGCGAAATAAATCTTTCATTCGATATTGTGAAACAATCCTTTAACAATAAAAATGTTATAGAAAAAACACTTGTATTAAAAGTAATATGAAACTACTACCGGAATGACAGTTTATTAAAACGAAATAGTAATTTATTTCCGAACACATTAGTAATCATTAGTGACGTCATTTAAGCACTTTAAAATTTAATCAATATATAAATAAGAAAAGAAATAAAACAAACTAAACACAATTCTCTACAATATAAACAGAATTCCATATAATTTTTCTTCAATATGACACTGCATGTTATAAAATAAAAACTACTAGAAACAAAATATGCATGTATAAAAAAAACTTTGCAATTAAGTTAAACACAAACAATTAATTGCAGAAATAAAACAAACAGAATAATTGCAACCGAGACGTTAAGGTGGAAAACCAGGTGAGCAATTAAACTCACACTAGGTTAGTGTGCAACAGCAGCAATTGCATTATTATACAATAATAAATAACTTTTTTTTCAAACAACACACATACCATCATCATTAATAATATTTTCTTCGTCTTCTTGTTGTTCCTGTTCATCCTCTTCAACATTTGTAACTTCCGACGACTCTTCATCACTCATATTACGTTTTAACCGTATGTCAAGATAATCAGATTGATAAACGGAACGACGTTTATCTTTTGAATTTTTAGCTTCAGATGCGGGTAAAAATACAAAATAATTCATATGACTTTAAGCAGAGGTATATGTAAGGAGTAAAAACTATAACTCTTACTTGTTAGAACGTTGAAAGAAAACTAATTACTTTATGGAAGTAATATCCTTAAATATGTCTTTAGGCCTTGAAGTTATTATAATATAACTAAGAAAATCAAATATATGTAGATTGTTAAAAAAAAAGTAAATTATAGGTAGTGTTAATCTTTAGGTTTTCTAAACAAATCCTACCTACCTCTTAGAAAATGTTTGTGGGAGAAAAATCGATTGAAGTTGTTCGTTCAATTTTAACGCCTTTTGCTTGTATTTGTTATTTATCAGATTTTTTGTTAACTTATTGATATAAAGTGTGCTATTCTTTCTCTTAATTGTGATTTGTTGACAATAACTTTGTTATTTAAAGCACATATATTTTAGTTTCTTATATATTTTTAAGATTTTTTTACTTTACTTTTCTCCTACGAGTACCGATGTTTAGTTAGCACTGTTTCTTTTCTCTATGGCGTTTAGAAAGAAAAACACTTGTAATGATTACGAATTGAAAGTTTTGACTTTGCAAGTGTCATAGCAACTAGAATAAAAATAGTTAATAAACATAAATTATAAATTGAAAAGGTAATTTGTGTAAATGTACCATTCTTTTATTAGGCGTTTAAATTTAAAGCACAATACATTTTTACTAATGATATTAGTTGGACCGAATATTCGGTTTTGGATTAAACATTAGTTTCGGTCATTATTGAATGCGTTACTCTCAAATAAAAAAAAAACTTACGATTAATTATACTCGATAGTGAATGAGATAACACGGTCCCAGGACTTTTATGTTTTTGAAAAACTTTTAAGAAATCAATTAGAATTTTAAAACCCATCCAGAAGAACTGATCCCTCAAAAAATGCTCTTATTTGAGATAAAGTAACAAGCTGGAATTCAACAAAAGTTCGAACAGCATGTGGTAAAAAATAGGTGTGTGCTTACTTCAATACGAAAGATTTCCCATTTTTTATTAAGGACAACTTTTCTAAAATGAAAATCAACGATTTCCACTAGCGGAAATCTATCCTGTGAAATATTCTGAAATTTTTTTTAATTTAAATTTGCTTCCGATTTGGACAATAAAATAGATGTATGTATTGGGAAAACTTCACTGTTAATAGCCGGTATATCCGTCATTACTTTATTCAATAACTGTTGTTATCCTCAGCAGGGACGAATATACGGGTTTACTTGGTAAATATACCATAATTTCGGAAAATTTTTTGAAAAATTTCTTGTCATTACTACAGAAAAGCTTAAAAATGTGTTTATTTTAATTGTCCCAAAGGTTTTATATTGAATTTACTTCGGGGGATAGGATTGGTTATTAAATAATTGTGAAGTTCTGCATTCAAAACCACGCACTCTCCAAATTCGATGAGTCCTTAGAGTCATTCATTTGCTGAAGTCTGCATATTTTTTCTCACAATGTAGAAGCATAACTGTTTTTTTCAATAAATCCTTGCAGACATACCCATCCATTGCTTTTTAATAACGGGTAGTGGACCTATTATGTTCAAAGTAAACCAGCCCCATACCATGAGATATCCTGCAGATCGTTTTTGATTTTTTTTTTTTTTTTTTTGTTAAAGTTCAGAATGAATTAATTTTCTTTCGGTGCTTTTGGGTTCTTTTCCACACAATTACCAAATAATTTGTTGTTAGTTTCGACCTTCAAAATGATATTTTGCTTTTAATTTATTTATTTATTTCATTTATTCAGAATCAAGCCCTAAGGGCCAAATATGATTCAAATTCGTCGTCTTCTTTTATTCACTATGGTTCAATCGCTAAGCCAAACTATTACCTCATATTAAAATGTACGTGAATACGCAGGATAATTTTTTTTAGATATTCCAATCTCTAATTTTACTTCGAGGAATCCTTTTTGGTCCATTTGGAATGATATTACCTTCCCAGTTACACTTAAAATCCTTTTAGAGTACTTGAGTACTCATTTAGTTAAAGGGCTATACGATTTTCAGCAGCTGAAGAGGAGTTTTTATTTTTTCCACATCCCCTAAAGTTCTGTTTTAGTTTACCATTCAAAGGATGTGGCAATAATAATATTTTGAGTTTTCTTGTTCCCAGTGCTGAAGAACTAGTTGCCGAACCTTGCCATTAAAAGGATGTCCACGACTCATCCAAAAGAGTGTTTAATACATTTTAATGTGAAATTAATTTGAGTTTTTCCCACCTTTAAAAAACACACAGATTTTATTGTCCAAGTCTGAAAGAAATTTTTAAAGAAAAGATTTCCGCTAGCGGAAATCCTTGATTTTTATTTTAGAAAAGTTTTCCTGATTGAATAATGTGAAATATTGTACATATAAAAGTGGTGCCGCTGCTGGGCAGTTAAAAACAAACTGAAACCGGCTCGGAACTATTAAACTATATCATAAACAGATAATTTGTGTAGTTACGGCCGAATATTATGTAAGTTTTTAAGCCTGAGAGAAATTGATTCCTTCGGACTCTATGAATGAATTATTAGATTTTAATAATAATTTAAAAGTCCAGGATATGAATAATTTTCCAATGTGAAAATTAACAAATCGTACAACACATACAGTCACGGTCAAAACAATAGGCTCACTTAATAATCTTTTAAATTCAATCACAAAATAAAACAAGTAATATTTGGCTGTTGCGAATCTTATATGCCCACTACCAATAAAATACAGAAGAGGACTTTATATTGATAAATTCACTGAAATTTATTGTTGGGGGATAAGCTATGCGCATTTTACTGCTTGCTTAGGCCAGATCATCAGGAAACCTGTTCCCAAATAAAATATCGTTTTGTGGTTTCGTTTTAGAATTTTGTATGGATACTGATAATCTATAGGTATTTATGGGTACTGGGAAAAATCATGAACCGATTCTTATTTTTTCTACAGAGCTTGTCCTATTATTATAGGAATAACGTGTGCAAAATTTCAATGTAAAATTTGCGATATACTTATACTATACATATTTCCTGTTCTTTTTGGACTGGATTTTCACTTTATTTTTCTTACTTTCCAATATCATATCTTCTCTTCACATATAATTCACACCTAGTTCTATTTCTAAAGGGTATCACAATGGATACCATGGGTCTCCGAGTGGAAGTGTAATTCTCATAGCATACACTCCTTCAAATCTATCTATCTGCAATATATTTTAATTTGTAATTGTAAAAAAAAAATTGAAAAATATCCAGTTATTTGGAGGTTGTCTCACATTTAGGTCAACAACTCTGTTTCCACTTGACGACGTTTGTCCATTTGCAATACCAAACATTAAATTTCTAATCAAAAAAGAATATTTGAAAGAAATTTCATCATCTTAAATCCTTCCCTGTACAACATATCGTGGCTTCAACATAGCGGACATAGCTAGATAGTCTTAACATTTTATAAGGACCCAGGAATATATATGTACTTAAGTGGGTTTACGATGAATATTTTGATGTGTTATAAACGGAATTACAAAATCAATATAACCTCCATATTTTTGGTGGTGGGGGTACAAAATAAAAACTATTTAAATATACTATATTAACATTAATTATATAGCTAAGCTAAAACTATTAATGGAACAACAAAACGATAAACATATACATATAAGAAAAAAATTCAAATTATTCGATAATAAATCAATTAAGAGTACCGATTCTTGTACAATATTCAACAATAAATAAAGATAAAGATTGAAAAAAAAAAAATTGGGTAAACACAATATTTAGGTTAAAAAAAAATCGGGTTAAATATTTTTCCCGATTTTGACACATTTTCTGTCCGAACTTATATACGTTGTTGGAAAGTTCTTTGAAATGTCTATCATTAGATATCCATATAGTGATATTGATGGCTTAGTTATCCTGATATAGATAAAAAAAAGTAAAAAATCGAGGTAGTCGTGGTTTTTTGTTTATATCTTAGCCATTTGTTGGCCGATTTTCCCGAATTTAAATAGCGACCGAACCAGGACTGTAGTGGATCAATCATGTATGGACGTTATTTAGGGGCTACGAAAAGTTGATTTCAACAGACAGACACAAATGATATATTTATAAACAACAACTTTTACAAAGGGTATAAAAATAGGTCATAAATCGTGATGTCATAGGTTTTTTGATACGACTTTAGGTGACTATCAATCATGTTTTTGTAAGTTATATGGGGACTTCGGAAAGTTTACAAGCAGACGGACATGGCTATATCGATTCTGCTAACTATAACGATCCGGAATTTATATACTTACTTTTATAATTAAAATTTATGTACGACACTCCATAGCTAGAGTTTAGTTCTAATTTCATCGCAAAAAAGTGTGAAAAAACACAAGCTCATATAAAAAATTTTATTATAATCCTTGTACGAAATTTAAACATATCTTTCTTTAAAATAAGTCCAGCTGCCTTAAAAAATGGCATTTATAATGGATTGTAACTTAATTTCTGGTAAATGTTTCTCTCTTAGAAATCGTATAATAATTACACCCCGTCTTGAAGAGACTTCAATTTGTTTACTGAGCAAACAATTTCGTTTCCGCACATGAATTTGTCGCGTTTCCAAACCTCTGTCAATATTATGTTCCTGTCCAGCCGAGACAAATTCGTGTGTTGTCTTGAAATTGTCCGCTGAGTGAACAAATTGATGGCTTGTCAAGACGTAAGGTTAAAAAACTATTTTTGTTATTAACAAAATAAACACATATCTATCAATCATCAAGTGGTTTTATTGGACTTAAAAATAAAAAATGTTGATAAGATATTTTACCGCCAAAAGTGAAAAATGTACATTGATTAGTGGACAAAGAGATCTATCATAACTTACCACTTGCCAGACTATATAAAAGTGGGAGTTTTGATATAAGTGAATTATAGGATTAAAACCTTCTCACAAATAGTGTAAGTTTGTAAACAACATATTGAGCTTAGAAACCTTTTAGTTTGTAAGGTGCATTCGGTACGGATAGAGATAAATCCTCATACAAATGGAATGAAATAATCAATCGGTTTACCAGACAGTTTTGTTATTTTATAATAGTTTGATTATTTTTACATTGAAAATTTGTAACGCTAGTAAAAATAGTAAAACTAGCAAGTAAACGAACAAATTAATTAAAGGCCTTAAAATTAAATTAAAAAAAATCAAGAAATTTTTGGAAATATCACTAAAAATAATCTTAAACTAAAATTCATATTTCATAAAATTAAAAAAAAAAAAAACATAAATCAAACAAATTCAAGAAATTTTCGGAAATATCACTGGGGAAAACAGCAACAGGTTTTCTGGCAACACCTGACAACATAAACAGCTGAGGAGAATAGTAATTATTGAACTGGAATGTTATAGAATTCTCTTCCAATTAGATTTTTATAAAACAACAACTATCATAGATAACAAAAGACAATTTCGTATTAAATTGCAAAATTAAAACCAAAATTATAGCTGTTTGTAAAAACAAGTTGGCCCAACAAGTCTACTAGTAAGGTTAGAAAGTAAATAAATACAAAATAATAAAATAAAAATATCTATATTGTAAAAGAAATCAACAAGATAAGCAAAATTGTGAATTGGCGAAAATAAAAAAAAAAAAAATGTAAAGTAACAATGACTTGGCAAAAATCGCGACGTCACATAGCAAGCACAAACAAATTCAAGAATCACGAATTAAATTTATGTGTAAATTATAAACAATTTTGTGAAATTCAAGCAATTATATAATTGCAACAAATTCCTAAGTAATTGTTTCGCAAAAAACCATTGGAAAAACTTACGATTTTGTGTGGCTGCTCCTCTTTGGCTTTGAGTGTTGCTCATAAAACGTTTGTGCATGGAATTTGTGGAGGAACTACGTCGCGAAGTGCCCGCTACAATCGAGCAATTAGAGGAACGTATAAATGTAACACAAGCACGAGAATTCCATATCGTAAACATACTTAATACTATAATTCTGTTAATTTTATAATTAAAAAAAGTATTTTGTTTTAATTTCACTTTTTAACACGAATATTGCAAAAATCCCGTTTTTTTTCTTGCTTATAAACTGACAAATCGTTTGACATTTATACTCTACTCTGCCTTGGAAGTCGGCTTGGAATATGTGAAAACAAGTTAAAAAGAGAAAGAGAGCACAAGAACAAAACAACTTATTGGAATGTTAGAGGTTGATAAAGAGAAAGAGAGAAATTATAACATAACTTTTCTAGCTAGAAAGAGCACACAATTAAATATGCAAAAAAGCAACAATTGTTAAGAAATTAAAGAAGGCCGACATATTTGTTTTTGCATTTTCTTTTACTATTAATGAAGCTTTTTTTTTCTACAATTTGTAATTTTTTTTTTAGTTATTAACAAAAGAATTGTTAATTTTGATTGAAAATTTTAGAAAATCTCATTTGCTTATCTTTATGGGTGGTAAAAATATAAAAATTTTGTTATAATCTTTATTGTTTTGAAGTTTTATTTTATTTCCCAGATAAGTTTATCAAAAGAACGGCACGTAATAGTTTCACATAGATCGTAATAAGAAACCTACAAGCAACCTCATCATCGTTTCCATTCATCGTCGCACTATTCAACGTGTTTTAAACTAATTATTACTACAAAAACAACTTCATCACGAACTACAATTGAACTTTGTAAAGACCCGGAAATCATGAATTCTATACTAATTACTGGTTGTAATCGTGGCCTTGGTCTCGGTCTAGTTAAAGCATTGGTTAAACTTCCCAAACCACCACAACACTTATTTGCCACATGTCGCAATAAGGATCAAGCCAAGGTAATATACATACATACATATATTTTCCATTTCATTTGTCTTAAAAAAATATAAGGAGGAAAAATTGTCTGGTACTCACTTATGGGTGCCATTTTTAGTTGTTGTTCTGCTTCTTGCTGTTCTAAATGTAATTCTTGCTGTGTATCCAAAACTTTTGCCAAATTTGTGATAAATATTAATACACTTAATTGTTTTACAATTATTTTCACACACTTCTTTTTTCAGAAATTATTTTATAAATATTTTTACAATTTTTATTAACACCACTTGATATTTTTATTCACTATTTTTTTTCAATTAAATTCCTCTACTCCGTTATGTTTCCCCTAGAAAACTTAGAAATGAAATAAGCGGTGTAGGTTTTTGCGTTTCGTTTTTACTTATTTTCACTTTTGAAATTCCCTTTTATCTTCTTTTGGTTTTGGAAGAAATATGACAACAACTTTCCAGTTGCTCTCTTGTTTCTAATGATTTGCAAAATGTCAACATGTTTTCCAATTGGAATTATTTAGCAGGGTTGTATTTTAAAAAGTAAACGGTTTTCGTTCGTGTACATTATTTTTATGGAATTTTATATATTAATTGTAGGAATATTTTTTTAAGTCATGAATATGATATAATAGGAAATGTTATAGGATCATCATGAATTTAACTAGTGACAGATGTCTTATATAAAGAATTTTGATCAAAAGTAGCGATATATTTCCCATGTATAGGAAATATTGAGTTTTATAAATTAAATTGTTATACCTTTATAAAGTAAATTATGACCACTATAAATTCACTTTCTGAAGTAAATTGTGAGCTAATTAGCGATAGATTTCATCTCTAATGGGAATTTCGAGCTAACTAACAATATACAGTGGTTGACAAAACAATGGAAACTTTACCAAATATTCTAGTAATAGGTCAAAATATAAAAATGTTTAAGATTTCAACACACAGAAGAACACGGCTATATCGACTCCGCTATATATAACAACCCAGCAGTTAAGCAAGTAGTCAACGAATCCCTTATAGACAGTAATCGTCACACTTATCACTTGGCTGACTCCAATTTATATATTTTGGTCATTTGACACGTATGTGCTCTTTGTAGTCCAGAGAGAAGACAAATGTTTACTTCATACATCTTAGCTAATCTAGCGTGAAGACAATTGTCACTTAAGTGTCTATAAGTAATCTGGAGTGTAGTCACTTTAAACGTTTTGTGAGTAATTCGTTCAAACTGGTTTTATACAAATTGTGTTGATATAATTCTCATACAGTTAATTTATATTTTTGCTTAAGTATACTGGTGGATAAATACTAGATCGGAATACTTGAAGTCATTGGCACTTAGAGCAAAACTTTGATCTTCTTGAGACAAAAACATTGATATACATACTTTTAGATCCGTCCGTAAATTCCAAGGACATAACGAACAATTTAAAAAGGCAATTTAAAATAGTTTATATTAGATGTACGGCGCACTTTTTTGCTTGTTAAAAGTTACACTCCAGTGGTCATACTACTGAGCATTGGTGAAACAATGGAAACTTTTAAACTTCAACAAATTTATAGTAAATTTAGTGACATATTTGATTTCCTTTAGCCAATACATTTATTTTATATATGCTTAAAACAATTTTATTAATTTCACTTCATTTCAGGAGCTTCAAGAATTGGCTTCTCAAAATCCCAACATACACATTGTGGAAATTGGTATGTAATCCCTTAAGATTATTAAAATATAAAATGCTTATTAACTGTGCTCCCTTAGATTTACGCAACTACAATTCCTACGATAATTTGATCAAACAAATCGAAGATATTACCCAAGACAATGGACTCAATGTCCTCTTCAACAATGCTGGCGTCTCACCCAAATCCACCAGAATCCATCTTACCAAAGTTGAAGATTTAATGAGTACTTTCGAAACGAATACCGTGGTGCCCGTTATGCTGGCCAAAGCCTGTCTTCCTTTGTTGAAAAAAGCCTCGAAGGCCCAGGAAAATTTAGATTTTGGCGTTAAGCGTGCCGCCATTATAAATATGAGCTCAGTTTTGGGCTCAATTGAGTCAAATGTCGAAGGTGGTCTTTATGCTTATCGCACTTCAAAGTCTGCTCTCAATGCTGCCACTAAATCGTTGAGCATTGATTTGTATCCCAATAAAATATTGTGTGTTGCCTTACATCCCGGTTGGGTGCGCACCGATATGGGTGGTATGAAGGCGCCGCTTGATGTTGAACCCACAACGGCTGAAATAGTAGAGACCGTAATGAAATTCAATGCTAAACACAATGGAGGTTTCTATCAATACAATGGTGAACAATTGCCCTGGTAATGTGAGGAGTGCGATTGGAAGGATTGGAGCGATTATGTGGCTTATGAATTGTACATTTTGTAAAAATAGTTGTAGTTTGTTAAAGTTTTTAAAAAAGAGATAATAAAGAAAATGTTTATTGCATGAAATAAAGTGAAATTAAGTTAAAGACAATCGCTGGAAATTAAAATCGGAAGCCCTCAAATAACTTAAAAACATGATTGGTACAAAAATATATAAGGTAAGTTTCAATTGCTTTCTTAAGAAAAGTAGAAAACCACGAGTACCTCGATTTTTTACCTATATCTGGATTACTTAGTCATAACATAAACAATTTGGATATCTAATGGTAAACATTTCAAAACCCCGCTTATAACGCCATAGAAATTCAAACCCACAATGGGTTAAGATCGGTAAAAATATAATTATTGTGAATTTCTTTAACTCTCTGCTATTAAATTATCTTGTTGTTGGTAGTTTTACTAGGTCTTCTTCCCAAATATTGAGTTTTTACAGTAACTGTCACCCGATTTTTTTTTTTTTGAAAATTTCAACCCATCGTTTGGGCACAATCGTGTTTGCAACAGACAGACTTTCTTAAAATCTTAAAAGGACCCAGAATATATATACTATTGAGTGTCTGCGACCAACAAACGGAATGACAAAATCAATATACCCCCAAATTTTGATGGTGGGTATAAACATTTTAAAACAAGTAAGAAAGTATGGTCGGTCAAGCCCGATCTTTCAAAATTTCAATAATTTATATTCGTGAGCGATTTTCGGAAGTGGCCCTTATATGGGAGCTATGACCAATTATGGACCGATCACCATGAAATTAGGTAGTGTGACTAATGTCTATATGAAAGTTATTTATGTTGCATTTCATGTGTATACCTAAATTTTTAGGAGATTTATGATCGTTAAAGTGATTTTCGGAAGCAGGCCTTATGACTAATTATGGACCGATCATCATAAAATTTGGTGACATAAATTCTGTATATATAAAACTTATTTAGAGAAAAACTTGTGTAGATACATATATAAATTAAACATTTATGACCGATAAAGTCCAATTTTGGTAGGACATTTGTATGGGGGCTAGGTGAAATAATGAACTGATTTCAGCCAGTTTCAATAGGGTTCGTCCTTGGGCAGAAAAAATGATATGAACCAAATTTTATAGAAATATCTTCAAAAATGCGACCTGTACTCTGCGCACAAGGTTTACATGGACAGCCAGCCAGCCAGCCGGACGGACATCGTTATATCGACTCAGAAAGTGATTCTGAGTCGATCGGTATACTTTAAGGTGGGTGTTAGACTAATATTTTTGGGCGTTACAAACATCTGCACAAATCCATTATACCTTCCCCACTATGGTGGTGTAGGGTATAAATATTAAATTGCCAATTCGCACAACCTGGACAGAATCTTTCGTGTTGAGAGAATTGTCCGGTTTGTTTATTGTTTAAGTACAAATCTATTATTTGCGGTATTATTTTGCTAAGTGTAAATCCTAGTGGTTTACTACTTTAGTTTACACCATTGTTGGAAAACTATTTTCAACGAGTAAACCGTTAACGGTATTTAAACATTGTTTGTCACCAACTACTTATAAATAAGTTTATGCTTCACTCGTCTTTTGGAAGACTTATATAGCACTTCGTGCCTTATATTTGAAAAGAGGTAAATCTTGATTTTTAATAAAGGAAAGAGTATTCTGCTCCTTGAATTTACCAATTTACTAATTCTTGTGTTTTTATTTTATAATTTTGGAATGGATATACGCCGAAACATTTATTGTATGGGTTATCATGAACACATATCTCATGCTATTAACAACTTTTTATATGTTCATTCAGATAGTATCTAAAACAAGGTTATGAAGAAGATTTTGAAGATTTATGTTTTCAAGATCTGCGAGAAATCCCCAAATACCAATCCTTGTTAGATCGGCAATATACTGGATTATTTTACAAAAAGATATACGAGTGTTTTCTTTTTCATGTAGTTTATTTAGAAAATGCCTTTTCGATCATTTTCGCAATATTGTCAATTAATAAATTTATAATTTCTACCTTGCCTAGATACTGATAGTAACGCAAAGGGTCTGCCTCCACTGATAGTGAGTATCACCAAAAAGTTAGAAATATTTTTAGAAGAATTTGTATGACAAATAGAATAAATATTGAAATTAACGTAAAACATTATTGTAGAAGTTTAAAAGTTTCCATTGTTTTACCAATGCTAAGCAGTATAACGAACTTATATTTGAATATAAAACCTAGTTAATTTGAATTTATCTTCATGTATTGAACGTCATGTTTTTGGAAACTGAAATTATGGGTGGATATAAAAGTCCGTGACAGATTTTTGGATAAAAAATTATTTTATTTTTCAACGTAGTCTCCTTTGAGCTCTATGCACTTTGTCCAACATTTCTCCAATTTGTTTATCGCTTCCAAAAAATTCAGTTAGTCGAGGTCATCCAAATAGATCTTTTATGTGAGATGATTTCATCGTTGGAGTCAAATCTTTTTCCACCGAGACATTTCTTCAGGTTTGGAAAATTCAGAGAATAGGACGGAAGAGGGATCTTTTCGTAACCTAATTCATGCATTTTACCATGGAAACTGCACATATGTGTACCCTTTACTACACCCGATTGTGAGCAAATTTTACCATGGAAACTGCACATATGTGTACCCTTATTGCACCCGATTGTGAGCAAATGCAAATGCTATTCATACCCAAGTGATCATTCAAAATTGAAACCACTGAGCCTTGTGAGATGCCTATATCGTGATTGGGTGTAGAGACCTCAACTGGGTGTCCAGAACGTTCGGCATCTTCCGTGCATGTGCGGCCACAACGAAATTCAGCAAACCATTTTTTTACCATTGAAATTGATGGTGCAAATTTACCAGTATTTATCAAGCTTAGCCTTTATTTTAGTGATGGTGTTTTCAACATTTTTGCAATTTCTTGTCAAGCTACGATGTATTCTGCTATCAATGGCTGTCAAGCACAAAATAAATGACGTAGCTTATTTAAAGTTAGAAAAGAGCCAACTGACAGATAACTGTTGACAGGAGGAGTGTTGCCCTTTCAGTTAAGAGCCGGGAAATTCAAAAAGTCGCGGACTTATGGACCCAACGTCGTAGTTTTCAAATAACTTTTAATTGTGTTGTGGGCGAAATTTCGGGAAAAAATTCAGTTTAAACTAAGAAAATTGTTTAAATCTTTATCTTAAAGTATCTTTTGGATACATATCTATATATATTAAAATTAAATGGTACTTGTATGTAATGGCATCACATGAAAACGTCTTGAGCGATTTGGCTGATTTTTTTTTATTCGATTCGAATGAGATGGTTTGTAAAGGAAAAATTCGGAAATTAAAATTTTTACACCCATATTCATAAAAAAAATATTTTAGAGCAAAATTTCCATACAAAATTTGATTTTTAAACACATAAATTTAAAAATTACCTCCTTTTCACTTCTCATTTTTCTTAATAAGATATATTTTTTGGAGAAACTTGAAACATTTGTAAATAGCTACCGAGCGAAGCCGGGTGGTCAACTAGTAGGATATATAAGCAGTCGCGGCAGCTTTGAGTTAATCTTTACGCTCGTTTTTATATGTACCAATAATGCAATTTTGATCGAATTCACAAACCTGCCGATTTAGGTAAGTTTTTACACCAACTATTATACGAAATGTCTGTGCACAATTGTCCTTAAATAAAATATTGTATATGTAGTTGTTTAAATAAAACATTTATCTTAAATTTTTCACATCTTTTTTATTTTCTTTCAAACTTTTTTGCTTCTTTTTTTCTTGTTAGACAATTAAAAAGTATTTTTCAGTTGAAATGAAAAATTAATCTTTAGGTAATTTGTTAGATTCGTTTTGTTGGAATTCAAGCTTAACTAAGGTTTTAGATTTTTTTTTTTTTGTATTTTTGTTGGTTTACGTTTAGCTTTCTTTTTACTTTATTTAAAAAAAGCCACAAATTCAATAAATAAAACTAAAGTTGAGAGAGTTGAAGAAAAAAAATAAATTTTTAAGTAAAAGCAAATTATATTGCAAAAATCATTTAAGAACGAATAAAAAAAGCTAAAAAAAAACTATGATACATAAAGAAAAACTTAGGAGGTTCAAATGAGCAGGAATAGAGCTACAAATTAAACAATTTGTTTAGTGTATGGATAAGGTATTTAAAAGCATTAATCATAAACATAAATTAATAGTGACAAAGGTGCAACAAATTGTTTTGTACATCTTTGTTAATCTTAATTTGTGCAATGTTTTTGATTAAGGCCGTAATTATTTTAATAAAATTTTGTTATTGTTTGCATATTGGTTTTCTTTCTCCTTAATTGAAAGAATGATTTGGAAAAGTTGTATGTATGAAGAATGGATGGTTGGTTGGTTGGTTGATTTAAATAGCCACAAATTAAGGGGAAAAAAGTTTAAAACTTTCAATCCACTTGTTTTAAATGCGTGTACAAATGTAAAAGTTGAAAATTTGCTTGGAAAGTGTGTATGCTAAAATATTGTTTTGCTGTTTGTTGTTCATTATAACTGCCACCCTGAAATGTTTATCATATGTGTTGAACTCTAGAGGCGGCGGAGGATGAAGTCGAGTTGGATGAGGAGGAGGAGGACAAAGGGTTTTCTTCCGTTGAGGAACGTGGCATTGCGGTAACAGACATGGTGGGTACAGCAGTAACTAAATTGGAGCTTCCTATAGCATTATTTGAGGCAGTAATGCTGGTGGTGGTGACATTACTCAATAGCTCAGTGCTGGCGGTCGCAGTATCATTTACTGGTATTGTCAATACAATATGTCGTAGTGTTACAGCCCAGGTTGTACATTCGTTGGCATGATTTGCCACTAGCGATGTGTAGATTTCCATGGCCTCATTGTATGAGCGGCGTGATACGGCCTGACTTAAACGATAGATTTTCTGTTGTACTGCCGGACTTAGATTACCCGTTTGCCAAAGTTGCTCTATGACGCCCAAACGTCGCTCGATCTCCTCCCGCCGTACATTTATCGATTCCTGCACTAGAGGAACTCGTTCCCTTAGGCAACGAAAACTTGTGCTCACAGCATCTGTGGGTAGCGTTATGTTTTCTTGTTCACTTGTGGTGTGGGGCATGGGATGGACCACAGCCACGGGTTGCATAATAGTGGCTGTTGTGGGTGGTGGTGGCGGCGGCAGACCAGCACTTGCCTGATTTGGTAACACGACTGCCATGGGCTTTGTTGATGTGGTCGTGGGCGTTACAGTTCCTTGCAGTGGATAAGCCACTCGTTTGTTAAGACTAATACGTGGCCGACCAGGGCCACCGCCCGATGATGCCGACAGCGGATTATAGGCCAATGTTGGTGGATCATTCCAGCCGGGTGTGCGGGAACCTAGAAAATACCACAAGGACATTATTATGGGTGACATTGAAATTCCTCGCCACACTTTTTTTTCCTACACTCTTCCCATTCTTTCTCTATTCACTGTTGGTTGTTATTTTTTTTTTTTTCAACGGCCGTGTTGAGTGTTAAAAGCGTACGAGGAAAAAAAATACAACTTGAAAAATATATTTTCCCTACCTGGAAATGGTTCACTTGATGGTGGCATTGCTGTTGGTGGTTTATCGGCCATGTTTTTCTGGTTCAATTTGTTATAAAATAGTTAATTGTTTGATTTTTCTCTAAAGTTATTGAATTTTTGCACAACTTTTTGTTAAATTTATATCACTAAATTTTACTTTTACATTAAAAATAAAATCAATTGCTTCTGCAGTGACGTCTCTCTTTCTCTTAATTTCGTTTCTTTTTTATTCTGCTTTTCTTGTATTTTCCTCTCACTGACGTTTACAAAAATTCACGTCTCGCCTATGCTGCTTCTTGTTTTGCCCGCATTCATACATAATTGATAACATGTAATGACATTTATTTTGGTTGGACAAAAAAAAAAAAAAAAAAAACATTCACAATGTTTATTGTTAAAATAACGGTTTGGGAAATTTGAATGAATTTTAATATGGAAATCTGTAATTTAATAATTATTTCAACTTTTTATTTTTGTATAATTTGAAAGTAAAGGCTTTAAGTTCATTTTATTATAATTACTCTGTTATAATTCAAAGAATATCACTGAAAAGTAATTTAGACAATTGGCAAACTGGAATGCATTTTCTACCCTGCCAAGAGTGTCATCAACAATCTTTATTGTTAAGGTCTATTGTAAATATCATATATTTAACTCATTATTATTAGGAATTAGAATATGGAAAGCCAAATTCATATATATTTTCGTAAATTTTATATGGATTTACGTTGTTTTCTTTCAGAAACGTATACAAAATATATACGAGCCTTAAGAAAAATAGAAGACCTTCTTGAGACAAAACTTAATTATAATTATTAAGGTGCCCATAGACACATACTGCTCATGCTCATGCAATAAGCATGTGTTGGTAAATTTTAAATTTTCGTTTATGTATGCGACACACAGACAATGCAGTATGAAAAATCAAAATAGTTTTGATTTTGAAATGAACTCGTACTGCTGACAGTTGTTAAAATGAACCATAGTATAAATTTTTTCATTTTTATGAAATATAATTTTTAAATTTGACGTTTTAGTTACTGAAAAATAGAAAATAATAATTTTTTTTGTTCTCAAACGCATTTTTTTTAAATGATGATTGATAGGTGTGTAGTAAAATATCAATCACACATGTATACGAAGGGTTCATCGGCAGTATGTGTCAGCAGTATGTGTCTATGGGCCCCTTTAGGTACTATTTAGAAGGTCCGAATTTGGATGCCTATAACTTATTATAGGGACCAGACATCTGTTTGGAACTTTTTTCTATTTTACTTAAAATTTTATCTGAAATATAACTTATGTTTTTAAAAAATGTTCAGACCTTAGGTAGGTGAGTCACACCAAAAAAAAGTAGGCCAAAAATTCAAAAAAAAGTTGTCAACATAAATATCTCTTGCACTAACCCAGCAGTTAAGCAAGTAGTCAATGTATCCCTTATAGACAGTCATTATCACTAATGTCTGACTACTTGGCTGACTCAAATTTATACATTTTAGGTAATTTGATACATATGTTCTCTTTGTAGAAGACAATTTTTTAATACTAAATTATATAAGTAGTATATTGCTCAATAATGTTGATCCAAGCATTTGAAGGGTTTCAAATTTAATAGTGTCATTTGACCGGTATTGTCCACTCGTAGTTTTCATCGGTATAAAATCAATAAATTCTATTTATTTTATTAAACAGCTTAAGAATTCCGACTATGTAAAATCAGGAAAACAAGCTTTGTTCGTTTCGAAAGTGAAATTTTTCAAATAAGATTGTATATAAACAAATTAAAGCCACTATTATAGTCATTATTTTATATATCCTTAGAAGTTGTAACGTTATGCACCTTAATAATTCCTTTAAGATTATAAATTTCATTGATTCTAAATGACCGATTTTGATACCCTTCACCTTCGTGAGAAGGGTATATATAAGTTTGTCATTCTGATTGTAATATCCACAATATAATTTTCCGACCCTATAAAGTATATATATTCTGGATCCTTATAGATAGCGGAGTCGATTTAGCCATGTCCATCTGACTGTCTATATGTTGAAATCAATTTTCTGAAGACCCCAGATATCTTCGTGATCATGCTTTCGAGAAGTTTCCTATTAAATATCAGCAAAATCCGTCCATAAATAACGGAGATATGAGCAAAAATCCGAGACAACCTCTATTTTTTTTGCCTATTTTTGATCTATATATCGATTACTAAGTCATAAATATAGACAATATGGACATCTAATGATAGATATTTCAATTCAACGATGTATATAAGGCTATAGTAAGTGGACCTACAAGTGGGTCAAAATCGGGAAAATTATTTTTTAACCCGAAATTTTTTCACAGAAAACTTTTTTTTTTCAATAATAAATTAAAAAAAATTAATTTTTAATAAAAAAATTTTTTTTTAAAAATTGGAAAAAACTTTTAAAAAACAATTTCGAAAAAAATTTAAATTAAAAAAAAATTTTTTTAAAAAATTGAAAAAAAAAATTTTTTTTTTTAATTTTATTTTAAAGTATAATTTGGTGAAGGGTATATAAGATTCGGCACAACCGAATATATATATTAGTTGTGGCTGAAAAATTGTATTTGCTAACTGACTATCTGTTGCTACAACCAAAAACAAAAACTATATCATGATACCAAAACAAAGCAAGACTGCATGCCGTTACTACGTCACGGACTTTGAACATAATTTTTATTTACTTAATAGATTTGGGAAATGTTTAATTTGATAAGAACAAATACGAATACATTAAAAACTAGATTAAACACTCTTTCCATGTACATATTGTTATAAACACTCTCTTAATATTAAGATTTATATTTTCAATAATATCCCAGTGCTGCCAGTGTTTTTAGTCCCCATGTAAAAAGTACTTTTAGATCCCCTTTAAATTTTAATGGGTTGAAAGTGAAACATTTAAAATGTTCTGCATATTATTTAAGAACTTAATTAAATTACATACAGGTATTTTTAGGTATGTATACCAAATAAGTCTTTGGTATACCATACAATATCTTCTTCAGTTTTGTTTGATACAAGTACAAAATATGTACGTACCTTATCAATAGAACCAGTTATTCATGAGTACACTACACATGCAACACTTTTCCTGGCTTCAAAACACTATTATTACTGAGCGTAAAAAACTTGTGAGTACAAAAAATAAAATTCGAATCTTGGATCATAAAATAAAGACGATCAGTTTAGTATTTTAGTAAGTTTCCAACTGACAGTGTGTGTACAAAACGCTTCAGCGATAATGTTTCGTAGCTAAATTGTGGTCATTTATTATTAAAATAATTATTATACAATAAAAGAATAAGTTTAGTTTTGCTAATCATGAATACATTGGCTCTAATAGCATTTGCCTTGTGGGCAGTGTTTATGCGTTATTTGCCAAAAATTATTGAATTTATTAAACTCAAACAATGGTCTGCCAATGTACCGGGGCCAACTGTTGGTGAATTAATTGAAAATGCCAAGAAAGGAGGTAAGTTTTGGTGTGTTTTTTTTTTAACAATAAACTAGTTATTTACTTTTGTAAAGAAAGCAAATGCAAAAGTTAGCAATAATAGTGTTGGACTTTGTATTTTCACTTGATTGAAAATTTTTGTTTGTTCATAACCAAAAATACGAAATAAAAACAATAGCGGTGTTCATAATGTAGATCAGATTGGAACAAATCAAATACAATCTATATTATATACTACTTTTTTACATCACTTAAAATATTTGAGTTAATTTTTTGTTTTTAATTTTAAAAGATTTTCGTTTGGTTTGAAAATAAATTCAATATTTGTATACACTTTATCATGAGTAGTAAGTTAATTACGTTTGTAATTTAATAACTTTTTTTACATTTTTTTCCAATTATCAAAATGGCCCTAGCATAATCGAATAGACCATTGAAAGTTATTTAAAAAAATGGTTTTACTTTTTTGCAGTTGTCAAAAAAAGTTCACCCACAAAACGCGGTAAAGTTTGGAGATAATTTTTATTATTTTTATTTAATCCAAAAAACACAACCTGGCTCGAATCTATATTTAAAATTTGCGGTAATGGGAAAAAATCTGCTGTTTTACTATAAAAAATAAAAAAAGTAATACAAAATTTAATAAAATGTTGACTTTAAAAAAATGTCATTCCAAAATGATCCGAAAAAAATGTTATCGTAAATAACACAACAACATTCGCCATCGCGTGGTACTAGGGCCCAAATTTGGTTAAAGCCCTACTGTACATACAAATAGACAAAAAATCAATTCAAGAGCTCTAATTCATCATGAATACCTCTAATAATATTAACAGTGGTGTTTACTAAACAGTAATGTTATCTCAAAGAGCCGCTGTAATTTACTGATATACCCTAAGAGAGAGCTTAGCTCTCTTTGTAATGTATTTACATTTATGTATATTTTCAATGTAAACAAAGAATATGTAATTGAAACAAATTTAAAACAAGCGAAAATATTTTTTTTTCTTAATCGAAATTAGTGCTGCCAGATTATAAGTCGTGTATCTAAGAATTAAAAAATAGTTCCAACAAATTTAGTTTTTTGATTGAAATCAAATAAAAACAAGTAAATGAGCAAACACATTTTTCTTTTAAAATTTCAATAATTTATATTCAGGAGTGATTTTCGGAAGTTGGCCGTATATGGGAGCTATGACCAATTATGGATCAATCACCATGAAATTAGGTCGTGTGATTTATGTCTACTATATCAAAGTTATTTATGTTGAATTTTATGTGTATATCAACATTTTTAGGAGATTTATGCATGTTAAAGTGATTTTCAGAAGCGGGTCTTATATGGGAGCTATGACTAATTATGTACCGATCATAATAAAATTTGGTGACATGAATTGCGTATATATAAAAGTTATTTGGATAAATACTTGTGTAGATACCTATATAAATTAAAAATTTATGACCAATAAAGTCCAATTTCGGGAGGACATTTGTATGGGTTGGGTGTTAGACTAATGTTTTTGGGCGTTACAAACATCTGCACAAATCCAGTATACCTTCCCCACTATGGTGGTGTAGGTTATAATTATACATTTAATTACTCGTACACAGTAGTTTAGAAACATTTTATTTTAAAAATAATTCTGTATCTCATAAACGACTGGAGATTTAATGAAATTTAATACAGTAAGTGCTGAGGTGTTTTTGAGTGCATTTGTATTTACAAGTGTTCGTAGTTGGAATAGGTCAACCAAAGATGGTCACTTCGGTCCTAGAATTAAAAAAAAAATCACCAAAAATTTATTTATTTTATGTTAAGGAATTTTTACTTAACTTAGATCTAAAAACTCAAGACTGTTGTCAAAAATTATTGCCATGGAAGTATTATGTTATTGTGAATAGAGAATAATATCTCTCTCTTTCCCTTCTATGTATTTATGCTATGTTCGTAGTGTGGTAGGTCCAAATAAGGCTTGCCAGACTTCAGGTTTTGTCCTCAATGTTGGGGATTTTTAAAGGCGTTTGGCCACAGCTGATATTTACAAATATTTCGGGGAGTATTTGGGGATAAAGTATTTAGAATAATAGAATATCAAAAACTGATTCGACACAGCCAAATTTAGCACCCTTACTTGTTTAAATCCAAATAAGTTTTTGCAAGAACTTTCCGTGTGTTCCGACACTATAAAAGTTAACTCTCTAACCAGCAAACTTTAAAAAGCAAAAAAAAAAAAGTTGTCGAATAATTTGTTTTAGGGTAAATATGAGCCAATAAACTCAGAACAGCCATCAGAAACTAATTTTCAAATTAATTTTAGGAACCAGGTGCAAATAGGAGAAGAGTGCCTCAGGGCATTGTTGCCGGTTTAGGTGTAAAAAACAATTAGATGTAAACATTTATTGAAAAACTAATAAAAAGATATAAAAAGTAAGAAAATATATATTACTTTCTACAATGATACTCATAAAAACAATTTTTGGCATTTAAGAAGCATAAATGAAGATCGCATTTTGTGCAAACACACTGTCTATCCGACTTTTTGCATAGTTTGCACCATCTTTTTTGCCTAACCAGATTGGTAAGTGGTCGATATTGTCATAACAGACGTCATTAACTGGATGTTTTGCTTTTTCGCCAACTTTTGAACTTCCTGGCTGTCGACGTTCTTGTGGAGTACCAACTGATCATGAGTCAAGGCGGATAATTTAATCCATCTGCGGTCTCTATCTGCCATTCCTATAATTTTTTATTTTTTTTAACAAAAAATTTAACAAAAAGTAAAAATCTATACAATATAACACGCGGATAAATTTAGACGCAATCCGCAACAGTGCCCTGAGGCAACCCTTAGTTTTTGCGTTCTCAACACAGTTTTCGTTAATTGTTTAACATTTACAAATTCAGAGACGGAAAGAAGAATATCTTACCTTAAAAAAAAAAAAAAATATTTCGAATAGATGGGCGATTTGATTAAAAAAAATTACACACAAAATTTCACGTGTTAAAATTATGACACCACTCACAAAACAGCTGACAGAACAAAAATTAAAAGTCAGAATGCATTTCGACCTTCGAGGGAAATGTTAACAAATCTGTAACTAAAGTCACCTTTAAATTTAAAAAAATATATATAATTACTTTTTGAGATAATTGGTGTTTTGTCATGCATGCCTTGAGGCACTCTTGTGGGTTAGAGGGTTAGGACAGTAATCGTGGGAATTTCATAAAGAAAATTGAAGCCTTTTCTAAAGGAAATGTAATACAGTAATTGTAGATATTTTAAATAACATTCGCAGGACCTTTATAAAGAAAAGTTAAGACCATAATCGAGTATATTTTAAAAGCAATCGTATTACTTTTATAAATAACATTTAAGACGGAAATCAAGGATATTTTAAACATCAATCGTCAGACTTTTAAAAATAACGTTTATGACAAAAATCAAGAATATTTTAAACAACAATCGTAGGACTTTCATAAATAAAATTTATGAAAGCTATCGAGGATATTTTAAACAACAATCGTAGGACTTTTATAAATAAAATTAAAGACAGAAATCATGGGACCTTTATAAATAAAATTTAGGATAGTAATTGCGGCTATTTTTAATAATAATCGTTGATGTTTCATAAAGAAAATTTAGGAGAGTAATCTAGGATATTTTAAACAAGAATCGTAGGACCTTTATAAATAAAATTTAGGGCGTGTGGATATTTTCAATAACAATCGTTGGTCTATCATAAAGAAAATTTAGGAGAGTACTCAGGGATATTTTAAACAACAATCTCCGGACTTTTATAAAGTAAAATTTAAAACAGTAATCGTAGTACCTGTATAAAGAAAATTTTACACAACATTTTTCAAAAATGTCAAACAAATATTTTTTTCAGGCTGTCTTTTTCAAATTAAAAGTGTTTAATCGGTTGTTGGGTAATTAATTTAATATTTAGGTGAATGAACCTATAAATAAATCCTTATCTAATCGACAGTGTATTGTTATAACTTTATACATTAGTATTTCGTTAAATACATATTATTTATACATTTAACTTTTGTTATATTCTTTGGTTTACAATTTCTAACATTGACTGCATTTTATTGATAAATCTAATCTTTATGATACTTAAAAATGTATTAAACACAAATTTAAAACATTTCAACACATTTCCCCACTAAAATCATTCCGAAAATATCCTTCTCTCTATTTTTCTTTCAGATATCCTCTCCTGGTTCATTGAATTGCGCAAAAAGCATGGTGCCACTTTTCGTATTTGGCTGGGCAAAGATCTGATGGTCTTCTTCTCGGATCCCGAGGATATTAAACAGTTGCTGAGCAACAATACTCTACTGTACAAGTCAGACAACTATAGTATTATGGAGCCTTGGTTGGGCAAGGGTCTGCTAACAAGTGGTGGTGAATCATGGCATACACGCAGAAAATTCCTAACACCAGCATTTCATTTTCGTATATTAAGTGAATTTAAAGAGCCCATGGAAGAGAATTGCAAAATATTAGTGAGTAAACTGCGTGAGAAAGCTAATGGAGAGCAATTTGATATATATCCTTATATAACGCTATTCGCATTGGATGCTATTTGTGAGACAGCCATGGGCATTAAGAAACATGCACAGATGCAAAGTGAATCGGAGTATGTGAAGGCGGTGCAGAGGTGGGTAAAATACTGGAAATAGTACCGATCTCGATTTCATTGACTGAATAATTTAAATGAAAATAGTAGACCTTTCATATAGAAAATTTAAGACAGTAATCTTGAATAATTCCAGCAAGAATCGTAGGCCTTTCATTATCAAAATTTAAGGCAGTAATCGTTTCATAAAGAAAATTTAGGACAGAAATCGTGGATATTTTAAACAACGATTGTAGGTCTTTTATAAAGAAAATGTTAGGCAGGAATCGTGGATATTTTAAACAACGATCGTAGGTCTTTTATAAAGAAAATTTAATTAAGTAATCGTGGATATTTTAAACAACGATCGTAGGTCTTTTATAAAGAAAATTTAGGACAGTAATCGTGGATATTTTAAACATGAATCGTACGGCTTTATAAAGAAAATTTAGGAAAGTAATCGTGGATGTTTTAAACAACGATCGTAGGTCTTTTATAAAGAAAATTTAGGAAAGTAGTAGTGGATATTTTAAACAACGATCGTAGGTATTTTATAAAGAAAATTTAGGAAAATAATCGTGGATATTTTAAACAACGATCGTAGTTCTTTTATAAAGAAAATGTAAGGCAGTAATCGTGGATATTTTAAACAACGATCATAGGTCTTTTATAAAGAAAATTTAGTTAGGTAATCGTGGATGTTTTAAACAACGATCGTAGGTCTTTTATAAATAAAATGTAAAGCAGTAATCGTGGATATTTTAAACAACGAACGTAGGTATTTTATAAAGAAAATTTAGTTAAGAAATCGTGGATATTTTATGCAAAGATGGTAGGTCTTTTATAAAGAAAATGTAAGGCAGTAATCGTGGATATTTTAAACAACGATCGTAGGTCTTTTATAAAGAAGATGTAAGGCAGTAATCGTGGATATTTCAAACAACGATCGTAGGTCTTTTATAAATAAAATGTAAAGCAGTCATCGTGGATATTTTAAACAACGAACGTAGGTATTTTATAAAGAAAATTTAGTTAAGAAATCGTGGATATTTTATGCAAAGATCGTAGGTCTTTTATAAAAAAAATGTAAGGCAGTAATCGTGGATATTTTAAACAACGATCGTAGGTCTTTCATAAAGAAAATTTAGTTTAGTAATCGTGGATATTTTAAACAACGATAGTATGTGTTTTATAAAGAAAATTTAGTTAAGTAATCGTGGATATTTTAAACATGAATCGTACGGCTTTATTAAGAAATTTAAGGAAAGTAATCGTGCATATTATAAACAAGAATCATTGGCTTTTTATAAAGAAATTTTTGGAAAGTAATCGTGGATATTTTAAACAACAGTCGTACGTCTTTATAAAGAAAATTGAGGACAGTAATCGTGGATATTTTAAACAACGATCGAAGGTCTTTTATAAAGAAAATTTAGGACAGTAATCGTGGATATTTTAAACATGAATCGTACGGCTTTATAAAGAAAATTTAGGAAAGTAATCGTAGATGTTTTAAACAACGATCGTAGGTCTTTTATAAAGAAAATTTAGGAAAGTAGTAGTGGATATTTTAAACAACGATCGTAGGTATTTTATAAAGAAAATTTAGGAAAATAATCGTGGATATTTTAAACAACGATCGTAGGATTTTGATAAAGAAAATTTAGGAAAGTAATCGTAGATGTTTTAAACAACGATCGTAGGTCCTTTATAAAGAAAATTTAGGAAAGTAGTAGTGGATATTTTAAACAACGATCGTAGGTATTTTATAAAGAAAATTTAGGAAAGTAATCGTGGATATTTTAAACAACAATCGTAGGTATTTTATAAAGAAAATTTAGTTAAGAAATCGTGGATATTTTAAACAACGATAGTAGGTATTTTGTAAAGAAAATGTAAGGCAGTAATCGTGGAAATTTTTTTAACAACGATCATAGGTCTTTTATAAAGAAAATGTAATCGTGGATATTTTAAACAACGATCATAGGTCTTTTATAAAGAAAATTTAGTTAGGTAATCGTGGATATTTTAAACAACGATTGTAGGTCTTTTATAAATAAAATGTAAAGCAGTCATCGTGGATATTTTAAACAACGAACGTAGGTATTTTATAAAGAAAATTTAGTTAAGAAATCGTGGATATTTTATGCAAAGATCGTAGGTCTTTTATAAAAAAAATGTAAGGCAATAATCGTGGATATTTTAAACAACGATCGTAGGTCTTTCATAAAGAAAATTTAGTAAGCAATCGTGGATATTTTAAGCAACGATCGTAGGTCTTTTATAAAGAAAATGTAAGGCAGTAATCGTGGATATTTTAAACAACGATCGTAGGTGAGTAATCGTGGATATTTTAAGCAACGATCGTAGGTCTTTTATAAAGACAATTTAAGACAGTAGTCGTGAATAATTTAAACAAAATTCGTAGGCCTATCATAAAGAAAATTGAAGAAAGTATTCATGAATAATTTAACAAGAATCGTAGGCATTTTATAAAGACAATTATCGTGGATATTTTAAACAAGAATCGTAGACATTTCATAAAGAAAATTGAATCGTAGGCCTTTCATAAAGAATACTTAGGACAGTAATCGTGTATATTTTAAACAAGAATCGTAGGCCTTTCATAGACATCAATTTTCCACAAGAATTGAGAGCCTTTTATAAAGACAATTTAAGAAAGCAATAGTGTAAAATTTCAACAGTAATCGTGAATAAATTCGACAAGAATTGTAGAAACATTTTAGACAATAATCGTGGATATTTTAAACAAGAATCATAGGCCTTTTATATAGAAAATTTAAGACAGTAATCGTTAATAATTTAAACAGGAAGAGGTATAAAGACAATGGTTTTCTACGACTTTATTATGTTATATAAATATGTAATGTTTTATTCTTTAACACTTACTCTTACTTTCCCGTTTTCCTTCCAGAATCTGTCACATTCTCCATAAACAATCCTTCTCCTTCTGGCAACGTTTGAATATATTTTTCCAATACACCAAGCCGGGTCAAGAACGTAATGCTGCCATCAAAGTTTTGCACGATGAAACGCATCGTGTTATTAAACTAAGACGCAAACTTCTGGAAGATTCGCAAATACACAATTTAGATGATGCCCAAAAAGCCCACAATATTGTAGGTCAAAAGCGACGTTTAGCTTTTCTCGACATGTTGCTGATCTCCCAAATGGAAGGCATGCCGCTCAGTGATCGTGAGATACGCGAAGAAGTTGATACGTTTATGTTTGAGGGTCATGATACCACCAGTTCAGCCATAGGATTTGCCATCTATTTACTCTCCCAAAATGCTGCCGAACAGCAAAAGGCCTATGAAGAAGCAGTTGCTCTGGAGGGTCGAGAAAAAGAAGCTATGCCTTATTTGGAGGCTGTTATAAAGGAAACATTACGTTTATACCCCTCCGTACCATTCTATTCACGTCGTATTTCCGATGATCTTAATGTGGGCTCACTCATCGTACCCAAGGGCTCCAGTATTAGTATTTTAACTTATATGGTGCATCGTGATGAGAAAAACTATCCCGATCCCGAGAAATTTGATCCTAACAGATTTTTGACCAAGGAAAATAATTTACATCCCTTTAGTTTTGTGGCCTTTAGTGCTGGTCCGCGTAATTGTATAGGACAAAAATTCGCCATGTTGGAATTGAAATGTTCCCTGTCGTGCCTGTTGCGTAATTTTGAATTTTTACCCGTGAAAGATTACAAACCACAACCATTGGCCGAATTGGTTATGAAAAGTGGCAATGGTATACAGATTAAAATGAAGCTGCGTTAAGAGGACATTTAAGATACATATTTTACATTTTTAATATTAGTTTTAAATCATAATGCAATAAATAGATTAATTAGATGTTTTATAAGTATAATAAATATAATAAAAATATTTGAGTTTTCAATAATTTGTATTAAGCATAAGTATAACAAACTTTATAAAGATCTGAACAATTAAGAAAAAGTTATTAAATCATAGGTCTTAAATATAGAAAATTTAGAACAGTAATTGTAGGACCTTTATAAAGAAAATGTAAGGCAGTAATCGTGGATATTTTAAACAACAATCGTAGGTCTTTTATAAAGAAAATCTAGAACAGTAATTATGAAAATTTTAAACGATCGTAGGTCTTTTATAAAGAAAATGTATGACAGTAATCGTGCAACGATCATAGGACTCTTATAAAAAAAATGTAAAGCAGTAATCTTGGATATTTTAAACAATGATCGTAGGCCTCTCATAAAGAAAATTTAGTTAAGCAATCCTGGATATTTTAAGCAACGATCGTCGGTCTTCTATAAAGAAAAATTAGGACAGCAATCTTGAATATTTTAAACAACGATCGTAGGTCTTTTATAAAGAAAATTTAGTTAAGTAATCGTGGATATTTTAAACAACGATCGTAGGTATTTTATAAAGAAAATGTAAGGCAGTAATCGTGGAAATTTTTTAACAACGATCATTGGTCTTTTATAAAGAAAATGTAAGACAGTAATCGAGGATATTTTAAACAACGATCGTGGGTCTTTTATAAAGAAAATGTAAGGCAGTAATCGTGGCTATTTTAAACAGCGGTCATAGGTCTTTTATAAAGAACATCTAAAACAGTAGTCGTGGATATTTTAAACAACGATCGTAGGTCTTTTATAAAGAGAATTTAGGAAAGTAATCGTGGATATTTTAAACAACGATCGTAGGTCTTTCATAAAGAACATCTAAAACAGTAATTGTGAAAATTTTAAACAACGATCGTAGGTATTTTATAAAGAAAATGAAAACAGTAATCTTGGATATTTTAAACAACGATCGTAGGTCTTTTATAAAGAAAATGTAAGGCAGTAATCGTGGATATTTTAAACAACGATCGTAGGTCTTTTATAAAGAAAATTTAGTTAAGTAACCGTGGATATTGTAAACAACGATCGTAGGTCTTTAAAAAGAAAATTTAGGAAAGTAATCGTGGATATTTTAAACAACGATCGTAGGTCTTTTATAAAGAAAATGTAAGACAGTAATCTTGGATATTTTAAACAACGATCGTAGGTCTTTTATAAAGAAAATGTAAGGCTGTAATCTTGGATATTTTAAGCAACGATCGTAGGTCTGTTATAAAGAAGATGTAAGGCAGTAATGGTGGATATTTTAAACAGCGATCGTAGGTATTTTATAAAGAAAATGAAAACAGTAATCTTGGATATTTTAAACAACGATCGTAGGTCTTTTATAAAGAAAATGTAAGGCAGTAATCGTGGATATTTTAAACAACGATCGTAGGTCTTTTATAAAGAAAATTTAGTTAAGTAACCGTGGATATTGTAAACAACGATCGTAGGTCTTTAAAAAGAAAATTTAGGAAAGTAATCGTGGATATTTTAAACAACGCTCGTAGGTCTTTTATAAAGAAAATGTAAGACAGTAATCTTGGATATTTTAAACAACGATCGTAGGTCTTTTATAAAGAAAATGTAAGGCTGTAATCTTGGATATTTTAAGCAACGATCGTAGGTCTGTTATAAAGAAGATGTAAGGCAGTAATGGTGGATATTTTAAACAGCGATCGTAGGTCTTTTATAAAGAAAATGTAAGGCAGTAATCGTGGATATTTTAAACAACGATCGTAGGTCTTTTATAAAGAAAATTTAGGACAGTAATCGTGGATATTTTAAACAACGGTCGTAGGTGTTTTATAAATAAAATTTAGGAAAGTAATAGTGGATATTTTAAACAACGATCGTAGGTCTTTTATAAAGAAAATTATGACAGTAATCGTGGATATTTTAAACAACGATCGTAGGTATTTTATAAAGAAAATGTAAGGCTGTAATCTTGGATATTTTAAACAACGATCGTAGGTCTTTTATAAAGAAAATTTAGTTAAGTAATCGTGGATATTTTAAACAACGATCGTAGGTATTTTATAAAGAAAATGTAAGGCAGTAATCGTGGAAATTTTTTAACAACGATCATTGGTCTTTTATAAAGAAAATGTAAGACAGTAATCGTGGATATTTTAAACAACGATCGTGGGTCTTTTATAAAGAAAATGTAAGGCAGTAATCGTGGCTATTTTAAACAGCGGTCATAGGTCTTTTATAAAGAACATCTAAAACAGTAGTCGTGGATATTTTAAACAACGATCGTAGGTCTTTTATAAAGAGAATTTAGGAAAGTAATCGTGGATATTTTAAACAACGATCGTAGGTCTTTCATAAAGAACATCTAAAACAGTAATTGTGAAAATTTTAAACAACGATCGTAGGTATTTTATAAAGAAAATGTAAAACAGTAATCTTGGATATTTTAAACAACGATCGTAGGTCTTTTATAAAGAAAATGTAAAACAGTAATCGTGGATATTTTAAACAACGATCGTAGGTCTTTTATAAAGAAAATTTAGTTAAGTAACCGTGGATATTGTAAACAACGATCGTAGGTCTTTAAAAAGAAAATTTAGGAAAGTAATCGTGGATATTTTAAACAACGATCGTAGGTCTTTTATAAAGAAAATGTAAGACAGTAATCTTGGATATTTTAAACAACGATCGTAGGTCTTTTATAAAGAAAATGTAAGGCTGTAATCTTGGATATTTTAAGCAACGATCGTAGGTCTGTTATAAAGAAGATGTAAGGCAGTAATGGTGGATATTTTAAACAGCGATCGTAGGTATTTTATAAAGAAAATGAAAACAGTAATCTTGGATATTTTAAACAACGATCGTAGGTCTTTTATAAAGAAAATGTAAGGCAGTAATCGTGGATATTTTAAACAACGATCGTAGGTCTTTTATAAAGAAAATTTAGTTAAGTAACCGTGGATATTGTAAACAACGATCGTAGGTCTTTAAAAAGAAAATTTAGGAAAGTAATCGTGGATATTTTAAACAACGCTCGTAGGTCTTTTATAAAGAAAATGTAAGACAGTAATCTTGGATATTTTAAACAACGATCGTGGGTCTTTTATAAAGAAAATGTAAGGTAGTAATCGTGGATATTTTAAACAGCAATCGTGGATATTTTAAACAACGATCGTAGGTATTTTATAAAGAAAATGTAAGGCTGTAATCTTGAATATTTTAAACAACGATCGTAGGTCTTTTATAAAGAAAATTTAGTTAAGTAATCGTGGATATTTTAAACAACGATCGTAGGTATTTTATAAAGAAAATGTAAGGCAGTAATCGTGGAAATTTTTTAACAACGATCATTGGTCTTTTATAAAGAAAATGTAAGACAGTAATCGTGGATATTTTAAACAACGATCGTGGGTCTTTTATAAAGAAAATGTAAGGCAGTAATCGTGGCTATTTTAAACAGCGGTCATAGGTCTTTTATAAAGAACATCTAAAACAGTAGTCGTGGATATTTTAAACAACGATCGTAGGTCTTTTATAAAGAGAATTTAGGAAAGTAATCGTGGATATTTTAAACAACGATCGTAGGTCTTTCATAAAGAACATCTAAAACAGTAATTGTGAAAATTTTAAACAACGATCGTAGGTATTTTATAAAGAAAATGTAAAACAGTAATCTTGGATATTTTAAACAACGATCGTAGGTCTTTTATAAAGAAAATGTAAAACAGTAATCGTGGATATTTTAAACAACGATCGTAGGTCTTTTATAAAGAAAATTTAGTTAAGTAACCGTGGATATTGTAAACAACGATCGTAGGTCTTTAAAAAGAAAATTTAGGAAAGTAATCGTGGATATTTTAAACAACGATCGTAGGTCTTTTATAAAGAAAATGTAAGGCTGTAATCTTGGATATTTTAAGCAACGATCGTAGGTCTGTTATAAAGAAGATGTAAGGCAGTAATCGTGGATATTTTAAACAGCGATCGTAGGTCTTTTATAAAGAAAATGTAAGGCAGTAATCGTGGATATTTTAAACAACGATCGTAGGTCTTTTATAATGAAAATTTAGAAAAGTAATCTTGGATATTTTAAACAACGATCGTAGGTCTTTTATAAAGAAAATGTAAGGCAGTAATCGTGGACATTTTAAACAACGATCGTAGGTCTTTTATAAAGAAAATGTAAGGCAGTAATCGTGGATATTTTAAACAACGGTCGTAGGTGTTTTATAAATAAAATTTAGGAAAGTAATAGTGGATATTTTAAACAACGGTCGTAGGTCTTTAAAAAAAAATTATGACAGTAATCGTGGATATTTTAAACAACGATCGTAGGTATTTTATAAAGAAAATGTAAGGCAGTAATCTTGGATATTTTAAACAACGATCGTAGGTCTTTTATAAAGAAAATGTAAGGCAGTAATCGTGGATATTTTAAACAACGGTCGTAGGTGTTTTATAAATAAAATTTAGGAAAGTAATAGTGGATATTTTAAACAACGGTCGTAGGTCTTTAAAAAAAAATTATGACAGTAATCGTGGATATTTTAAACAACGATCGTAGGTATTTTATAAAGAAAATGTAAGGCTGTAATCTTGGATATTTTAAACAACGATCGTAGGTCTTTTATAAAGAAAATGTAAGGTAGTAATCGTGGATATTTTAAACAGCAATCGTGGATATTTTTTAAACAACGATCGTAGGTATTTTATAAAGAAAATTTAGTTAAGCAAACGTGGATATTTTAAGCAACGATCGTAGGTCTATTCTAAAGAAAAATTAGGAAAGTAATCGTGGATATATGAAACAACAATCGTAGGTCTTTATAAAAAAATTTAGAACAGTAGCAGTGAATATTTTAAACTATAATCTTAGGCCTTTAACACAGTAACATTTAAGACAGTTATAAAGAATTTTTATCAAAAACTTTTTGGACAGTAATTCTAGAACTCTTATAAAGAAAATTTGAGACGGTAATAGTGGACATTTTAAATAATAATCTTAAGTCGTTAATAAGGAAAATTTTATATAGTAATCTATTTACAAAGTAAATTTGAGACTGTAATCTAGTTTTTAAACTTTTCACCACATTTATTTAGATTTTATCAACTATACTTTTGTGGAAGTTAAATTCATACAGCAACTATTTACTGTTGCTAACATAAATAACGAAAGCTTTTAGGAAAAATTTAAAAATCTTCAAGCTTTTACATTTATACATTACTTACTATAAACTATTACATGTTTGCTACATTTTGTGTTTACTATAAATTTTATCTCGAAATAATTACCTATAATATTAATGAATAATAAATAATTGTAATAGAATTGCTATAAAAATGTATCTCTAGAAAATTATACAAATTATATTCAGCTACTAACAGTAATCACAATTAAAACCCCAATGTCTTCTAAACTGTTTACTGTTAGCAAGAATTATTTAAACTTTATGGCTAAAAAAGCTTGCGTCAAAAAGTTTTATTATTCCACTCAAAAATACTTAGAATTTCTCCTTAAAGCCACAAGGAATATGGGAATATGGTGAAAAGCTTAGTAAGAAATTACCCCTTAATTGTGTTTGAGGAGAAAATATTAACAGTTGTGTGGAATGTGTATAAAAAGTTATGCTGAAAAGACAAAGATACATAAGTTTAAAGGACAACTACATGTGTATTTAATAACACAATTTAAAGTTCAATTGTCAATATGTATTTTTAAATGAATTGGTATTTTTTTTTTAACAAATAAAAGGTCCTTTCATCCCATACGAATACAATTACTGTAATAAATATATTATTGCAATGGAATCCATACAATGAAGGTTTTCGATTTGACTTTAGAGAAATTAAGCTCATTGAATGAAGACTAATTTGCCTTGTACCCCTTTAAATCTCTGAGCTGTGTCTCATATATTATTATTTGCTTCAAAACTTGAAAATATTTCTTCAGAAATTTGTTTATATTTAATTTATGCTAGAGTACAATTAGAAAAATGAATCATCAGTATTTAAAATCCTGTTATTCACTAATATGTCTGATTTTGTCAAGAGCTAAAAATTGTATTTAAATAATAGAATATGATTTTCTATAAATTGACATACAAATGAATATCTTATTATGAGCTCCCACTACGATACTTAAATTTATTTGTATACAATTTGTATCATCTCAATGCAGACAAAAAAGTACCAAAAAGGGGTAAAAACGGGAAAATACATTTTATCCGAAATTATTAATACAATTTTTAACTAACTAAAATTAGCTAACAGGTTGTTATTATGAACTCGATTGCGAAGGTACATTGGTATACAGTTAGGAACTTTTTTTAAAACCATTTTTTTTTTCTTTAGCACAAGAACAAAGACTTGAATCATTTGAGACATGTCAGCGTCACAAAAAATTTCGGCAAAATTAAGTATTTTGAAATTTGCGGTTCGGTGGTTACTTTACTAACCACATTTTCTATAGTCTTTAAAACATAGTTTATTGGCATCTATTGCCATTTTGCTAAACAATTCGATTTTTTGAAGTCATCGTTTATGATTTTTTGCAAAACTCAGGGTGCTCTGGTTAGATAAATATATTAATTTGAAAATATTGTAAAAATCAGTTTTTTTAAGAGACTTTCAGGCATTTAATAAAAAAAGCACAGAGTGTTTATTGTTCATCGAAGTCATTGTTACTTTGATATTTCGGTTGTTTGGTCTGAAAATTTAGTCAAAAATATTCGATTTCAAAAAAATTTATACGAAACAAAAATTTGTATCATAGTAATTTTTAATTTCAACCGCCACGGTGGTTAGTAAACTAACCACTTCACTCCACAAAAAACCTTGGAATGTGGTGGTTTTTTCATGTTTTTTTCTTATTTTTAATAATAAACTTGATTAAAGTAAAAATGCAATTGTTTTGATTTTAAACTTATACACAAAAAAGAGTGGCTGAAAGTGTTAAGAGGAAAAGAGAAATTTGTACATTTACTCTAAATTGTACTTTTTTAATTTTTCAAATTATTTAACATATTGACAAAAAGTAAGCTGATATGCTTCTGAGTGAAGTGAAGATTTAAGAATATGTAACGTGCAGGTACAAAAGTCAATACATCAATTTTACATAATTAATACTAATACAATATATATTACTTAGTTGTTGTTCATAATTCCCAAAGTGTTTATGTGAATTTTATTATAAGACATCTAAGAAAAACTTGAACAGAGGAGGCGAAAATCGATGTCCCGAACTTATACCAATAATTAGTCGTTAGCCGACCGAGACCCGAAATATTTATCTCGTCGTATTATACTCAGTAGCTAGTCCTAACTTATAGAACCAACGAATTCATCTCCTTGGATTGCATTCGTTGCATTTACTTTATAATAATAATTCGTTAGCCGTTCGAGAGCCGAAGCGTTTATCTTGTCGAATCCTCTATTAAAAGCTTCAGCTGTTAACAAACATAAGAACCTAGACAGACTAAGCATTACCCCGATGCTTATGCTTAAAGGTATTAAAGTACCATAAAGAGAGAGCAAATAGTACTAATGGTACTTTTGGAATTTGACCTAGAAACATGAAATTGAGCGTATATATACTGAGAGGGTTAGAATCCATGGGGGACTATAAAAAATGTCTTTATTTTAATGGTACTTTCTTAATATTTAATAATAATGAACCTAGAATTATGAAACTAGATATACGAAATTAATTAGAATCCACAAAGAGGGACTTAATGGTACTTATCGATTTTCCTAAATGAGTGATAATTCACAAAGAGCGATTTAATAGCATTTTTTCTCTTAATAGTACCTTTTGAATATTATTTAATAATGTTTCTAGGAACACACGAAGTGAGAACGCAAAAATGTGGTTTAAGTGCTGCTTTTTATATCCTTCACCATGAGTGGAAAGGGTATATAGATAGCGCAGCCATGTCCGTTTGACCGTCTGTCGGTTGAAATCAAATTTCCAAATCCCCTAAATAACTTACAAACATGATTGATACATCAATATATCTTCCAATTCGGTTGCTATTTAAAATCGACAAAATCGGCCCACAAATGGATGAGATATATGTATGGAAAACCGGGACAATCAAGTTTTTTTCTGTCTATTTTTGATCTATATCTGGATTACTAAGTTATTAATAATATTACGAATGTGCAATGACGATTTGAATTTAACAATCTGTAACGACTGCCGGCAGCATTCATCATGTTTGAAGGCACATCCATCGGTTATTGGCATTATTTGTAAGTATGGCAACACTAAATGTTTGGGCTGCTGGCAATGACATCGAAGGCTCTGGAATTCGAACATACGACTTTTGTCCGTTAAGAGCATTGTAGAAGATTCCCGAGAGATGGCGTGTGTATAAATAATGGCAGAGACTGCAGTCGTGAGTTGAGTTGATCATTGGCACTGTTAGAGTTAACATCAACTGTCGTGTACATGTGTGTTTGTACATTATAAAGTTTGTGTGCATTTCTGCGAATTGATAAACGTGTATAAGGACATTGAGTGACTATTTAATTCTGTTGTTGTTTTAAACTACTAAAACTGCTTTTTATTTGCATTCAAAAGTATCCGGTTTATTTAAAGGAAATAAACCCCGTTTTTAAAAGGTAAAAACGTAACAATATAGAAAATATGGATATCTAATGATAGATATTTCAAAGTCCATTGTAACGATGTATAAAAGGCAATAGTAATTTGGACCTACAATGGGTCAAAATCGGGAAAAATATTTTTTAACCCGAATTTTTTTTCTTACCAAAAAATTTTTTTGTCATTAATTTTTTTTCTCTAATAAATAAAAATTTTTTTTTTCAAACAAATTTTAAAATGTTTTTAAAATTTATTTTTTATTTTTTTTTTAAATTTAAAAAAAAATTTTTTTTTAAATTTAAAAAAAAATTTTTTTTTAATTTGGTTTACCTAAAAATATTTAAAATTTGTATTTTAAAGTATAATTTTCGGCACAGCCGAATATAGCTCTCTTACTTGTTTCATTTGTCACTGATACCTTTTGAAATTTTCTATTATGAGGAACCGATATTATAAGTGGGAACTTTTTCTTATCTTTCAGTTAATTTTTTTTTTTTTTTTAAAAAAATTGATTTTGCTTGCGAATATCAGTGCTTACATTTATGTATCAGTTCATTTTCATTTTACTACGATTGAGCGGCGAAGCACGCCCGTTTTGCTATTATTCAATAAAAGGTTTGCTCCTTCCTTTATCATAGTTACTAGCAGGAACAAAGGAACAAAATATTACAATGAAATTTGTAAAATTCGTAAGCATTAAACTAATATGTTGATTTAAATACATAGTTTTAGCTACTACTAAAACTTTTATCCATTTAAGATTTGGAATTTTTATTTTAATTTAAAATTTCGAAAATAGATTAAATTCGGAAGGTCCTGATGAAATTCCATTAGTAAACTGAAGGCGTTTTTAAACCCACTACCAAAAAGATGGTGGGTTATATTGATTTTCTCATTCCGTTTGTAATATATCGAAATCTTGGTAGTAGACCCAAAACAGTTATATATTCTGGGTCCTTCTAAGACGATGTTGCTAAGCCTGTCTGTCTGTTAAAGTAATGATAGGGTCTAGAGGAACGGACTTAGGGGATGAAATTTTCTCGAAAATATTCTTTGTTTATCAGAAATGTTTGATCCCAATAATATTTAAAAGCATGAATCTAGCTAAAACTAATCTAATAAAACTAACAAAATCGGGTGAACCAGTATGTTTTCATACAAAATGCACAACAATTGGTGATATTGGTGGTGGGTATATAAGATGAATTCGAAAAATATACTGATTGAAAATTTTGCAAATTGTACCAGACGTCAAATATAGCTGATATTTTGGAAAAACTGGATGGCAGAATCATTTCTAAAACTTTTTTTATTCTGTCCCACTGAGCACTCGGCCCATCTGTCTTAGTATTTGATGCATATACAATTAAAAATCCTATTAAAAACTTATCTTATATTTAACTTTTAATCTTTGACGATTGCTAATAATGTTTTTTTTTAATACAAAACAAAATCTAAAATGATTTAATGAAAAACTTTAGATAATTAACTCAATTTAAGCACTAAAATTTCTCTAAAACTAAAGCAATAGTGTAAAGTTTGTATATGTTTGATGGCAAAATAAAACAACAAAATGTAAAGAATTAAAATTGACCCTGAAACAAGACTTTGAAAAATGTAATTTCTATGTAATTTAGCAAGAACAGAGAGATGGAGAGAAAATGTAAAGAAACTAACGAAATTTTATTTAATTCTATTCATATCACTCATACGTCGTGTTGGTACTTAAATATTTAGTCCACTTTATTTAACACACTTAGACACACAGTGTTATCTATAACAAGTAAGGCTATACCGAATTTTATATACCCACTAGCAATATAATACGGGGAGCGATTGTTATGTGGTTTGTATAAAAACATTTAACTGGTTTCATCCGATTTCTATTACTAGAAAATATTAGCATTTTATTTTGAATCATTTGCACAATATAAATTTATTCAAAGTATTGGCCATGCGGTGTCCCAATCAGTCACCCATCCTAAATATCAATGATTACAGAAACCACAGCAAATAATAGAAACCAACAGATTCCTACGATGACGACATTTAGCATGAAAAGGACAAAGAGAATCGGAACTGGGAACGTGCGCAAGCTTCCTGACCCTTCAAAACTCGCCCAAGTATGCAAGGAATTCACGAGATACACCCTGCTACTCCTAGGATTATGCGAGACCAGGAACAGGCGAATACAAAACCTCTGACAACCTCACACTTCTTTACTTTGGAAAGCCAGAGATCCAACCAAGATCAAATGGTGTTGGCATAATAATGCCCAAATTAGCTCGACATGCTCTAATTAACTTGAAACCATGCGGGGATAGAATAATTCTTGCGAATTTCCGTACAAGAGCAAGAACCCTTACATGCGTGCAGTGCTATGCACCTACAGAGATATCTGATATTACTGAAAAGGATATCTTTTACAGCCATCTGAACAAAGTTCTAAACACAATACCTCGAGGCAATATAGTGCTAGTAAATGTGCAACTGTGACCCGACAACAAGGGCAGGGAGAGCATAATGGGTACGCATGGCATCGGTAGAATTACGGAGAATGGGCGGTTATTCACCGAAATGTGCAGAAACGCCAACCTTGTAGTCGGAGGTACTTTATTTCCTCACAGAGCAATGCACAAGGCTACTTGAATATCGCCAGATGGCACGACGGAGAACCAGATTGACTATATATCTATCAGTAAAACTTGGCGCAGAAGCTTTCTCGATGCACGAGCTAATAGAGGGACGCGCTACTTTTCCGATCACCACCTTTTAATAGCATCTATCCGTCTTAAGGTCGCTGCAATCCGAAGACGGAGAAAGAGGCATAATTACATCACGGAGCTTAAGGAGGGCTTAAACGTCGAACGCGCCCATCCGGTTACTAAATGGCCAAACATCCAAGCTCATTTTGAGGACGGAAAAAGCAATGGATATCTGATGACTCTTAGCATCTGATACAATCCAGAAGAGATGCTAAATCGAAACTTAATGCAGCCAGAACTCGATCAGAGAAAGTTGCGCTGAGGGAAGACTACAGTCGTCTTGACTAGTAACTAGTAAAGCAAAGTTCTAGAAGCGACAAAACTCGCATGCGATGGCCAAAAAGCTGCGGAAGAGCACAGGCTAAGAGATCTTTATGCTATCAAAAAAAGGTCACTGATAAAAACTTCGCAACCACAAAGCCTCTAAGGGGTAGCGAGGGAGTTTTAACAACATCCCTGTCGGAGCAACTCGAAATATGGAGACAGCACTACTCTAGCTTGCTGTCCAACCCACCCTTTGCTACTTAAAGTATATGTGAGACAAGATATCCCAATTGAGGCTTCCGAGTTTAACAATATATTAAACGCTGTTCAGCCTTAAAGGCATGCTCAAAGCGGACAGCCAAACATAATCGTCCTTCCTACAACCACTGATCGAAACCTTCTGGTCTACTAAGGAATTGGAGGGTATTATCGTAAACATTCCCAAGAAGGGGGACCTAACGGAATGTAAAAATTGTATAGGTATAACAATTCTCAGTGCAGTGAACAAGATCATAGCGCACATTATAAATGACAGAATATCCCTATTTTGACGGAACTCCGGAATGAGCAAGCTGGATTCCGTCCACAGAAGTCATGTACTGATTACATCAATACATTGCGGATGATTGCGGAACAGTCCAACGAGTGGCAGTCTCCTTTGTATATGGTCTTTATAGACTTCAAAAAAGCTTTCAATACCTTAAGACACGACGCGATATGGAGCGCTCTTGCTTGTAAAGATATTCCACCAAAACTTATAAATCTTATCCAATCACTGTATAAGAATGTTTGCATGACAATACCTTAAGCAACCGCTTCGAAGTCCTTACGGAAGTCAGGCAAGGATGCGTACTGTCGTCTTTGCTGTTCAGCATTGTGCTCGAGGTTATTATACGTAATGCAACTCGAGCTAGCAGAGGAATAATATGGGGCCTCAATGAACGACTTGAATGCCTTGAATATGCTAACGACATCTGCTTACTGTCACATAGCTACAGAGACATGGTATCAAAACTGAAGGCTCTAGAGATCAAAGCGACAAAGACTGGTCTAATGATAAACACCGCCAAGAACAAAAGCATGCGATGTAACACCCTCAATACCAACAGGTTCAAAATACGCAGCGTTGACCTGGACGATGTAACTTCTTTCTGTTACCTTGGTAGTATCATTACGAACAATGGCAGCTCTAGTAATGTAAAATCGTCGTTCATGGTCTCTCGGCTTCAATTTTCATGCTTTTGGATGAATCCTGCTGCTCCCAAACGTTTGGAAATTGCTGCTTGAGTAGCTCCTAATGATTTTGCAAGCTCTTGTTAAGTTTTACAACAATCCAATTCGTGGTCTTAAAAACTTTTTTTGTCTGGCCTGGGTGATCATCTAACATTTCGTTGCATAACTCGGTTTCTACTTGACCGATTTTTTACATTTTCAATACCAAACATTTATGATCAAGAAACAGTATTTCA
Source organism: Calliphora vomitoria (assembly GCA_942486065.2). NCBI lineage: Eukaryota > Metazoa > Arthropoda > Insecta > Diptera > Calliphoridae > Calliphora > Calliphora vomitoria. The sequence continues at coordinate 64,475,735 of OW818032.2, read as the reverse complement.
TCACCCTAGGTTCATCCCCAGAGGACCTATCATGTCAACAACAAACGGACAGATGAACGGACATAGCTACTTAGATAGCTATAATTTTATAAGGACCCTGAATGTATATACTTTTTTGTTCTACGACCAATATTTCGATATGTTACAAACGGAATGATAAAATCAATATAGCCCCCATCTTTTTGAAGGTGTCTATAAAAATACTAAATACTACTTGCATGTACATCATGTTAAATAAATATAGTGATGCCAAATATAGAAAAAATACTATTTTTTAATGAACATTTTTAAGAATTGAAATATGTAGGGAATAAAAGGTATAAGACTTTTGTTAAAAATGATACATTAAAAATATATTTGGTATCAACCCTAGCCAAACCTTCTTCACTTTCAAGCAATTCAGTATTTTATATTTTCAATAAATATTGTCTAATTTTGGGACATTTAATTTGAAATGTAGGAGATTTTTCATCCTGGATAAACTAAAATATCCAGGCATCACAGTAGACTTATACATATAAATCTATAACAGTTGTATGTACGTTTAAACTGTTCTAGATTATAGTACTTGTAGTAGTAGTACCGGCCTTAATTTCTGTACAAATATTGTAGATTCTTCTTGTATATATATATCTATGTTTATATATATATATATATGTAAGTATGTGTATCTGTGTTAACTCTATGTTTGTATATAAAATTTATTTTACTCTAATTTCTCTAATTACATTTCAATGTACAACATACTCCATTCATGTTATTTTAGTTCTTTCCTTTTTTTTTGCTCCACAACTGCTTCTTCTTCTTCTTCATTACGAATAGAAACAGAAGAAACACTAAAACAACAACTAAAACAACAAGAGTAGGAACAAAAATATGTAGTAGTATTTATTTTTTTAAATTAGTACTACAACTACTCGTATATACATATGTATACTAGGGTGGCCCCAAAATTAAAGTTGCGGATGTTCCCGACTAAAATTAAAATTTGATTCATTTTAAGACGTTTTGAAATTTTTTCGTCCTGAGATCAATATTTGGCGAGCTGGATCAAAGGATAAAAAGGTCTTTTTTTGAGGTTTTTTACATTTTCTCCATATTTCTTCCAAAGGAAGTATATGTAAATTTGGTATCATGTGAAAGGTCTTTGAGAGACGCATTCAATTGGTTATTAAAAATTTAAAAAAAAAAAAATTTTATTTAAAAATTTTAAAAATTTTCGACAAAATTTTAGTTTTTTTTAATTTGTTCATAGAATTTATTCAAATATATAGATGAAATTTCTTGATCATAAACATAATGTAATTTCACCGAAACGGTTTTTCTCGTTTTTTAAAATTCAGTCCAGTTCAATGTTTATTCAAATTTGTTTAAACCTAATTTCATCCCTATCTGACAATCTCTGTATACTCAATTCTTAGTATATGTAATGGGCATCAAAATAACTCAAATTTTATAAGCTTTCACCATTTCGGTGAAATTACATTATGTTTATGATCAAGAATTTCATATATTTATTTGAATAAATTCTATGAAAAAATTAAAAAAAAACTAAAATTTTGTCGAAAATTTTTAAAGTTTTTGAATTTTAATTTTTTTTTTTTAAGATTCTAATAACCTATTGAATGCGTCTTTTAAAGACCTTTTATATGATATCAAACTTACATATACTTCCTTTGGAAGAAATATGGAGAAAATGTAAAAAACCTCAAAAAAGGACCTTTTTATCCTTTGATCCAGCTCGCCAAATATTGACTCAAGGACGACAAAAATTTCAAAAGGTAGTCTTAGAATGAATCAAATTTTCATTTTAGGCGGAAACATCGATACCTTATTTTTTCTCCATACAAACGGGGCCACCCTAATGTATACAGTTAAACATGTGTAAATATGTATGAATGCATTTAATTGTCCACACACATCTAATTGCTGGCATGATGAAATGAAAATTGAAAAAAAAGTACCAAGTGAGAGGCATAATGAAAGTATCTATATATGCCTCTCACTTGGTACATTTTCCAATTTTCATTTCATCATCCCAGCTATTAGATTTATCTATTAACAAGAAAAAGTAAAATTTTGACAAATGTTGTAGCAAGTGTACATCTAGCTGCATTAAAATTCAATTCAGCTAACAAATTGGAAAGATTTTTGTATGTTTTCTAAGTAAACTATAATTCAGTTAATAAAATTTAGATAAATGTCTAACATTAATAATACAATTTTGTTCCAACTAAGTTTTGCTTTACTTCTTTAATTTTAAAAAAGGTGCCGCTGGAGCACACCGATTGCTCACCAAAGCTTACGGTGAATGTGTTCCATCGTTTTCAAAGTGCTAGAGATGGTTTGTGAGGTTCAGAAGTGGTGATTTTGACACAGAAGACAAAGATTGCCCAGGCCAACCAAACAAGTTTGAAGACCAAGAGTTGGTGGCTTGCTAAATCATTGTAAGTTACTCAAGCAGCAATTTGAAAACGTTTGCGAGCAGCAGGATTCATCCAAAGGCAAGAAAATTGGGTATCACACGAATTGAAGCAGAGAGACCTTGAAAGTCGATTTTTCATGTCCGAAATGATGCTTGAACGCTATAAAAGGAAATCATTTTTTCACCGAATCATGAAAAATGGATCCATTACCCGTTCGTATGCTAAGCCCGGCCAACATATTGTTACGAATGTGCAATAACGATTTGAATTCAACGGTCTTTAACGATTGCCTGCAGCATTCATCATGTTTGAAGGCACGTCCATCAGTAGCATGCGGTTATTGTTTGTAAGTATATCAACACTAAATGTTAGGGCTGCTGGCAATGACATCGAAGGCTCTGGAATTCGAACATACGAGTTTTGTCCGTTAAGAGCATTGTAGAAGATTCCCGAGAGATGGCGTGTGTATAAATGGTGGCAGAGGCTGCGGTCGTGAGTTGATTATTGACGGTGTTAGAGTTAACATCAACTGTCTTGTACGTTATAAAGTGTGTGTGTGTGTATTTCTGCGAATTGATATACGTGTATAAAGACACTGTGTGACTATTCAATTCTGTTGTTGTTGTACATTCTAAATAAATAAAGAGTTGTTACAATTGTAAACTACTAAAACTGCTTTTATTTGCAATCAAAAGTATCCGGTTTATTTAAAGGAAATAAACCCCGTTTTTAAAAGGTAAAAACGTAACAATATCCATGTAGCTAAGGTATTTCTCTGTATTTGGTGGGAGCAAAATGGTCCTATCTATTATGAGCTGCTGAAATCTGACATCACAGGAAACCTGTGAAACCGAACGCAACTGATTCGTTTGAAGCGAGCATTGGCCGAAAAACTCCCATTATATGCGGCCAGACATGAAACCGTAATATTCCATCATGACAACGCTCGGCCACATGTTGCAATAGCTGTTAAAAAGTATTTAGAATGTTGTGGTTGCAAAAATTTGCCTTACCCGCTTGATAGTCCAGACCGTGTCCCGTCCGACTACTATTTGTTTCGATCGATGCAGAACGCTCTCTCTGGGATACGCTTCACTTTGGAACAGAGTATCCGATATTGGCTTGATTCGTTCTTGGCCTCTAAAGATGAGCAGTTCTTTTGGCTCGGAATCCATATGTTGCCAGAAAGATGAGAAAAGGTCATAGCTAATAATGGCCAATACTTTGAATAAATTTATATTGCACAAATGTTTCAAAATAAAAGCTAAAGCTTTGAAAAAATTTCGCATTTTTAAGTCATGTCTCAGAGGGAGCCAAGTATTTGTGGACCTTCCTTGATATTAAATTATAATGGAAGAATAATACTCTATTGGTAAGAATTGGAGACTATGACCAGGTATGTTAAACTGGTTGGATTTACACATCGGTAGCACACCTCAGGCAGCATTGGATATAATCCTTAATTTACTGCCAATTGAGATCAATGTGCAACATGCTTTGATTATTTGAGTCTTCTCAGGTAAGACTAAAGCCGGTAGATCACACAAACATTTTGTACGAGGTAGGTCTAATTGGTCAGGCTAGTATCCCTACTGGGATTTCGGACCATAGGGTAACGACTTTAGACTTCGGTATTTCACCCCAAAATTGTGTTTCCAAGTAGGGACAAGTGGGTTGGTTCTGGAGGAGCAGTTTCACGGATGGATCCAAGATGGAGCCGTAGTTTATGTAGTAGCTGAGGACATCAAAGTGTCATACAGACTTCCAGACGAATGCAGCGTCTTCCAGGCAGAGATCCTAGAGATCTGGAAAGCTACGGACTTGATAAGAATGGTCTGTATTGACAATTTATGTAGATAGTCAAGCAGCACTGAAGGCTTTGAAATGTCATATGGTACACTCAATCATAGTGTTGAACTGTAAGAGGGCTCTAGAAACGTCATTGGAACTATACACAATCAGATTGTGTTGGATTTTGAGCCAAAAGAACTGCTCATTTTTTGAGGCCAAAAACAAGCCAGAGAGAGCGTCCTGAATCGATCTAAACAAAGAGTAGTCAGACGGGGCACGGTAGTGACTATAAAGCGAGTGAAGCATAATTTCCCAACTACTTCATTCTAAATACTTTTTAACAGGTAGTACAACATAAGACCGACCGTTGTCATAATGGAATATTACGGTTCCATGTCTGGCCGTATACTCTGGGAGTTTTTGAGGCAAATGCTACCTACAAACAAATCAGTTGCGTTCGGTACTGGATCCCTGTGATTGTCTGGTCAGATTTCAGAGGCTAGTAATAGATATGACCGTTTTGCACCCACCAAATACAGAAAACTACCTCAACGAAATGGATATTTGGCTTTGGTGTAGATTCGGCTGGTTGTCCGGTCTTCACTACGATCTCATACGCTTCGGCTCATTGCAATGGATCCATTTGTCATCGCAAGAATGATTCTTTTATAGCGTTTAAGCATCATATCGGTCATGCAAAATCGACTTTCAAGGTCACTTGGCTCCAATTCGTATGGTACCCAATTTCCCTGATTTAGGAAGAATACTGCTGCTCGCAAACATTTTGAAATTGCTGCTTGAGTAGCTCCCAATGATTTTGCAAGCTCTTGTTGAGTTTGACAACAATCTTAATTCTTGGTCTTCAAACTTTTTTGGCTGGCGTGTCAAAAACACCACTTCTGTATCGCACAAACCATCTCTTGCATGTTGAAACCGATGAAACACATTCACCATCGGTTTGCTTCAGCAGTACTTTTTTCAAATGAAAGAAGTAAACAAAAACCAGAGAATAAAGCGAATCATCAGAGCAGAATTATCAAAACTATCAGTTCTTCACAACGGAATATAAGGCGACCATTTCACACAAACGCTGGAGTAAAACAAGGATGTCCCCTAACACCTCTACTAATCACTATAGTGCTGAATGACATCATCACGCCAACTCGAGGATTTGAATTATGCGGATGATATTTGTCTACTCTCGCATAAGATCTCCAACATGCAAGCGAAGATAGATGATCTGGAAAGACTAGCTCGCAATGTTGGACTTGAGATAAATATCAAGAAAATCAAAGCTATGAGAATCAACAACGTTAGCATCGATAACATCATGCTACAAGGCCAACCAGTTGAATGCGTAGAAAGCTTCTGCTATCTAGGCAGTACAGTGTCAACGAGTGGCGGCGCTGAAACAGACGTAAATAACAGGCTCAATAAAGCGAGAGCGGCATTAGGAAGACTACAACCAGTATGGAGAAACACACAAATATCCAGATGAACCAAGCTTAGAATATTCAAAGCAAGTGTAAAGTCTACTCTGTTGTATGGAAGTGAAACCTGGTTAGTATCGAACACCATCACGCAAAAACTACAGGTATTCATTAACATCAGCAATACAGATCTCTGGAACCTCACCAAAAAGGAACCCATACTAACGCAAATAAAACGTAGACCATACTATCAGAAAGAATCCTAACAGTATAACAAGGATGGCGCTAGAGTGGAACCCTCAAGGTTCAAGAAGCCGTGGTTGACCAAAGAACACATGGAGACGCATGATACTCCAAGATCTAGGACAGTGCAATCTTACATGGGAAGACGCGAAAACAACTGCAACAAATCGTGTAAGATGGAGATGCTTTGTGGAAGCCATATGCTCCCAAGACATATTATAATTCGTTGGTACAAAATTCGACATTTTCGAACAAAAACCCGAATTTTCAAGTCATAACTCCAATAATAAACTGAATCTATCAAAAGGTACCAAATGATACTACTGTGTACCACAATATTATACATCTCTGTAGCACACACACTTACCTACTGCTAACAACCGTTAGTGTATAACAAGACCATGAGAGAGAGTTGTAAGCCATAACTGTTTATAATGAATTCAATGAAGAATGGAGAGAATTTTCTATGTTTCTAACCATATTGACCATGAAAATCAATTCAATGTGATTATGTGTGTGTGTGAGTATTTAACCGTAACTGTTTATTATCTGCATTAGTGTGTATTGATGCAAGTATGTGTGTGTGTGTGAGTATTGATCTATAATAAACTGACAATTAGAACAATTTGTAATTAATATTATGAATTATGGCTAAATAAATACTAAATTGTGTCGTCGTTCTACCATACAGTTGTGCAAAGATGCTTAGAATAGTTATTTGTTTAATGCATACGGGTATTTAAACATCATTATAGAGTTTGAACTTTTGAACTTCGTCGATGCAGTGTAACGGAAGACATCTTGCATCACATTTTGGATAATAAAGCTAAAGGGATTTAGGTTTGAAATTGAAAATAATATGTCTTTGAGAGAAGAAAAAAAAAATGTCATTAAAATAAGACTGTATTTAAATAGTGTTCAATGGGAATTAGTTATGTTTAATATTAAGGAATTGAATATACACCCTGTGTGTTTTTTCAAACCATCAGCTTTTATAAAATTTAAAAAGATAATTACGAAAGATTTTTTAATATAGTTTTTACAAAGATTAACCAATTAAAAATACCCCAAAAAGAAACACTAAAACACCTTCCTGTTGAAAAATGTGGCCTTAGAGACTTATATACAAAATAGATAGAAAATAAAACGTATTAATGAAAACAGCTAAAAAAAACATTAAATATCTAATGCTGACAACACATTATAAGGGACAAGATACCTTTTTTTTAAAAACCTGCCCTCTTTTTTTTGGCTGAACTACAATACTACTATTCTACTAAAATGTTACAAACAATTCCCATTTAATAAATTTTAGTTTTATTTCTTTTTGATAGAAAAACTAATTAAATAAAATATTTTTATTGCAATTCTTGCTGTGTGCTCTAAACAAAGCACTAAAGGACTACAAAAGAAAGATTTTAAATTTTCACTCCTCCAAAAAAATACAAAGAAAAAAAATTTACAAAAAAAAATATTTGTACAATTGTCAAAAACTAAGAGGCATTTGGGTCAAAGTCAAATTTGTGTTTAATTTAATAGAAATACATTCATATATGTATGTATAGATGACTTAGTATGAAATAGAATAGAATAAAATAAAATAAATAGTGGAAGAATGAACGAAAGAATCAGAAACAAAATATTTAGAAATGTTTAATGATAATAATATGAAAGAGTACATGAACAGGGTGATTATTAAAGATGCTTTTAAAATTAAAAAATAAACTCATACAAATTACACAACATTTTTTTAATTTTCTTGTATATTTGAAATAACCCATTCATTATTGGTCCTACGAACCTTTTAATTTAACTGTCCTTCGAACCTCTTAAACTTAAGGAAACTTATATTCACAACGGCAAAATTATAACAAAACTGAAAATTTTTTGTATCAAAATTGTTATTAAAAACATTTATCTTAACCCTCTAATGCTTAAGCATGCCTCAAGGCACTCATCGCAAAAATGCCAATAAATGCAAATATTACTGATTTTTCATTTCATAAAATCTTGTAACAATTTGTAAAAAACGTACTTATTTTAATAAGCCTTGAAAGCTCTCCTCTTTCTTATTTACTGTACTTTTTACAAACTAAGTGCATTAACAACCAAACAAATATGTGAAGTCCATGTTGTGTTATCAAACATTGATCAAAGTGTTTTAAAGATTCCCGATTGCAATCATATTTTTATACCCTTCACCTTCGTGAGAAGGGTATATAAGTATAAGTTTGTCATTCCGTTTGTTATTTCCACAATATAATTTTCCGACCCTAAAAAGTATATATATTCTGGATCCTTATAGATAGACTGACATGGCCGTCTGTCTGTCTGTTGAAATCAATTTTCTGAAGACCCCAATTAACTTACAAACTTGATTCATACATCAATATATCGGGAATCAGCTCGGTTGCTATTTAAAATCGGGAAAATCGTCCCAAAAATGGCCGAGATATAAGGAAAAAATCGGACCAACCTCGATTTTTGGCCTATTTTTTATCTATATCTGGATTACTAAGTCATTTATATAGACAATATGGATATCTAATGATAGATATTTCAAAGTCCATTGCAACGATCTATATAAAGCTATAGTTATTTGGACCTACAATGGGTCAAAATCGGGAAAATATTTTTTAACGCGAACTTTTTTTTACCAAACAAATTTTTTTTTGTCATAAATTTTCTTTCACTAGTAAACTAAAAAAGAAAAATTAAAAAAAAAAAAATTGAAAACAATTTTGAAAAAAAATTATTATTATTCGGCACAGCCGAATATAGCTCTCTTACTTGTTTTTCTTAAAAAGTTCACTTATATTTTATATATTGGAGTCAAGATTTATGTAGAAGAAGGTAAGCTACTCTTTAGAGACGTGATTTATTGATGAGTGCCTTCAGGCACTCTTGGGCATTGTAGACTAGTTTTGCCGCCTCAGTTTTTCCCTCATATAGCAAAATGTTGTTAGGTTTTCTTTGCTTTGATATGCAATTTTTGAAATAAAACTTGAGTGCCTTAAGGCACTCATTTAGTTTTTCCCACCTGGCAGGTAAACCTTTGATTGTACAAACTTGTTAATGTTGTTTTTGAAATCAGATGCCCAAATTTACTATAAACAAATTATTACCAACGTTGTTATCAATTTTTTTTAGAAATTGGCATTAGAGGGTTAAATATAAACTCTTCAGAATACGAATATTTTCTAAAACATTTCAAATAACACCTCTCTTTCAAATCATCTTTGATATTCACATATTCATTCAAACACATTCACATGCATACTTGGCAGTCATAATTAAATAAAGAATAAACTTGATTCCAAAAAAGAATAATACATAGAATGAAAAATACTAAAATCTACTACTTATAGTGAAAAGTTTTTGAGACCCAGCCAAAACAAACTGCTTGGAATGAAGATTAATGTGGGTCTTTAAGACAAAATCAAATCAAAAGTTTATATAATTTAGGCTCAAAAGTAGTGAGAACTTAACAGGATGCATTAGGATGCATCTTGGAAAAAATCGGCATGTAAATACATAGTTAAATAAAAGATATGTACTTGGAGTAAGTTAGGTTAGGAATTGGTCAGATACGGACATCTCCTCGTCAAATAACTGGAGTACACTAATCTCCTTATTTCACCTCATCTGACCTCTTCCTCTATATTTTCCACACCTTTCATTTACCTGACTTTCCTCTTCTCTCTCCTTCTATATCTGGTCGCCTTTATTTCTCTACTATCATTTAACATAAAGGGACCTACTGTATGGACTCAAGTGAGCTGTTTTTTTTTTCTTTTTCTAAGGAGTTAGATCGAAAAATTCTTAACATACATCTTCTATATATATAAAAGAGTAACGTAACTAACTGACTGACTGAATGACTGACTGATTCATCATCGCACAGCCCAAACGACTGAAGCTAGAATCATGAAACTTAAACTGTGATTCCTCTCTCCCCAAAACGATCCGATAAGAAGAGATTTTTGGAAATTCGAACGTTTAGGGGGTAAAAAAGGGTAAAAACGGGTAAATTCGGTAACCTTATATCTTCAAAACTAATAAAGATACAAAAAAACTTAAAATTGCATGTTACTCCATTTAAAAAATAAGCTGACCGGTGTTTCGTACTTTTTCGAAATTCGAACCTTTTAGGGGAGAAAACGGGTAAAAACTCTATTTTGGTACTTTTTTCGCACCCTATGTATCTTTTAAACTAATAAACATAGAAACAAATTTTAAATCGTATTCTTTACTTAACAAAAAATCAAAAATATAAGTTTGGTACTTTTTGGAAATTCGAACCCTTAATGGATAAAAACTGTGTTTATTTTTTGAACTTTTTCATAAAATATGTTTTTTTTATAATTTGATATAGAGATACGAATATTTTATTATGTTAATCTGTGATCACTTATATTTCTCACTAAAAATTGAATTTTAATAGAGAAATTCTATAAAAAACTTAAACCCTCTGTAACTTTGTAAATACTGCGTTTATCGAGAAAATAAGGTTAATCTGTGCTCACTTATATTTCTCACTAAAAATTTAATTTACATAGAGAAATTCTATAAAAAACTAAAACCCTCTGTAACTTTGTAAATACTGCGTTTATCGAGAAAATAAGGTTAATCTGTGATCACTTATATTTCTCACTAAAAATTGAATTTCAGTAGAGAAATTCTATAAAAAACTAAAATCCTCTGTAACTTTGTAAATACTGCGTTTATCGAGCAAATAAGGTTAATCTGTGATCACTTATATTTCTTATTAAAAATTGAATTATGAAACCGAAATTCTATAAAAAAAACTAAAATCCTCTGTAACTTTGTAAATACTTATCGAGCAAATAAGGTTAATCTGTGATCACTTATATTTCTTATTAAAAATTGAATTTTAAAACCGAAATTCTATAAAAAACGTAAACCCTCTGTAACTTTGTAAATACTGCGTTTATCGAGAAAATAAGGTTAATCTGTGATCACTTATATTTCTCACTAAAAATTGAATTTTAATAGAGAAATTCTATAAAAAACTAAAACCCTCTGTAACTTTGTAAATACTGCGTTTATCGAGCAAATAAGGTTAATCTGTGATCAGGTTAATCTGTGATCACTTATATTTCTTATTAAAAATTTAATTATAAAACCGAAATTCTATAAAAAACTTAAACCCTCTGTAACTTTGTAAATACTGCGTTTATCGAGAAAATAAGGTTAATCTGTGCTCATTTATATTTATGACTAAAAATTGAATTTCAGTAGAGAAATTCTATAAAAAACTTAAACCCTCTGTAACTTTGTAAATACTGCGTTTATCGAGCAAATAAGGTTAATCTGTGATCACTTATATTTCTTATTAAAAATTGAATTTTAGAAGAGAAATTCTATAAAAAAGTAAAACCCTCTGTATCTTTGTAAATACTGCGTTTATCGAGAAAATAAGGTTAATCTGTGATCACTTATATTTCTGACCAAAAATTGAATTTTAGAAGAGAAATTCTATAAAAAACTAAAACCCTCTGTAACTTTGTAAATACTGCGTTTATCGAGCAAATAAGGTTAATCTGTGCTCACTTATATTTCTTATTAAAAATTGAATTTTAATAGAGAAATTCTATAAAAAACTAAAACCCTCTGTAACTTTGTAAATACTGCGTTTATCGAGAAAATAAGGTTAATCTGTGATCACTTATATTTCTTATTAAAAATTGAATTTTAATAGAGAAATTCTATAAAATACTAAAACCCTCTGTAACTTTGTAAATACTGCGTTTATCGAGCAAATAAGGTTAATCTGTGATCACTTATATTTCTTATTAAAAATTGAATTCTGTGATCACTTATATTTCTTACTAAAAATTGAATTTCAGTACAGAAATTCTATAAAAAACTAAAACCCTCTGTAACTTTGTAAATACTGCGTTTATCGAGAAAATGAGGTTAATCTGTGATCTATATATATAAAAGAGTAACGTCATGAAATTTTAACTGTGGTTTCCTCCCTCCCCAAAACGATCCGATAAGAAGGGATTTTTGGAAATTCGAACGTTTAGGGTACTTTGTTAATATTTTACATTATTTCACTTATCGACAATAAAGTTAGCTGATATGTATCTGAGTGAAGTTAGTGTTAGGAATAGGGGATAATATTTAGGTACCAAAATGTGAGAACTAAATTTTGAATTTTCTATAACAATGGACTTAGAAACATGAAATTAAGCATACATGGTCCTAAGTCAGTGAGAATTCTAGGGGGAGACTTTTTGGTACTTTTTGGTACTTTTTGGTACTTTTTGGTACGTAGAAACACGAAATAAGGCATATATGGTCATTAGTGAGAGAGAATTAATGGTGGGGACAATATGGTACGAGGTTGAGATCTTGAGATCATGATAATATCGCGATGATAATATCGGGATTACCCCGATATACTAGATGATACTATCAATCTGAGGGTTGCGGGTTCGATTCCCAACAGAGAGTCTGGGTGTTTCTGCAGACAAGCAAAATCCTTCGCAGCTTGTGTTTGTTAAAAAAAAACGTGATTAAATCTCTCTTTAGTGGCTATACGACATCTTTATTGTTTCATGAATGTCAAGTGTCTCTTAATGATATTCTGGGTACCAAATTATGATGACATATCTGACAATAATGTTGAGCTGAACTGACTAATTCTGGTTGTTACCTGCATGACGCTGACGGCTATATATAGACCATATATGACTGACGTAAGTTGTCACGGCTCTACGGGTTCTGGTAGCTCTGTTGGTAGGATAGTGTCTCATAGGTGAGAATGCGAGGAGATTGAATGACTTATGTAGAAATTGTCGTGATGATGATGTGCAGGAATTGAGAAAATTGTTGTGCTCTATCGGGGATAAGGGCTGAGACATTGGACAGTCCTGACGGATCTATAGTAGGTGATATTTGTACGTTGATCGGTTCATCGCACCTCATAAGGACATGTAAAGCCCTTTTACCATTTTTTGGGTATCTCAAAGAAACCAGTATAAGGACTCAAGTAATGCTTTGCATATCAATCAACTTCTGATTATATTTTCCACAAAAAAATAGTCCTAAACTTCTCACACCATCCATATCGCTTAACATTAACAAACGAAAAAATTAAGATACACAATGAAAAGAAAAACACTCGAAGAACACATACAGAGCAACGTTTTCATTATAAATTAAGTTTTGACTGGGTATTGTTAAATGAATGAAAATGAAAAAATAAAACAAAGCAAACGAAAGAAAAAGTTGTAAAGAACAAAAAAAAAAAAAAAAAAAAACACCAACTGAAATGTCAACATGAAACATACTCAAAACAAATACGAGTATATAAACATCATAAATTAATAATTTCTTTTATTTTCCTCTTCATTCTGTTAGTCTCCTCTCTAGCCAAGTCTTTGCTAAAGCATAAACAGTTATAATTTTTATTGTAGGCCTAGGCCATAGAGTAATACACATAGAGCAGAAATTAGAAAAAAACTGAAACAAAAAATTACTGGAAAAAAAATCACACATAAGAGTGTTGTTTTTATTTTCAAATAGTTTTTTTTACATATACATTAACACCACTTAGCTTTATGACAACTGAGTTAGGTTTTTGACAGGAGAGTTTCCGCTCTATATACATTTCTCTATGGCCTAGGCTTTGTGAGAGTGTGCAGTGGATTTGACAATGGTGTTTTTTTGTAATTTTCTACTTTTATATTGAGTTTAGGAAAGAATTCTTTATTCAGTTTGACTTTAAGTTGTGTTAAGTTCACAGAAATTACATTGACTGCCTGCTGGAAAGAGCCAAAGAAGAGTGTAAATGCAGATTTCAATTCATACAAATATTCTTTTGTCATTGTTGTTATTACTGTGAATGTAAGTTAGTGGGCTGGTGTTAAATGAAATGCCTGTACAAGGAAGGAAGGACCTTGAATTCTTGCACATAATTTTTTGTCGTTTTCTTTGAAGGCAGAGAATCTTAAAGAGAATTTTGTATAGCCTTCCCCATGTTACCACTCATGTTAGGACTGAGATCGAAACATTTTCAACATACATATATGTTAATAAAAATTAAACCACTAAACTAACAGTTTTGAGTCTTTCTTATTTGATTGAAATTATTGTTACAATTTACAAAAAAAAAATATTTTTATAGTTCTAATCACTAGTGATGATATTTTGAACATTTTTCGAAAAGCCTTCCATTATGGTTTTTATAGTGCTTTATGTCACTTTGTTCGAACAGTTAGTCCATCTCCGTTTAAAATCTATCAGGCTTTTGGAAACCGTTTTTGTGCTCTTCAATTCTCTTTTAACAAGAGCCCAATATCTCTCCACTGTCCTTAGCTCCAGGCAGTTTGGAGAATTTGCCTCTATTGGTACAAATATCACATTATTGTTCTTTTATCACTCAATACATTTCTTACCATAGTGACAGGATGCTAAATCAAGCCAAAAATAAGTGGACACACTAAGAAGTCTTATGAATGGAAGCAGTCTTTTTTTTGTAAACATTCCTTGATGTAAATTTCGGTATTTATAGAGCCCGTTGTAACAAATGATTGGCTTCTTTTGCCGCAACTGCATATTGCTTGCCATACCAAGAACTTTTTGGGAAATTTTGTATGCTTTTGGGTCTTAAACTTTTCTTCAACATTCCCTCGAGCATCAGCAACATCAAAATTTTGAACCGGAAGCTGCGAAAAATCTGCCAGAACATACGTTTCGTCATCCATTACGCAGCAGGAAAATTTTGTTTTTATAAAATTTGACTTCAATTTCCGTGCTCTGTTTTTGGCCTCTAAATTTTTAACAGCGTTTCTGTCAGGAACTTTTTGAACCTTGTATGTTTTTGTACCTCTTTCGAAAATGCTTTCTATTTGTTTGGCTTTAGAAACATCATGTGGACCATTATTTCTACCTGAACCAGGTTTTCTATCAACGGACAAGTTCTTCCGGTACTGTTGAATGACATTGGAATCAGTTTGACGGCAGACCTTTGATTGTTTGACCAACTATTTGTAGGACCAAGTTGGGTTTTGTTGAAAATATTTAATAATTTTAGTTCGCACTTTTTTCTGGTCACTCATTTTAATCAGATTAACAACAAATGAACAAAATTGACATTAAACATAGTAACTGACATGTTTTAGAAAGGTTACTTGATAAAAAAAAAAATCAAAAAATACTTGGGTTAAAAGTTTTAATGAACAACGTGTGTTAAGAATTTTACGATCTCTGTCCTTATGTATAAATTTGTTATTCCATTTGTAATTTCCAATATTTTTCATTATGTATCCTGGATGTAGTCATGTCCGTCAGTCCCCCAGTATGTTGAAATCAACTTTCCGAAGCCACCAAATAACTTGCACACATGATTGATACATCAATATATCCGCTATAGCTCAACTTAGGTTGCTATTTAAAGTCAAGAAAATCGGCTTGCAAATAAAGGGTTTTCCAACAAGAGGTGTTATTTTGAATCACCCGGTATTTCGGTAGCTGTCACTTTTGAAGCTTTTATTCTTTGACATTTGACAAGTAGAAACTATGCCATTACTAAAAATGGAACGATACACGCTTCAATAACGCATTGAAATTATTAAAATTCACTACAAGAATGGTGAAAATCTTGCAGTCACAGTTCACAAAACTAAAGCATTTTTGGGTCGTCGTGAAGCCCCTTGTCGGACCGCAATACAGAAATTGGTGGAAAAATTCGAGCTGTTGGGACAAGTTAGTGATGTGAAGAATACAACCCGTGCACGTCGCTCAAGAACAACTGAGAATATTGCTGCTGTAGCTTAAAGTGTTGAAGAAAACCCAGGTTTGTCCATTCCTAGTCGTTCTTTGGAATTGGGCATTCCACAAACGTCATTACACCGTATCTTTTGGTCGGAGTTGAATGATATTGATATGGACATCGTTTACTTTCAACAAGACGTCGCTACGTGCCACACAAGCAACGAAACCATTGCTCTTTTACCGGAAAAGTTTCCGGACCGTGTTATCTCTCGAAGAGGTGATCACAATTGGCCACCGAGATCTTGTGATTTAACACCTTGCGACTTCTGCCTTTGGGACCACGTGAAAGATAAGGTCTACGCCAACAGCCCTGTGTCGATTCAAGACCTCAAAGATAGAATTCGTGAGGATATCGAGGGCAGCCACTTTGCGATTGGGTTATGGAAAATTTCATGAAAAGGATATGGTCCTGTAAGCGTGGTAGTGGTGGCCATTTTGCTGATGTTGCTTTTCATTATTAATGGCATACCTTCCTCTTTATTATGAAATAAACATCCGATCATTTATCTCTAAAAATGTAATTTTTGTTTAGATACCAAAATAACACCTCTTGTTGGAAACGCCTTTAGCTGATATATAAGAAAAAACTGGGACAAACTCGATTTTTTCACACAATTTTTTTACTATTTATGTTAAGAGTATATAAGATTCCAGCTCTGTTTAACCATTAACTAATTCACTTACGAAAAAGTGTTTAAATTTAAATAATTTCATTCATTTATAAACCAATTTATCTGATTTTCACTACCAACCATTACAACAGCTTAAGACCCTCTGACCTATTGTATTATCTAGTAAATAGAATGTATATTTATGTACAAAAATATTTTATTAAATTAGTTTAAAAAGTGTTGTATTGTCTTGTCTGTCTTAAGGATTTATTTGTTTCCTTTACTCAGTTCACATCTCACATAAGAAGACTTTTGCTTTCATATTAACTTGATTTATTAAAAGAATATATATTATTGTTGCCAAAAAATACATACTAACAAATAATTTTTGTTGCACTTTTTTTTTTGTGTTGTTCTCTTGATTTTATCAATTTGCTAGAAATACTTTAGTTTTGTAATAAATTATGCATTTTTGTGTTATTAAAAGGATTTAGCTAGAGTTTGTTTTTGCAATACAATTTCCATGTTATTGAATGGATAAAAATGTTTATTTTATTTGCACTTTTTACAAATAAAAAAAAAAATATATAGTTTTGTAATCGTATTACAAACAATTTCTAAACGAATTAATAGAAAAACTAAACAAATCATAAAATAGTAATAATAATAACAATAATAAAATGAAATGAAATTTGAAATTTGTTTAGAAAACTATTTTAATTGAATTTGTTTGTGTTATATATAGCAGTAGTACATAAATCATTTAAATGCTAATTTTTTAATTCTATTATTGTTTTAAATATTTATGAATTATTTAATTGTTTTAGTTTTGAATAAAACAAAAATACTAAAGTGATAATAGGATAAGTTGTTGGATATTGTTTAATTGAAAGTTATTTTATTTGTAAATGATAACAATTTTGTGAGGAAGAGCAGTTTTTGTTTAGCTTTAATCGTAGGTTTAAATATAGATTATTTATCTACTTTAATTATAGTTTTAAAACTAGTCTTAGTTTAGTTTCAATCGTAAGTTTAAAACTGCTATTCATCACACAAATATTTGTATTTCTAAATAAAATAGCTGCAATTTTAGATTAGTTTCTATACAGTCTATGTTTAGCTTCAAAAGTAGGTATATAAGGAGTGAAGTCGTAAAATTCTTAACACACGTTTTTCATTAAAACTTTTAACCCAAGTATTATTTGATTTTTATTATGTTTAATGTCAATTATATTAATTTGTTGTTAATCTGATTAAAATGAATGACCAGATGAAAGTGCATACTAAAAATCAACAAAAGCCAACTTGGTCCTACAAAAAGTTGGCCAAGCATTCAAAGGTCTGCCGTCAAACTGTTTCCAATGCTATTAAACACCGTCGGGAGAACTTGTCCGTTGATAGAAAACCTGGTTCAGGTAGAAGGAATGGTCCACATGATGTTTCTAAAGCCTAAAAAATATAAAGCATTTTCATAAGAGCTCCCAACACATCCGGAAGGAAAGCAGCCCGGTTAGCTCAGTGCTTGGTACGAAAAGTTAAAGCTAATGCAGGTTTAAAAACATACAAGGCTCAAAAAGTTCCTGACAGGAAGGCTGCTAATAATTTAGAGGCCAAAAACAGAGCACGGAAAATAAATGGATGACGTATGCATAATGGAAACGTATGTTCTGGCCGATTTTTCGCAACTGGTCAAAAATTGTATGTTGTTGATACTTGAGGGAATGTTGAAGAAAAGCTTAGGACCCAAAAGCAGACAAAATTTCCCAAAAAGTTCTTGGTATGGCAAGCAATATGCAGTTGCGGTAAAAGAAGCCAATCATTTGTTACAACGGGCTCTATAAATTCCGAAATTTACATCAAGGAATGTTTACAAAAAAAGGCTGCTTCCATTCATAAGACTTCTTAGTGTATCCACTTACTTTTGGCCTGATTTGGCAACCTGCCACTATGATAAGAAATGTTTTGAGTAGTAAAAGAACAATAACGTGATATTTGTACCAAGAGAGGCAAATTTTCCAAACTACCTGGAGCTAAGGCCAGTGGAGAGATATTGGGCTCTTGTTAAAAGAGAATTGAAGAGCACAAAAAAACGGTGTCCAAAAGTGTGGTAGATTTTAAACGGAGATGGACAACCTGTTCGAACAAAGTGACAGAAATCACTATAAAAACCATAATGGAAGGGTTTTCGAAAAAGGTTAAAAATTTCATCACAAGTGGTTAAAACTTTAAAAATATTTTTTTTTTTTAAATTGTAATAATAATTTCAATCAAATAAAAAAGAAATCAAAACTGTAAGTTTAGTGGTTTCACTTTTATTAACATATATGTATGTTAAGAATTTTTCGATCTCAGTCCTTAGTTTAGCCTCAATTGTGAGTTTATATACTGACTGGGTTTAGTCTCAGTTTAACTTCAATCGTTAATTTATATACAGGTGAGTTTAGTCCTAGTTTAGCTTTAGCTTTAATCGTAGGTTTGTAAGTTTAGTCTTACATTAGCTTCTACCGTCGGTTTATATGCTGAGTTTAGCTTTAATCGTAGGTTTATATAGATTCAGTTTAATCTTAGTTTAGATTCAGTAATAGGTTTATATGCTGAGTTTAGCTTTAATCGTAGGTTTATATAGATTCAGTTTATTCTTAGTTTAGATTCAGTAATAGGTTTATATGCTGAGTTTAGCTTTAATCGCAGGTTTATATAGTTTCAGTTTAATCTTAGTTTAGCTTCAGTAGTAGGTTTATATAGGGTCTAAAATTATTCTTAGTTTTGCATCAATCGTATGTTTATATACAGTCTGAGTATAGTCCTAGTTTATCTTCAATCTTAGGTTTATATTCAGTTTGACTTTAGTTTTAATTTAACCTTATTCGTAGGTTAATATAAATTCTAGGTTTAGTTTTAGTTTAGCGTCAATCATAGGTTTATACACAATATAATATCAGTTAAGTTTAACTTCAATCGTAGGTTTATACATAGTTTCAGTTTAGCTTCAATTGCACGTTTATATATATTCTGAGTTTAGTCCTACTTTAGCTTCCATTTTAGGTTTATATACAATCGGAGTTTAGTCTTAGTTCAGCTGCAATAGTAGGTTAATACAGTCTGAGTTTAGTCTTAGTTTAGCTTCAATCAAAGATTTATACACAGTATAAGTTTAAGTCATTCTTTAGATTAAATTTTAGGTTTATATACAATCGGAGTTTAGTTTTAGTCCAGCTAGAAAAGAAGGTTTCTAGAGTCTGACTTTAGTCTTAGTTTGGATTCAATCGTAGGTTTATATATAGACTAAGATTAATCATAGTTTAGCATCAATCAAAGATTTATACACAGTATACGTTTAAGTCCTACCTTAGCTTTAATTTTAGGTTTATATACAATCGGAGTTTTAATCTTAGTTCAGCTTTAATAGTAGGTTTATAGAGTCCGAGTTTAGTCTTAGTTTAGATTCAATCGTTGGTTTATACACAGTTTATGTCTAGTTTTAGTTTAACTTCAATCGTTAAAACAATACAGTCTGAGTATAGCCTTAATTTAGCTTCAATAGTAGGTTTATATACAGTCAGTGATTTGACCAAGTTTAGCTTTAATCTTAGGTTTATATACAGTCTTAGTGTTGTCTTAGTTTAGCTTTAATCGTATGTTTATATATTGTCTTAGTTTAGCTTCCATACGAGGTTTATAAATACTCTTGGTATAGTTTTAACTGTATGTCTTTTAAATACAAACTATAAATAATTTCAAATCATTTTGACATTTCATCTTTTAAAATAAATTCCATTTAATTATGACATTTCATCTTTAAGGTGATAAACTTTTACTTGTAACTAAATCATTTAATGATAAAAAATAATGCTAAAAAGCATCAGTAAAATGAAGAGAGAAGGAAAAAATGGGACAAAAGAAATCAAGAGTCAACCTTTAAATGTTTGCATTTGAAATGAATGTTAAAGTTAAAGTTCCTCTGATGGTCACTCAGGTGTAAATTCAATTAAAATAACCATGACATACAAATACGAAGACACATACACATATGTTAACGTATAAACAAAACTGAACTGAAACCCCAAATCTATACAGAACCTGCAGCTTTATAGCTATAAATTGTCAACTTTTAACTCTACTTCAATACATCTTCATAAGTAACTTGCTAGGATAGTTTAATGATGACTACTTGCTTTGCTAAGTTAAAGTTATGTAAAGACTTGTTACCTTTCACCAATAAAATCACTAGTTTCATTTATATATTGAAAAAACATACAAAGAACATTCTTAGAGATTGGAAAATAAGCATGCACCCATATAATTTAGATTTTCTTTTCTATACGCCACCAAACGACCACCATTCACTAGTGATTTCACTAGCAAGTGGTTATGCATGCAATGAAATTGGTTCTTATTCACAAATGTGAAACTAGTACCAAGAGCTGCAGGATCCCTAAATACCAACGAATGCAATATGTTCACATCCATGTTGTAGTTACGATTTTACATACAAATAAGTATTAAACTACAATTGTCTGTTTTGTATGTGATATTTAGTATAAATGTGCAAGTAGTAAAATGCTACGTAAATCTACGTCTTAAAGGTAAAACGACGTTGCCTGCTTGCACACGAACCAACCAAAACATGTGGCATTTTATTTTTATTTAACATGCCTAAAAAGTTTTTGCCAACAAAAATGGCAACGAAGAAAAAATTTACAAAAAAAAAAATCATTTATTTTATTATTGTTTTTTTTTTTTGTTCATTTTGTTGCTACAAATAAGCAGAATACATATCTAACCGGCTTAAAAAAAGAAGAAGATACTTAACCAAAATAAATATAAAGAATATGTGAAAAAGTACAAATTCTGTGTAAAACTATTAAAATAAATAGATTTGTAGAATGCCACTACAAACTACTGGTCATAAAAAACGAATTGTAGCTACCCTAAACTAAGTAGGTTTAATGTCACAAACTGAGAGACATGAACTTTTTCGAATCCTAGCTTCAATTGTAGGTTTAGGTTCTATCGTAGGTTTATACATAGTCTAAGTTTAGTCTTAGTTTAGCTTCGATCGTAGGTTTAATCGTACGTTTATATACAGTCTTAGTTTTATATACCGTGCAAGTTTTAAGTCTCAGTTTAGATTCTATTGTAGGTTTTTAAATCGTCCAAGTTCTTAGTCTCAGTTTTGCTTCTATCGTACGTTTATATACAGTCTTAGTTTAGTCTTAGTTTAGCTTCAATCGTAGGTTTACATATACTTTCCGTTTAGTCTTAGTTTAGCTTTAATCACAGGTTTATATACAGTCGAGTTTAGTCCTCTTTAAACTTCAAACTTAGGTTTATATACAGTCTATGTTTAGTCTTAGTGTAGCTTTAATCGTGAGTTTATATATATATAGTTTAGTCATAGTTTAGAAATCAAATAATACTTGGGTTAAAAGTGTTAATGAAAAATGTGTGTTAAGAATTTTAAGATCTCACTCCTTATGTACCAAATCTGCGGAAATTTTTCAGAACTTGTTCGAATGTCAGAAACACTTGAGATTCTTCAGTGGTAATTAGTCTTTGAACTAGTGATGTAGCAATTACTTCTAGAAGACCTAATGTTGTTGTAACAGCTCTGCTATCGTCGAAAGTTCTTCACTGGGGAAAAACTTCCGGTTGATACAACTGACGTTAACCCCTACTCATGCAAAGCATTGTGTTGGAAATAGGAAAATTGGTTATGGGACGGAGGATAAAGGGAGTAGTGTTTGTGGACATTTGATTTGAATTTTCCTATATTGAAAGTGACAGGAAAGACTTCAGGAGGAAGCTCATTCCACATACGGACAGTACGGCTAAAAAACGAATTTTCCCTGTAATGTGTTGTGCGATCCAGTGTTCAGTCGACAACGAATTGATGAGCCCTTGCCCAATAACATGTGTTACAAGTTCACTAATTTCAGCAGAGCTCATACCATTGTAGTATCGGTAGAACAGTGAAACACAATAGAGCTGGATACCCTACTGTCACCGATAAACACCTTCGCCCTCTCCTGTATGCGCTCGAGTAACTCCAAAAAAGACTTTGAAGCACCGGCCCACACATGAGAGTTGTATTCCATTTTCGGTCGGATATAAGTGGTGTAAATGGTAAAGAGATCAGATGGAGTAAAGTATTTCCTACACTGCTTTTGAAAACCAAGGCACTTGAATGCTTCTTTCGACACTTATAAAATGTGTTAAGTACCTATTGCAAGAAATAGGTTTCTATAGAAGTGCTCCAAGTCAGTCACTATCGAACACCTTGGAAATATCTAGAGCCACCCCTTTACTTTAGCCAAAACTGTGATAGAAAGACTAGTAAATCTCCCGTAGAGCGTCCCCTACGAAAGCAGTACAGGCGGTAGCTAAGTAAATTGTTGAATCCCAGATATTCAATAAGATGGTAATATACCACAAATTTCAACTCTTTAAAAAGTGTAGAGCAAATGGCTATTGGACTTTCAGGGTTGTTAGCCTCTCCCTTTTTTGGAATTGGCGTTACATTAGCAACCTTCCAATATACGGGAAATTTGCTGGCGCGATATAAAGTTTTGAAAAGGTTAGCTAATGGAAGAGCTAGCGTCGAAGGACACAGCTTCAAGACCAGTGTTGGTATACCATCAAGCCCAGGAGACTTATTTATATTGAGATCCACTAAAACCCTTTTAAATGCGCGAGCGCGAAATAATATATTCGGCATATTAACTGATACTCTTTCGAGCTCGGTAAGTTCGAATTATTTGCAAATAATTCAGCCAAAAGGTTATCTTTATCAATAGAGCACCAAAAGGGATTCTCATGGTCCTTAGGCTTCAATTCGTATGGTAACCAATTTCCCAGCTTTTGGACGAATCCTGCTGCTCGCAAAAGTTTTCAAATTGCTGCTTGAATAGCTCCCAATGATTTTGCAAGCACTTGTTGAGTTTTACAACAATCTTCATGAAGTAATGCCTCCAATTCTTGGTCTTCAAACGTTTTTGGCTGGCATGTTGAAACCGATGGAACACATTCCCCATAACCTTTGGTGAGCAATCGGTATGCTTCAGCGGGACTTTTTTCAAATTAAAGAAATAAAGCAAAACTTCCCGCATATGTTGCTTTGTTGACCCATAATTCGATATTTTCGAAGCAAAAAAATGGTTTTGTTTACACTATATGGTTCAATAACTAAGTGAGAATAAATGACAGACAGATATGTACATTCAAAATGACATATAAGTTATTTTAAAAAACCGCGCTTAAAAGATACGCCATCTATTGTAAATCTCGCCGTTTTAAGTCATACACCCATTGTTTCCGTTTAGTTTTAAAGAATGAAGATTTTGCTACCACGACATGAACTTTTTTTCGAATCGTTTGCGATTCTCAAATGTAAGAATGTTAATGAAATGTTTTAAGGCTCAGTGATCTTAGAAATGATAACTGAACAAGAATACGTATCTTTGCAAATAATATAAAATTACCTATTGGATTTGTTATTCAAAAGTTCAGAGTCAGAGAGAAGTTTTCCAGAGCTTGTTTATTTTTTGAACTGATTTTTGTCAGTACATATTCTATGCCAGAGTTTAGATAACTCCTGAAAACCATACTCCAACCCCTTCACACTATACTTATGGTAGGGTTAATAAATAAAATCATATTATAGAAAATATGTACCACCACTATTTTTGAAAATAATCGTAAAAAGGAAACGAATTGTTTTCTGCAATAGACGTAAAAATGAAAAACCACAGGATTCTTTTTTTTTTCATTTTATATATGTATTTTCCAACTGTTTTTTTTCCAATAGTCCTCGCTCGTTTATTTACAACGAAACTTGTACAATAAAATGTAAAAAAAAAATAAAAAAAAAACGAAAAAGAAAAAAGCCTTACAGCTTAAAAATAACGAGGCGATACAAAATGCTCTTTTAACAAAATTCCTTTTTAAACTCCAACAACACCAAATAAAACAACCTGGAAAGTATTGGGCACACATGTGTTGATGTGTGATGCCTGGGTGCAGGTTACCAATAATATTTGGCAAAAAATTGTCAAGCTTGTTAAAAATAAAATAGAGGGCTTACAAACAACAACTACAACAACACATACATAGCTACATTCATGCATGCATAGTTTGTGTTACTCATCCGGTAGTTCTACTGACCGGGTGGAGAACTAGACTCCAGACTAGGGAAAAGGGGTGTAAACACTAGTTACTTCACTAGTGATGTGACAAGTCACGACTGTTACAATAGCTGTTAATTGACTATCACTTATATAATATAAAGATACGACAGTTTATCAATTCTAAGAAGACAAAAAAATGGACTAGGGGTAACCTTTCCATTTTTTTGGATCAGTAAAATGATAGATCACTTTGTAGTAGATTGTCTCTCAAGAACTACCGGGTATTCTGTAGTTACGTTCTCTTGTACTCTCATACACTCACTACTCATTCATCCATGTATGTATATACTTTCATTCATTCATAGATTCATGTTGGAGAAAAATATCCTGCCAGACAATTCACCAGATCACCATGTTTCTGTACGTGATGGTCGATTTTGTTTTTGATGCACTATGGGTTGTTAGACGTATTAGACAGAAAAGGTAAAATAAGTAATAAGTATGACTGTATTATACCCACCATCAATATGTGACAATAAAATATTTTGCTGATATAGGATCAATTATGGACCGATTCTCACAAAAACTTGATTAAAATTTAATAAAAGTTGTGTGAACTAAATCAGTTCGTTCAATTTATTTCAAGACACATCTTTGTTATTCAGTCCAATGTCTGACGACTCACAGGGTCATGGGCCTATTGTGTTGGCAAATTATATCTTTGTCATAGGTAAGAAAAGATACTGCCGATTTCCTGGAGTCAGACGCAGACCAGTATGCAGATCAATATTAATCAAATGGATTTAGAAAAGCACCACCACTGATAGAACAGCCAGTCAACCTTAACTTAGGGAACAAACGTTGGAGGCTGTGGTTATGTAACCAATTTTTGCCCGGACGTACGAAAATCGCAGTCAGAGACTCAGTAGTTACCCTTATACCTAGGTCGCAGCTTAGCAACTAAATAAGAGATATTTGGTTCACAGCCGCAGTTTACATAGCAGTTAGACGCTTAGGATGCTTAAGTCCCTGCACCGTGTTTGAGGACTCATGATGACCTCTAAATTTAATTCAATGGAGGTTCATGTAACCAGGAAATATGTTTCGAATGACCAACAAGAACCTAATAACAATTGACAAATATTCTATAGTTTTCAATGGACTTTTCATTTCATTAATATCCTTAGTTAATAGCCCATTGTGCCTATGTACTTATATATATATTTTTGTTATTGCATGATGATTTGGAATGTCTACATGTGCATGCATGCATGACTGTTTGTCAAATGTTTTCCCCAAAAACTATTCTTTGTATTTTTCCTCTCTAATAAGCAGGAAATTAAAATGTTGTGTATAGTTTTTTTTACTATATATCTTTTTTATATTTCTATACAACTATTATATTATACACTCGTGGTCATAATAATACATACTCTTTATTTAAATAGTACGTATTAATAAACATTTGAAATAGAAACAAGTAAGAGAGCTATATTCGGCTGTGCCGAATCTTATATACCCTTCACCAAATTATACTTTAAAACAAAATTAAAAAAAAAAAATTTTTTAAACATTTTTTTTTTTAATTTTTTTTCCAATTTAAAAAAAAAAAAATTTTCAATTTATTAGTGAAAAAAATTTATGACAAAAGAATGTTTTTTGTGAAAAAAAATTCGGATTAAAAAATATTTTCCCGATTTTGACCCATTGTAGGTCCAACTTTTTATACAACGTTATATACATCGTTGCAATGGACTTTGAAATATCTATCATTAGATATCCATATTGTCTATATTTATGACTTAGTAATCGAGATATAGATAAAAAATAGGCCAAAAATAGAGGTTGTCTCCGATATTTGCTCATATCTCCGTTATTTATGGACGGATTTTGCTGATTTGAAATAGAAAACTTCTCGAAAGCATGTCTGACAGAATTATTGAGGATTTGGATCCCGAAGATATCTGGGGTCTTCTGAAAATTGATTTCAACAGACAGACAGACATGGCTAAATCGACTATCTATAAGGATTCAGAATATATATACTTTATAGGGGTCGGAAAATTATATTGTGGAAATTACAAACGGAATGACAAATTTATATATACCCTTCTCACGAAGGTGAAGGGTATAATTAGGTTCTTCATTATGAATAAATTGGTCAAAAACATTGTTTTGTTGCTTAAAAACAAAGCGGATTTTGTAAAAATGCAAAAATATACATACTATGGATTGTTATACAGGGTTTTCCAACAAGAGATGTTATTTTGGTATTCAAATAAAAATGGCATTTTTTGAGATAAATGATCGGATGTTTATTTCATAATAAAGAGGAAGGTATGCCGTTAATAATGAAAAACAACATCAGCCAAATGGCCACTACAACCACGCTAACAGGACCATATCCTTTTCATGAAATTTTCTATAACCAAATCGCAAAGTGGCTGCCCTATGTCCTCGATAGCCTCAGGAATTCTATCTTAGAGGTCTTGAATCAACGCTGGGCTGTTGACGTAGACCTTATCTTTCACGTGGCCCCAAAGGAAGAAGTCGCAAGGTGTTAAATCACAAGATCTCGGTGGCCAATTGTGATCATCTCTTCTAGAGACAACATGGTCCGGTAACTTTTCCCGTAAAAGAGCAATGGTTTCGTTGGTTGTGTGGCACGTAGCGCCGTCTTGTTGAAAGTAAACGTTGTCCAGATCAATATCATCCAACTTCGAACAAAATACAGTGTAATGACGTTTGTGGAATGCCTAATTCCAAAGAACGATGAGGAATGGACAAACCTGGGTTTTCTTCCACACTTTGGGCTACAGCAGCACTATTCTCATTTGTTCTTGAGCGACGTGCACGGGTTTTATTCTTCACATCACTAACTTGTCCCAACAGCTCGAATTGGTAAACGAGATCACTCGGAGACTCTGTGTCCCATTGTGGTACCCTTAGAAATACTATTCCTCTTATGCTGAGAATTCATACATGAAAGAAGAGTAGTTTCCCTCCCTAATTACGTTGACTATGTGATTCCTGTGATCCCCGTGACAACCAACCGGTACTTCTAATAAATCTGATCATATTTACTAGTGACACATCTCTGAGACAGTCCAGATCATGAAAAAGAGCTCTACCAAGATGTAGTAGAGTACGCTCTTGTAATGCCGGACAGGCACATAAAAGGAGTTGTACTAATTCCTCCTCCTCTGCATCTAAACAACTTCTACAATAGCTATAACGCTGGTAACCCATACGATCCGACATATGTACAATCATACAATGCCTTGTAGTTATACTCGTAAGAAGCCTAATCGAATTCCTATCAAGAGACAAAAGTGTCCTGGTCCTATTCTTTGTCAGAGTGGGCCAGAGCATTCTGGATATTCTACAAGTGATGATATTTGACCATCTGAGTTCCGTCTCTCTCAAAGCCAATTCATCTATCAAATTCGATACGATCACCAAGGGATTGTGAATATCCCTTTGTGCAAGAGTTACGTCCAGGGACGATCCGTTGGTTGCGCATTCATCAGATACTTCATTTCCCCGAAACCCATATCAACTCGACGTGATGTTGTGTCAGTTGTGCCAATGAATACAATACAATTGAGAAGACATTTCGACCTAATAACGTTGGATTTAAGAGCCAACGTTATTAGGTCGAGACAAGGCTGTCCAAGTATATATCTTCTGGTAAAAAGAACCAGTTCGGTTTTGGCAGGGTTGACACCTACACCGTTTTCCCTTGCCCATGATAGAAAAACGCTAAGAGCTAATTCCACGAGTTCACTTATTGTAGGAAGAAACTTCCCATGAATAAGAAGCACAACGTTTAGTTTTATATAGATATCAATCACTTGAACTAATTTCATGTCGATCGGCCTATAAATGTTCATAGCTGTCATATATGAGCTATGAGCGAAAATCACTCACGACAATAAATAATTGAAATATTAAATAAAAAGTGCTGTTGCTCATTTACTCAGTGTAGGATATTACCGACGGGCGGGACTGACTTGTTTTTCAACTAACTTGTTTTTCAACTAAAATTTTTTTTCATCAAAAAGTTTTTCTAACGAAAGCTTGCTTCAACAAACATGTCTTTTCACCAAAATAAGTTTTCAGTATACTCACATTGGTATCAGATTTGAATGGACCCAAGTGAGCTACTTAAGGAGCGGCTGCCCATGGAACCTAACCTATACTTTATTGAAGGGAATATAAGATTCAGCATAGTAGGGTATAGCACTCTTACTTGTTGACTTGGAGTTCGTTTTCTAGACTTTTGTTGAATCCGTTTCAGGTTTCCTCTCAATTGATATTAGGTCCTTATGGGCCATTTGTGAGCGCTTTCAAAACATATTTCCTGGTTAAATGGATCTATTGGTTTAAATTTAAAGCTCATCTTTAGGCAGTGACTTAAGCATCCTAAGGATGTGATCTAAAAACCACTCATACCACAACAGCCTAAGCTCTATGTAAACTGCGGCTGTGAACCAAATTCCCTTCTTTGGTTGCCAAGACCTAGGTTAAGGGCGACTACTGAGTCTCTTCATAACCACATCCTCCAACATTTGTTCTCTAAATTAAGGTCGGCTGGTTTTTCTTTTATTACGAAGTATGGAGCATTTCTAAATCCAGCATCCATCTGACTCATATTGAGCGGCATCCTGATCTAACTCCAGAGGATCGTCAGTATCTTATCTTACCTATGACAGAGATATAAATTAACAACACAGTATGGAGGCTCATGACCCTGCAAAGGAAGACATTGAAACGCTCTGACATACAAACGCTCCATCCGGTATGTCAGAACGAGGTAAATCCAACAAACTGTTCTAGTTAGGGTATGTGCAGAACAATGTAGATACTGATTCACGCAAGGAGGAACTTTGTTGTAAATGAAATCCTTTTTAGGTTCAGTAGAACGGATACCAATCGCATATGCAGACGACGATATTTTCCTTATAAAAGAAAAAATTTTCGAAATTCATGTGGTCTCATGGAATCAGCACTTGACATTCTACTATTATGGGCCAGGGAAAACTGTTTGGAGGTCAGCCCGGCGAAGACAGAATTGCTACTTTTTACTTTGGAATTTTCAAGGAAATCCAAATAACTTGGCTTTATTCAAGACTCTAAGATCTCGAAAAAAGGTAATGCTGAAATACGAATGCAAAAACCCTATGCCATTTTATAGAAAACCTTTGGGAAGAGATGGGAACTAAAACCACTGCTGTACACTAGATGTACACAGCAGTGGTAATATCTATTATGACCTATAAGGCTGTTGTCTGGTGGTGAGAGGTGGATAATAAAACATGCCTGTTCATTATGAACAATAGACTTGACTTGCTATTACTGACTACATGGGTGCCACTTCCCAGACCAGTCTGCAGACGTTGCTGAACATACATCTTCTCGATGTCTATATCAAATGGATCTGTGCTAAGATTTAAATAGTCAGGCTGACTGAAGCAAGATCGAAACTCGAGTAGACTTATTATTATCCACCCAGCGGCGTTTGTCAATTCGAGATATTTTCTTAACATCTTAGTCCATGCAGGCGTATTCCTTCTGTTGTCTTCTTTTTCAATATCGTTGAGATACGTTAAGACTCTCTCTTCCCATTTTTTTCCTTAATATTAGGTCCCAAGTTTCATCTGAATTCCATTATTCAGCCCAGTAAAACACTATCACTAACTTACAAACATTGTTATTGTTGTAGCTTGATATTTTTCCTCTTCAATTACCAACAACATCCATACTAAAAGCCCACAAATCCATACATATTTCTACAAATAGTCTTCTTTTCACTATTACAAAGTTGTTGTTGTTCATTTTAGTATTATTATAATTTGTTGTTGTTACTACAACTACTACTACTACTATTATAGAAGCAGTAGAGTAGTAGTAGTGATGCTGGTGATAGTTGTTGTTACTGTTATTGCACATCGTCAAGTATGCATTTTATTATTTACGTGTCAGTGCGCATTTTTGGTTATAATTGGCATTTCAAGGTCATTATGAAAGACTCTCTTTTGAATTTTTAATATTTCTTGTTCTTTCATACAATAACAACAAAGTCTTCTTTTTTCCTTTTCTTTAAATCTATTTCTTTTTTTGTTTCACATGACAGAGAGTCAAATAAAACCTTAGAGAGGGAGAAGGAAGGGGGAGTAGTGAATACATATGCTGGTGTGTAACACACAAATTGTTCGATTTGTGTGTGTGTATTTTATTTGAAATACATACATATGCTTATTTTGTGGTTAATATGGGTATGTGTGTTTGTTTTCATACTCTTTCGTTTGTTCATTTAATTTAATACAATTTTTGCATTTTGTGGTATAAAGGAAATTGAAAATTTTGTCGAAAATATTAAAAATAATGAAATTTTCGTTTTACAATTTGATATTTATTTATTAGTTGTGCTGGAGATGCTGAGATGTAGCAGCCAGAGAAAACGATTAGATGTACCATACAAACAAAACCTTGAAGAGTTTAACTGCAATAACATACAAACAAACAAATAAATATACATACATATCTATGGAAAAGTGAAATTGTAAATAAATTTTGTATTTGTAATGGTCTATAAATTTGTAAATTTAAGGCGTATGAGGATTTTTTTTCCAATGAAAAGCAAATAATATTAAGTATACGCACAGGGTATCAGGGCAAAAATAATGAAATTACGTTTATACAGACAATTTTCTAAAGAAAACAGTGTTATACAGAAATGTCTCTATAGAATATTTGTTATAATTTTCCATTGAAAAAACTGTTATACAAGTAATTTTCCATAGAAAAAAAAACTGTTATACAAAAAAAAATTTCTACAGAAAAACGTTTATACACAAAATTGTCTATAGACACATTTAAAAGAACAGGCAATTTTCCATAGAAAATACTATTATACAGAAAACTTTTTATAGAAAAAAACTGTTATACACACAATTATCTATAGAAAAAACTATTACGTAGGAAATTTTCTATAGAAAAAAACTGTTATACACACAATTTTTTACAGCAACGATACTTTTTATAGAAAAAATATCGTATAAAACAAACTGTATATAGAAAAACTGTTATACACATATTTTTGTACCCTTCACCTTCGTGAGAAGGGTATTTATAAGTTTGTCATTCCGTTTGTAATTTCCACAATATAATTTTCCGACCTTATAAAGTAAATATATTCTGGATCCTTATAGATAGCGGATTCGATTAAGCCATGTCCGTCTGTCTGTTGACATCAATTTTCTGAAGACCCCAAATAACTTACAAACTTGATTCATACATCAATATGTCGGGAATTCTTCGGTTGCTCGGTTGCTATTTAAAATCGAGAAAATCGGCCCACAAATGGCTGAGATATAAGGAAAAAATCGGGCCAACCTCGATTTTTGGCCTATTTTTGATCTATATCTGGATTACTAAGTCATTAATATAGACAATATGGATATCTAATGATAGATATTTCAAAGTCCATTGCAACGGTCTATATAAGGCTATAGTAATTTGGACCTATAATGGGTCAAAATCGGGAAAAATATTTTTAACCGGAATTTTTTTTTTACTAAACATTGTTTTTCAATTTTTCATAAATTTTTTTCACTAGTAAATTTAAAAATTTTAAATTAAAAAATTAAAAAAAATTTTGAAACAATTTTAAAAAAAAAAATATTATTTTTTTTAAATTTTGAAAAACAATTTTGAAAAAAAATTTTGTTTTTTAAATTTTGAAAAACAATTTTGAAAAAAAAAATTATTTTGTTAACCTAAAAATATTTAAAATTTTTTTTTTAAGTATAATTTGGTGAAGGGTATATAAGATTCGGCACAGCCGAATATAGCTCTCTTACTTGTTTATAGAAAATATTGTTATACACTAAAATATAATAGATATAGAAAGAACTTTTATACATATATCTCAGACATTTGTGGGCCGATTTTCTAGGTTTTAAATAGCAACCGAACCGGGTCTATAGCGGATATATTGATGTATGAATCATGTATGCAAGTTATTCGGGGGATACGGAAAGTTTATTTCAACATACAGACGGACATGGCTATATCGACTCCTCTATCTATAACGATACAGAATATGTATATATACTTTGTGAAGTCGCAAATGAAAAATATCCAACTTTAAGACGCAAATGTTGAGGCAAATCCAAAGAGTTTACGAATTCCACTGGATAATTGAGAACATCGTCTTCGTTTTGCATTCGGATATGCATTAGTCATGAGTTCATCATTCGGTGAAGTGAATTGGCAAATGACAGGTGTAGCCAATATTAAACCATTGGAAGTATCGACCGGCATTTTTCCATTTCCGATTCTAAAAAGTTCTTGAGAGAAAACTTGTGCGATTGTGTCCTGTTGTTTTTGGAGAAAATCAGCTTAATATGATCATTTTTATTTTTCACCAAAAACATTTTTATACGAAAATTTCAACAACAAAAACTTAAATGGGCTGTAACTAAGTAAATAGTGCGTTTTTTGAGATCATAAGCTTAATCTGTGATCACTTTCAGTTTTTTATATTAATAATTCACAAATTCGCAAAAATTTATTAAAAAACAAGAGAGCTATATTCGGCTTTGCCGAATCTTATATACCCTTCACCAAATTATAATTTAAAATAAAATTAAAAATAAAACTTTTTTAATTTTTTTAAAATTGTTTTTTAAAAGTTTTTTCCAAATTTTAAAATTTTTTGTTTTATAATTTATTAGTGAAACAAATTTATGACAAAAAAATGTTTTTTGTGAAAAAAAATTCGGGTTAAAAAATATTTTCCCGATTTGACCTATTGTAGGTCCAACTTTGTATAGCCTTATATACATCGTTGCAATGGACTTTGAAATATCTATCATTAGATATCCATATTGTCTATATTTATGACTTAGTAATCGAGATATAGAAAAAAAAATAGGCTAAAAATAGAGGTTGTCTCGGATTTTTGTTCATATCTCCGTTATTTATTTGCTGATTTTAAATAGGAAACTTTTCGAAAGCATGTCTGACAGAATTATTGAGGATTTGGATCCCGAAGATATCTGCGGTCTTCAGAAAATTGATTTCAACAGACAGACAGACGGACAGATAGACGGACATGGCTAAATCGACTCCGCTATCTATAAGGATTCAGAATATTTTGCGGAAATTACAAATATCAGAATTATATTGCGGAAATTACAAACGGAATGACAAATTTATATCTCACGAAGGTGAAGGGTATAAAAACTATACGGCCCAAATTATCAAATCAAATAGAACATATTATGAGCTGTCAAATGAAATGACTGCCTATAGCGCCGCCTGTTGGGATTTTTGTGTTTTTCTTTTTCCAAAACAAATCAGCAGAAGAAAATATTCAATTTGGTCCAGTCGTTTTTAAGTTTTAACCCTTTCAGACATTTTGTCCAATATATTGGACATTTTGTTTTTACCTTTTAATGGCTTTATCAAAAGAGTGTTTACTAGATTATATTTACAACATATGAATACATAAGCAAAAAATCGTCAATTAAATCGCGAGTTTTCCAAAATTTTAAAATTTAAAAATGGAAATGGCTATACGTGTGGCAAAAGTTAATAAAATCAGAAGAATATATTAATGATATAAGGAGTGAGATCGAAAAATTCTTAACATACATAAATGTTAATAAAATACCAGTTTTGATTTTTTTTATTTGATTGAATCATTATTACAATTTACAAAAAATATTATTTTTATAGTTCTAATCAATAGTAATGAATTTATGAATCTTTTCCGAAAACCCTTTCATTAAGGTTTTTATAGACCTTTTTGTCACTTTGTTTGAACAGATGGTCCACCTCCGTTTAAAATCTACCACACTTTCGGTGCTGTTCAATTCTCTTTTAACAAGAGCCCAATATCACTTCACTGACCTTAGCTCCAGGCATTTTGGTGGATTTGCCTCTCTTGGTACAATTCCACATTATTGTTCTTGTACTACTCAAGACCTTGCTTACCACAAGCCAAACATAAGTGGACACATTAAGAAGTCTTATGCATGGAAGCATCCTCTTTTGTAAACATTCCTTGATGTAAATTTCGGTATTTATAGAGCCCTTTGTAACAAATGTTTGGCTTCTATTGTCACAACTGCATATTGGTAGCCATACCAAGAACTTTTTGGGAAAATTTTCTGCTGTTGGGTCCTAAACTTTTCTACAACATTCCCTCGAGCATTAGCAACATAAAAATATTGACCCGGAAGATGCGAATTTCCAGAACATTTGTCATTTATTATGCAGCAGGTATATTTTTTTATAAAATTTGACTTCAATTTCCGTGCTCTGTCTTTGGCCTCTAAATTTTTAGCAGAGTTCCTGTCAGGAACTTTTTGAGCCTTGTATGGTTTTAAACCTGCATTAGCTTTAACTTTTCGTACCAAACAGTCCGAGTACTAAGCTAACCGGGCAGCTTTCCTACCGGATATGTTGGAAGCTAATTTGAAAATGCTTTCTATTTATTGGCTTTAGAAACATCATGTGGACCATTCCTTCCAGGTTTTCTATCAACGGACAAGTTCTTCAGATACTGTTTAATAATATTGGAATCAGTTTGACGGCAGACCTTTGATTGTTTGGCCAACTTTTTGTAGGACCAAGTTGGGTTTTCTTGAAAATATTTAATAATTTTAGTACGCACTTTTTTCTGGTCACTCATTTTAATCAGATTAGTAACAAATGAACATAATTGACATTAAACATAATAACTGACATGCTTTACAAAGGTAACTTGATCAAAAAAAAAAAAACAAATAATACTTGGGTTAAAAGTTTTAATGAAAAACGTGTCTGAAGGTTTTTTCGATCTCACTCCTTACTAAAAAAAAATTCTTAAGAAATAGGCTTTTAAATGCCCCTAATCTTGAAGATAATTATATTCAATAAATATTTTATTAAAACAGAAAAATAGTAAAAGTCTTCGCCTCTTGATAAAATGATGCCAAAAATTCCCACAAAAACCCCCTAAAATTCAAATCGAAATCGAAATCAAAAAGGCGCCTTTTTGCCCTTAAATATGCCCTCTTTCAACCGTGAAACATCATGAGCAATAAAAACTAAACACGCTAAAATTCTTTTAACAAACTATCAGCTAAAGAAATTGAAATTGTTAAATATTCCTTTGTCTCTCTAACTAAAGTCTTTCAAATCAAAAGTATCTTACAAGAATAAGTACACAAATGAAACAACAGACGAAGAAAAACTAAATACTACCATGACAATTGAATTAAAGTTTTGAATTGCTGCTCAAAGGAACTTGAGGGTAATTCGAACAATATTTACCAACATTAGCAACATTTTTCCAAGAAAAAAAAAAAAAACAAATAAAAAACAACGTTTAAATGAAATTCACGTTTTGCAATTATTTTCAAATAAGTTTGAAACAAAAGCGCCAACACCTACCTACCTACCTACTGCTCTACAGCGAAATTGTTTCACAGTTTCAAGGTAAAGTTGATTAAGAGCAATAATAACAACAAAAATAAATTTGATAACAAACAACTACAACAACAATCAAAACAGAACAAAAAAAATGCCAAAAACTAAAATTACATTAAACTGAGCAGGATGATGAGCACATGATAATGATGTTAAGCATCATTATCTTGAAGCATCATCATT
Organism: Calliphora vomitoria; assembly: GCA_942486065.2. Classification (NCBI taxonomy): domain Eukaryota; kingdom Metazoa; phylum Arthropoda; class Insecta; order Diptera; family Calliphoridae; genus Calliphora; species Calliphora vomitoria. The sequence goes on along the minus strand of OW818032.2, from coordinate 64,439,634 downwards.
ATTTTGCTTCTCTTAACAGGAAAATGAAGATGAATATCATTTTTGTTATTGTTGTTGTTGTTTTGTTACACAAATATAACAACTAAAACTGCTACTACAACAATTAAGGGCCCGCTGACATTGAAAGAATGATGCGAGTACAATGTGCAGTTTTTGTTTGGCGTAACGATGCGTTCGTTACGTATGAGTGAATACGTTTTATAGCGTTTGAATTAGATTTAAATTTCTTAGAAAGTGTTGAGTTGCTTAAAACGAGAAAAAAAAAACAGCATTTTAATTTTGGGTAAATAAGATAAAAGTTTCTTTGTACAATAAATTTAGATAAACTACAAGGGAATGAAAGGTTTTGCGAACAAACCTAACATTTGGAATTGCAAGAAAATTGTACTGGTTCCTTTAAAATATCATGAAAATGGAACCGCTTCCTCCAAAGTACTTTTTACTATTTTAAACTGGTTACCAGTTGATTTGATGGTGATACAAATGGCTGTCAGACTGAATGCTGGCTGTTCGTGGTCAGGTAAGGACTTTTGGCACTCTAAGATACTGAACTACTATGGGCATATAAAGGGTTTTCCAACAAGAGATGTTATTTTGAATCACCCGGTATTTCGGTGGCTGTCACTTTTGAAGCTTTTATTTTTTGACATTTGACAAGTAGAAACTACGCCATTACTAAAAATGGAACGATACACGCTTCAATAACGCATTGAAATTATTAAAATTCACTACAAAAATGGTGAAAATCTTGCAGTCACAGTTCGCAAAACTAAAACATTTCTGGGTCGTCGTAAAACACCTTGTCGGACTGCAATACAGAAATTGGTGAAAAAATTCGAGCTGTTGGGACAAGCTCAAGAACAACTGAGAATATTGCTGCTGTAGCCCAAAGTGTTGAAGAAAACCCAGGTTTGTCCATTCCTCATCCTATACGCTATCGAGATATGATTAATGATTTCTTTTGCGGAAAAAGTTTCCGGTCCGTGTTATCTCTCGAAGATGTGATCACAATTGTCCACCTAGATCTTGTGATTTAACACCTTGCGACTTCTTCCTTTAGGACCACGTGAAAGATTAGGTCTACGCCAACAGCCCAGCGTCGATTCAAGACCTCCAAGACAGAATTCGTGAGGCTATCGAGGATATATGGCAGCCACTTTGCAATTTGGTTATGGAAAATTTCATGAAAAGGATATGGTTCTGTAAGCGTGGTCGTGGTGGCCATTTGACTAATGTTGTTTTTCATTATTAACGGCATACCTTCCTCTTTATTATGAAATAAACATCTGATCATTTATCCAATAACCAAAATAACACCTCTTGTTGGAAAACCCTGTACATAGCAATGTCAATTACTGCTTCGCAAAACTATTTTTTTTACATGCATTTCTATACTATAATCCCGAACAGGGATGTATGGCTGGGCAGACACTTCCTCCCTGACGATGTCATAAGGGTATATATACTGACGGCTCCAGAATTTTGGAACAAAATCCTACTTTAGGCTACCTAACTTCTACACTGCTCTTCAGGCGGAAATTACTAGTATAAAACCTACATCCAATTGGCTGAGTTATTATCGAATATCTGGAGATATATGTATATTTAAAGGAATAGCGGGTGTCTTCACGACATCTAAGTTAAACGAGGAATACCGGGTATCCCTAAATGAGATAATGAGACATTCTAGGATAACGCTTTTATGGGTCCCTGGACACAATGGTAATCAGGTTAATTTTATAGCAGATGAATTGGCAAAACGGGGTGCGATGATGGATGAGGAGGCGATCGATCCCTTTTCTGGTATTTCCATTGCAAAATGCATGGTAGTTGTACAGCAGACACTATAAGAGAGTGTACAAAACAACTGTACCAATGAACCCACCTATGCTATAACGAAGTCAACTTGGGCCATATATGATGCCGGCAGAATGAATCTACTTATGGAATTCTGTAGTGAGCAAATAAGGCAAATTGTTTCCATTATTACAGGACACTGTATAATTGGGACTCATGCTAGAAGACTGGTCCTACAGTACAACTACTACTGTAGAAGCTGTCATAAGGAAGAAGATGAGGAGACTATTTTGCCAATGTCCGGCTATGACAAACTTGAGGGAACGTATCCCATTCCTATCATGTTTAGATGAGCTATCAAGGATGAATCTAAGACGAATCCACTCTTTCATCAGAGAATCTGGATAGTTCACCTCATAAATACCCTGCTGTTTATCTCTTGGGTATCACAATGAGATCAGTGGCTGCCCATGGAACTTAACCTAAAAGAACCTCTAGAATAGCATGAAAACAGAACCGATTCATATAGAGTAGAATGAAAAATGAATCGGTTTCTTTACAATAGCATGAAAATGGAACCCGTTTCATTAGAATAGCATGAAAACTTTGTCTCCTTTAGTTTCGATTTCTGTCCTCCAGGTGTTAGCGGGTCTGCCTTTTCTTCTACTGCCTTGGGGGTTCCATTCAATTGGTATCTTGGCTACGTTGTCGTTGGTGCACCTGAGAACATGGCTTATCCAACTTCATTTACGATTGATGATCTGGAAACGTATTGGTGTGGATACGTATTCGGCCAAAATATCTTGAGCAGTTTTTGTATCGAGCGATTAATGAATACTTGCAAGTATTGCAAGTCGCTAGCTGTGGTGTTCCAGTATTCACAACCATACAACAGAACTGAACGTACGTTAGATGAACAGAGGTGGAGCTTGGTCTTCAGATAAATTTGTAGTGATTTCCATACTTTTTGGAGTGTTCCAAATGCTTGGTTTGCCTTTTTGATGGGATTTGTAATATCTTCTTACGAGCCGCCTGATGCTGATATGACACTACAGAGATAAACGATTGGAGATCGTCAAGATATACGTTGTCTATTGGGAACTTTTGGGATTTGATGGTATTTAAACGCAAGGTCTTGGTCTTTGCAATGTTAAAATGTAAACCAGCATATTTTGCCGTGATGTGTATTTCCCATAGTTTGGCTGGCATATCGTTTAATGTGTGAACTAGGAGACATATGTCGCCGATATCTTTAAAGTGTTCAGTTAAGGCATCACTTCTATAGGTCATTGCCTTAAGAATTATAACTTCAAGTACTACACAGAGAAAACAGATTCATGATAGCAACCGAATTTGTTGCCAATCGAATGATTCGGTTGTACACATAGAATTTTTTGGTTCTATCAACGGAAAGTCAGTTGATAAAGAAGAATTTCAGTTGAAGCAACCAAACTTTTGTTACCCTTTCTAAAATTTTATAGCCACAATTGTAAAATTCGGTTACTAAGGTAGAATCATTCGATTGACAACAAATTCGGTTGCTATCACGAATATGTTTTCCCTGTGTACTTACATTGCACAGTAATGGAAATAAAACATAGCCTTGTCGTACACCTGCATTAACTATAAAGGGTCTTCTTAGATTTCGTTCATGTAGCACCATACATTTTGAATACCGGTATAAGGCACGGATTAGATCAATCAGTTCATGTGGATCTTCTTTGCACTGTAGTGCTTGCCAAATGGACTGCTGGTGAAGGGTATCGAAGGCTTTAGCAAAGTCTATAAATATGCAATACAGAGGGGATCGCCAATTCACCGATTGTTCGATAATAATACGAAGACTGTATACGAGATGCGTACATGAGTGATGTGCTCTAAAATCAGAATAATCAGATCGAAGTTGGGAAGACATTGAGGAGTATAATCTGTCATGAAGGATATGCGCTAATACTTTGTTAATCATTGGCAATAAGGTTATGTCCATTCAATTCCGACATTCCGTCAGGTCACCCTTTATTGGTACCTTTATCATTATCCCAATATTGTGGTCAGGGGGAAGTGCATGTGAAGTCCAGAAGTTTTCGATAATGAGGAATACGGCCCGATGGGTGTTATTACTTCATCTGTGGACCGGCAATTGGGGAATAGGGACCGACTACTTCGTGGACATGTTGTCAATACCGGAACCCACCACAACGGTGCAATGTCAATGTGTAACTACACACGCTTTAGTTGACATATATATGGCCTGCCCAGAAGAGGCGGAACTAGTTAATCCTCTAAAAGCACTAAAGAATGGTAAAGCACCAGGCGTGGTCAACAACAACCCAAAAATTACTTAAAGCCAATCCCCATCTAGGTGCTAGGATAATACGAATGGCAGGCTTTACCATTCTTGAGTGCTTTTACAGAATTAACTAGTTCCGCCTCTTCTGGGAAGGCCGTATTTAGGTTCCGGTATTGACATCATGTAGGTGAAGTAGTCGAACCATATTCCCAATTGCCGGTCCACAAATGAAGTAATAACACCCAACGGATCTTTCAGGGGATAAGCTGCGGATCGGTTCCATAAGAATTGCAAACAAATTAAGGGGTTTTTGAGAATACAATGAAAATGAAGCCAATTCATTAAAAATAATTTGAACAGGTTCTTTTAGAATGCAATAAATGTGAGAATATCTCTATTGTTTACACACATACAAACTACAGCCACTTTATTTAAGGTGATAAGAGTTTAATAATTTTTCTCCAAAAAAAAAAAAAACTTTTCACACCCTTTTTTCTCATCAATTTCTATTAAATCGAAATCAATAAAATATAAATTGCAATCGAAAGAAGCAGTTTGATACTTAAAACAAAAGATGTGTTGCACAAAAAACGGCATGCATCAGCATGAGTTGTAATGCATCTTTCTTTTTATATAAAAAAAAACTAAAAATGGACAATAAGGACGAAAAGTGGCAAAAAAAAAAACCTACAAGTGTTTCAATTGTTTAAATTTGCGACAGCAATAAAAATTACCATCAGGTATAAAACGGCATTTACAATTAGTTTTGAAGTGATGTTCTATTATTAAATTATAGTCATGGACAGTGGAGCCAAACAAAAATAAGAAAACATTTAACAAAATACATACATACATACTTATGGAATAGTCCTTTAAAAATTTAATTCATAAAGAAATATTTAAGTAATTTATTTCTTAATAACAACTCTAGAAATTTTGTTACTTTGATAAGCTGTGTAGAGTCACGGTATTGCAAACACGTTTTAACGTGCCTTTATGCCAAACTTATTTGACTTGCTAATGACGATAAAAATGGCAGCAATACTAAACGAATAAATTTCCAGTCATTTTTTTCACCCAAAGATTATGACAGCACATCCTCGATCTGGCACTTTTATACTCAGCTAAAGGCCACTGCCAACATCAACATCAACGCCATCATCGGCATCAACACCTACTCTCACTGACACAGTCTCACTGCAAACGCGTGTCAACTTTTGTCGGAGGCAATAAAATTAAAGAAACAACAACAAAAAAAAAACAAGAACATGACAAAGTATTTAGAAGTAGAACCGAAGAGAAGTGAAGCGAACTCAAAAACTAGGCAGTCAGGCGGCTGAATGGAAAGCGAAACTGGCAGACAAAAGGACGGACAGATGTTAGCAGGAAGGGCTCACTTGACGAAATTAATGTTGTTAGTTAAACTCAAGTGTTGGGGTCACAATATAAAGATGATTACAGAGCTTGTCATCATAATACAAGTAGTACTGCTGGATGGTTGGTTGGTGACTTTGAAAATGCAATTTTTGAAATGATATTAAAGGCAGGACAACAACAAAAACTATGTGCAAGTAGAATAAGGCTAAAGACAAACTAAACTGCTGAAAGCAGAGTTAAACAAAGAAAAATAATAACGCAAAATATTAGAAGTTCATTATAAAGTTATGAGAAACTGGGCTAAAGGAATGCACGAAAAGAAGATGAGAGAGGGCAAGAGTAACACAACAATTTATAAGCAGTTAAAGGTAAGAGTCAAAGAGTATTTGTAAAAGGAACAAGTTTTGGGAAAGAGTTTTGCTATTTACTAGTAAACATAAACTTGCATACAATATTTGAATAAATTATTTTGTAATCACTTATTATTAAATATTTTTGGGTAGCAGTACAAAAGGAAGTTTAATCCCAGGAAAAACTGTACAACTAGTTCTAGAATGCATGGCATGCATATAGCCAGTACTCATTCTAGTTATACCCTTCACCATGAGTGGCAAGGGTATATCGTTAGCTAAAATGCAAAAAGGCGTAACTAACAAAAAATTCAAAATCGATTTTTTGATCGATTCTTATGAATGCCATTAAACTACATGTCTTGACAAAATTTTACACTTCTGCGATCAAAAATTACGCTTTTATTAACAAAAAACAAAAGGACGTAACTACAAGTGTGTTTATTTGATAAATGCAAAACGACGTAATTACATTTTTTTTCAAACAAACTATAAAGAAATGGTTTTCTCTGAAAAATATTTGAAGAATTGTTTGGACGATCTTATCAATTCATGTTTTTTTTACGTTGGTTAAAAGACTATCATGTCCATGTCAAGAAAAGTTGCACAAAGGTATAGAAAAAAAGGGAAATAAAAATGTAACCTACAAATGGTTAGTCCGGTTTGAATGTTATATTACATGCACAAAGGGATCTCATGGGAACCCGAAGTAGGACACCTCGGGTATGTTAAATTTTTACAAGGATTCTATTTCTTCGTTTGTGTTGCGAGTTCAAAAGAATTACATATATAAAATATAGCTTAGTTATAGCTTAGGAGATATTCGCATTTGAAAGTTAAATTTTTAGCATTTTTACCAACCCTATTTCCTTTATAGGCCTAACAATAAAGTGTGTATCAAAAATGAAAGAACTGATTAAAAATAAGTATTGAGTCTAAAGTTATATGCATTTGTATTTAAATTAAAAAGGTTGTTTTTCGGTAGTTTTATGGGAAAAAGTACTTTTTTTCTTTTTAGTTATCTAAAAAGATGTATAAGGAATTTATAATTTTTGTAAAGATAACTTTACACTAAATATTTTATATAAAAAAAATTAAACATTTTGACCAGAGGACAAATTTAGGTCAAAAATTCTCAAATCGCATAGTCGATATCAATATATAGTAACCCATTTTAGATGGCCCAATATCTTCCTAATTATTTTGTAAATTGCTCCGATAACCCCGCTCCTGGTATGGATATTATAACCAAAAAACTAAAAAATCGCATTTTTGTGATTTTACAAAACTTTGTAAGTAATTGCGGGATTTTAGATAGCAAATATTTAAATTGTGTTTTTAAATTTGCATTTTCAATAGAAAAATCTAATAACTGTAAAATTTCATTAAAAAATATTCATAAATAAACATTTAATTTTAAAAATTTTTATCTTCTCAAAAACTCAATGAAAAGCATATTTTGTCATATTTTTCAAAAAAGTTTTCCATGAATTTTTTAATTCTCAAAAATTATAAACATTTTTGAAAAATAGACAAAATTCCCTATCCATTGATATATAACATGTCTAACTTATGTGTTTTACGTGGCAAATTAGTTAGGGAAAACTTAACATCTAGCAGAGAATTTACCTAACACTATTATTTTCATTCATAAAAATGTTGTTAGGTAGGCATAATTAATAAACTGAATTTTTTATGATCAATTATTAATTCGTATACCATATTTAAACCGAAAATAGACATTTTATATTTTATAAAATACATCAACTATATGTTTAAACTTATTTATTGTAGATACGTCTTTTTGTGTTTCAGAAAAACAGAAGTCAAAAAGGCGTATCTAACATAAGTCTTCAAATAATTAAAAAAAATCATTTTTTTGGTTTAAAAATAAATTTGTCGGTATGTGTAAAGTGAAATTAGAAAAAACTTCGTTAAAAATGTTTATAGTTTTCATTTTACAATGTTTTTTGCTTCTCCTGTAAAATTATATTTTTGTTACTTACGCCTTTTTGCATTTTAGCTAACGATATGTAGTATATAAGTATTGTAATTTCTGCATTTTTCATTTGCGGAACCACAAAGTATATATATTCTGGATCGTTATAGATAGTGAAGTCGATGTCCATCTGTGTACATGATTCATACATAAATATATCAGGAATTCTTCCGGCTCGGTTGCTATTTAAAATCGAGCCAATCGGACCATAAATGGCTAATATATAAGGAAAAAGCCAGGACAACCTCGAATCTATATCTGGAAGTCATTAATATAGACAATATGGATATCCAATAATAGATATTTCAAATACGTTTGCAACGGTGTATATAAGGCCATAGTAAGTCGGATCTACAATTGGTCAAAATCGGGAAAAATATTTTTTGCCCCAAATTTTTTTTTCACCAAAAATAATTTTTGTTTTCAAAATTTTTTTTCAAAAATAAATTTAAAAAACAAAATTCCCATAAAATTTTTTTCGCTAAAAATTAAAAAAAAAATTTTTTGAAAAAATATTAAATTTTGTTTACCTAAAAATATTTAAAATGTTTATTTTAAAGTATAATTTGAAGAAGGGTATATAAGATTCGGCACAGCTGAATATAGCTGTCTTACGTGTTATGGGTGTTATAGTTATTCTCGGAAGTGGATCTTATATGGAGGCTATGGTAAAATAGCGACCGATATTCATAAAATCCAGTAGTATGATTTTTGGATACAAATTATTTATCTGTATAAAATTTTAGTCCGATATCGAAATATTTCAAATATAGAGGTTAATGTGTTTTTCGGAAGAGATGCTTGTATAGGCCAATCTTCATAAAATTTGATACATTGATTCTGATATATACGGGGACTAGTTGTGCGGAATTTTAACCTAATTGAGCTATTAATAAGAGATTTATGAGTATTTAAATGATATTCGGAAGTGGACCTTATATGGGAGATATAGTCAAATATGGACTTGTATTCACAAAATCCAGTAGTATAATTTTTGGATACAATTGAATGTATTTTTCGAATGTTGCCCTATTACCATATCATAGGTGCCGACCTTCATAAAATTCGGTATAGCGATTTGCATATGCATGGGAATTATTTATGTTAAATTTTAACTTTTTAACAGATTTAAGGTTATTTTAGTGATTTTCGGAAGAGAACTTTATATGGGGTCTATGGTCAAATATGGATCGATCTAAAAAAAAATTATGGTACTGCGATTCCTTTTTTATGAATTTTATATGGATACGTCTATTCTATAGGCATTTATGTATCATACAGCCATATTCCGGGAAGAAATTTTATACTATTTCATTACCATTTTCAACAGAGTTTGTTTGTTTCTACTAACTCGATTTTGCTGATTTTCAATACAACACTACTTAGACAAATTTAACATAAGCATTTTGGTATAAATTTCGCTTATGTATTTTGGACGTGAAAGTGTTCTACACCTACAGACAGACGGACGGACATAGCTCAATCGACTTAAAATTTCATAAGGCTTAATAATATATAGTGTTGGAAAAAATAATAGAAACGAGAGCTTTTTTTTCAAATTTTTTAAGTACATATATTAGTCAAGTTTAGTTTTGTTAAAAAATACATATGCAGTATATGCAGTCAGGCATAAAGCGTAAGAAAAAACATAATAATTCCTCTTTTCATTCATATTTTAAAACATTACGTCGGTGGATCCCGGACTACGTAAATATATTTTTCAAAGCATTATGCCTCCATTTGCTAAAAATGAGATGCCCTTGAGATGGGAGTTTCAGCAGGTCGATTATCCGAAGCACTCTTCAAAATTGGCAAAGGATTGGTTTGGTGTCAACAAAGTACCTCTTATGGAATGGCCTTCGCAGTCGCCGGACCTTAACCCAATAGAACACTTTTGGGTAGTGCTCAAGAGGAAGCTGGAGGGTTTCAAACCGAAAAATATGAACGAATTGTGGGAAAAAATTCAGGAAGAGTGGTTATCCATTGACAAGGAAGTTTGCAAAAAAAAATCGGTTGATTCCATGAGTTGCAATGCAATAAAGTTGTGAAAAAAAGGTAGAGCAACAAATAATTAAAATAAAATAACTTTTTAACAAAAAATATAAAGATGTGCCTCTAAAAATTTAATCCTTTTACGCGTTTCTATTATTTTTTCCAGTAAAAATATTGACTCTTTACATTGTTAGTCCTATAATGTATTAAAATATAAATGAAAACAGGAATGATTATGTCTTTTCTTATGATGTATGTCTGATAAACAAAACTGCATATACATTTTTTTACAAAACTAAACTTGACTAATATAGCTCTCGTTTCTATTATTTTTTCCAACACTGTATATACTTTGTTGGGTCTCAGATGAATATTTCTCAATGTTACACACGGAATGACAAACTCACTCATCACTTTTGCTGAATAAGAGTATATAACTATACAAATTTTAAGTTATAAATAAATTTTCTATATAGCAGTTATCGATAAATTTTCTATACAAATGTTAAGTTATCAAACTATTGTCTATAAACATTTTTTATTATCCAAAATTTTTTTTATTAAAATTTCAAGTTATCGAAATCAAATCTTAAGTTATCGAAAAAAATTTAAGTTATAGAAACATTTTTTTAATAATTTTAAGTTATTTGACATTTTTTTTATAAAAATTTCAAGTTATTGACAAGATTTCTATAAAAAATTTAAGTTATCGAAAAAATTTCCATAAACATTTTAATATATTGAAATATTTTTTGGAACAATTTTAAGTTATCGAAAAATTTTCTATAAAAATGTTTAACTTTACGAAAAATTTCCTATAAATATTTTAAGTATCAAACAATTTTCTATAAAAAAGTTATCGACAAATTTCATATAAAAGTTTTTAGTTATCGACCAAATTGCAATAAAAAAATTTTGTTAGCGTACAATTTCCTATACAAATTTTTAGTTATCGAAATATAGTTTATAAAAAATTTAAGTTATCGATAAATTCTCTATAGAAATGTTAAGTTATCGAAATTTTTTTAAAAAATTCTAAGTTATGAAAATTATTTTTTTTTAAATTTCAAGTTATCGAAAAATGTTCTATACAAATATTAAGTTATCGAACAATTTTCTGTATCGATAAATTTCCTATGAAAATTTTTAGTTATCGACAAGATTTTAGACAAATTTAATTTTTTTGTCAAGACTATAAAAAATTTAAGTAATCAACAAGATTTTTATAAAAACGTAAATATCGACAAAATGTCTATAAAAAATCAAGTTATCGTCTATATTTCTACTAAAATTTTAAGTCATAGACATTATTTCTATAAAAAAATTCAAAGTTCTTATAAACTTTTTAAGTTAACGAAAAACATTATATACGCCCATGTTCTGGTTTTACAATCAGAACGAAAGTGAAAATTTTCGAAATTTTTCGTGTTCTTAATATCAAATCAGAACGTTTTTTCTTTTTTTTATTCGTTTTATTCCGTGTAAAAAAACCTGATCGAATGTAAATAGAACATAATTTTTTTCTAACAAATATCCATTAAATTATACATTTAGTGCTTATTATTTAAAATTCACTCTTTTTTTTATTTATTTCTGGTTATATTATCGTTTTTGGTATAATGTTTATACATTAAAAAATTATTTTAAAAAACTAATTCATTTCATTCGTTTTTTCTTGAAAATGAGCAAACTAAATGGGTAACGCACATTTAAATGCTTTTTTTAATGATATTTTGCTTTCACCATAAAATAAATATGAAAAACCATTAATATGAAATGTATTTTATATTTTGAAATGTTAATATTAACATATTTTGTAATAACTATCAATAAATTAGGGTTTTAAATAAATATTGATCAAAATTTACAAAATTTTGTCAAATTAGAATTATTTTTATTTAAGTTCGAAAAACCAGCGCTGCCAATATAAATAAACATTGATAAAAATAGTGGTGCCAGCGTAATTCAGTTAACATTTGTGCAATTACTGGGTTATAATTAAATATTGAAACAAGTAAATTAAGTGTAAAATAACATTCTAATAAAGTTAAAAAACGTTGTAAATCTGTTTTACAACATTTTTGTAAAGATAAGTACCAAAAAAAATTACCTTATTTGAGGAACTTACATGTGGCATCTCTACCAAAACATATGACATTTAAACATATGTTCGATCATATGGTGATAAAATACGCGGTAACAGAATTTAAAAAATAAGAAAATTTGTTTAAAAAATTGTTTTGGTGGTAAAAAACAAAATGTAAGTTACATATTTGTGAGAATTTAATTCGTATGTTTTATAACAAATATCATCTTTGCAGGGGCAAACATAGAAATGCCAAACAAGATGAGATAATCCTCAAATTTATGTCTGAGAATTCTGGAGTGGCTAGAGGTTTTTTTAAAGGAGACAAAATTGTGCTTGAGGAAATGTGGTCCAAGCTGAAAGACGATTTGAACAACGCAGGTCCACCAGAAAAAGACATAGGAAGCTGGAAAAAAGTAAGTATGATCCCAATGTTATTTAATTAATTACTAGTTATTTTTGTACATGCACATATGTATGTTGTATAAACAAAATGATCTTTCAGGTTTGGCTGGACTGGAAGGGACATATAAAAAGAAAGCTAACCCACAACAAATCTGAGGTTCAACACACAGGAGGTGGGAACTTCAATCAATTTGTTTTAACCAGTACAGAGGAGGAGCTGGCCGTTATTTGTGGATTTTATACTGCTGTAGATGGCATTGAAATGTGTGAAAGCTGGGGACATACAAATGAAGAGAATATCGACAAGAATATTCAAAACACTCAAACTCCACCCATTTCACCACACACATCGACAAAAACTCCTCTTAAAAGAAAACGACAAGTTGAGTACGAGCATTTAATGGAGAACGAAACTAAACAAATAGAAAACATTGGGATCGAAATGGTAAAATTACGTGAAATTAAAGAAAAACTGGTTGATTGCCTTGAAAGTATTGGACAAAAGTTGGACAATATAGGAAATCAAATTAACAACATTGGAGGAAAATATGAGAAAATAATAGAAATAAAACAAGCAAAGCTAGAAGAATCTAAGAAACAACGTTACCAAGAAAATACTCACTTCATTCAAAATCAAAAACATAAGGTGCAGAAACTGGAGATCCAACTTCAACAAATTGAAATTGAAAAGAAGAAGTTAGATAGAACTATTACAAACAATTAATTTAACTATTTGTTTAAACGTTTAAGAATTAATCCCCTTAATTTGGAAATTACCACAACTAAATTTTAAAATATTTCCATACATATTTTTAAATATTAAAAAAGTGTATAAAAATATTCTCAAAAGTTGGTAAATTGATTTGCAAAATAAGAGGGATAGTTTCATTCTCTTATATTTAAAGATTATTTTATATAAAAATATACAAAAATGTATACATTTTGAATTAATATTTTAAGTTGTGTATGACCTGAATTCAGTACAAAAAATTTTGTTATTTTTTTTTTAATAAAAGTGATTTTATATAATAAAACAAATTTAATTTGGTCTTAAACTGTTGGCGATGTTGTTGCGTATTGTTACTGCATCTTCTATTATGGTTGGTTCTAGCACAATGTTTTCAGGAATGCCATCATCTTCCATTTCATATTCTCCATGATCTGTGTCTTGAACTATGATGTCATCCATTGGAATGTTGTAGTTTTTGCAAATATTGTGCATTGCACAGCATACATTAATTATTTTCACCACCTTCTGCGGTGTATAATGTAGTGTTGTGCTTAGTAAGCAACGAAAGCGGCTTTTTAAATTACCAATTGTCCTTTCAATTATATTACGGCCAGAACAGTGTTTTTGATTAAATAAATGTTCATTGGTACCAAATTCTGGGTTTCTGTACGGCGTCATTAGATATGGTTCCAATCCATATCCAGAGTCCCCGAGGACAATTATATTTTCACCATTTTCGTATTTTCGACGATAAAATTGTTTGGCCTCACTCATCCGCCAGATAAAGGCATCGTGACATGAACCAGGGTGACAAGCATCCACTGCTCTTATCCGCATTTCGTAATCACAAACCTAAACAAATATGTTAAAAAATTAACGAATTATATTCATGCATATACACTTACGATCATGGCGTTGATACTAAAGTACCCTTTACGATTATAAAAAAGGGATTCGTCTGATGATGGTCTAAGTATCCTGACATGGGTGCCATCAACGCACCCAATTACGTTGGGTATACCAAATTTTTCCAAAAAATGTAATTTTGACGCCCTTGTTTGAGTTTCTGTCATCTTTAGTGTTATCCAAGTCGAACATAGTGTGCTTTCCATCAAATCAATGACCTTCCACATGATCTTTGACATAGTGCTTCGGCCTATACTTATATTTAAGTCATTGGCCACAACACCTTGGTAAGCACCAACCGCCAAAAATCGTAGTGTTGCGGCTAATTGAATTATTTCTGGTATTGTACATTTGCTCATTTGAGGCGAAATTTTATCCAATATCATGACAAAGGCAGTTTTGTTCACCCGGAAAAATGCTATGAATCTTAAAAAAGCTTATTGGCATTATTGTTTAAAAAAATAATGTAACACTTACGCAGTGTCTGGTATTGACAATAGATCTGAAGCATCTCTTAAATTGCGTCGTCTTATATTTTCATTTTGTATTTTTCTTCGCTTTAATTCTAAAAAACTCAATATAAAAGCAGACGGCATTTTAAATCTTTACAAATGAACTATTATGAAGCAATAGTTTTGACAAGAAAAACAGATGTTTTTATATTTTGCCACTTCGAAAACTAATTTCGAATATTCGAAGTTTATACGATTTGAGAACTCCAAATTTCAATTTCGTGTGATTTTACAAAATCGTTCTAATTGCAAATAGTTCTGAAATTGGAACAGGGGTGATAACCCCCTGTCTATACCTGATAAATTTTTATCATGATAAACGTCGAAATGGTTGTTAAGATAAAAAATTATCAGGTATAGTCCCCATTGTTAGTGCTTATGCTCAGACAACTTTGTCTTGACAACAAACGTCATTAATTGTTGTGTTAAATATTTGTCAAATATAGACAGGGGATAATAGTTTTAAGATATAAAAAATTGTTAATTAAAAATTCAAGTTATCGAAAAGATGTTTATACAAAATTTGAGTTCATTGAAAAATGTACCATAAAAATTAAAAATTTTAAGTTTAAAATCTACCACACTTTTGGACAACTTTGTTGTGCTCCTCAATTCTCTTTTAACAAGAGCCCAATATCTCTCCACTGAACTCAGCTCCAGGCAGTTTGGAGGAATTGCCTCTCTTGGTACAAATACCACATTATTCTTCTTGTACCACTCAAGACCTTTCTTACCATAGTGACAGATGCCAAATCAGGCCAAAAAGAAGTGGACACACTAAGAAGTTGTAAATTTCAGTATTTATAGAGCCCTTTGTAAAAAATGTTTGGCTTCTTTTGCCGCAACTGCATATTGCTTGTCATGCCAAGAACTTTTTGGGAAAATATTCTGCTTTTGTGTTCTAAACTTTTCTACAACATTCCCTCGAGCATCAGCAACATACAAATATTTACCCGGAAGCTGCGAAAAATGTTCCATACGTACGTTTTGTCATCCATTATGCAGCAGGTATATTATACCCTTCACCATAAGTGGCAAGGGTATATATAAGTTTATCATTCCGTTTGTAAATTCTACATTTTTCATTTGCGACCCCACAAAGTATTTATATTCTGGATCGTTATATATAGCGAAGTCGATATAGCCATGTCCGTCTGTATGTTGAAATCAACATTCCGTAGCCCCCAAATAACTTACAAACATAATTGATACATCAATATATCGGGAATTCTTCCGGCTCGGCCGCTATTTAAAATCGAGAAAATCGGCACACAAATGGCTGAGATATAAGGAAAAACCGGGACAACCTAGATTTTTGGCCTATTTTTGATCTATATCTGGATTACTAAGTCATTAATATAGACAATACGGATATCTATTGATAGATATTTCAAAGTCCATTGTAACGATTTGTATAAGGCTATAGTAATTTGGACATATAATGGGTCAAAATCGGGAAAATTATTTTTTAACCCGGATATTTTTTTTTTACCACAAACAAAAACAAAAAATTGAAAAGAATAAAAAGAAAACAAATTCGAAAAAAAAATTTAAAACAATTTTGAAAAAAAAAATTTTGAAAAACAATTTGAAATTTTTTTTTTAAATTTTGAAAAAAAAAAATTTAAAATTTTAAAAAACAATTTTGAAAATAAAAAAATGACCTAAAAATATTTAAAATTTGTATTTTAAAGTATAATTTGGTGAAGGGTATATAAGATTCGGCACAGCCGAATATAGCTCTCTTACTTGTTTTTGTATAAAATTTTACTTCAATTTCCGTGTTCTGTCTTTGGTCTCTAAATTTTAATCAGAGTTCTGTCAGGTACTTTTTGAGCCTTGTATGTTTTAAAACCTTTATTGGCTTTAACTTTTCGTACCAAATAGTCCGAGTACTGAGCTAACCGGGCTGCTTTCCTACCGGATGTGTTGGGAGCTCTTTTGAAAATGCTTTCTATTTATTGGCTTTAGAAACATCATGTGGACCATTCTTTCTACCTGAACCAGAGTTTCTATCAACGCGCAAGTTCTCCCGATACTGTTTAATAACATTGGAATTAGTTTGACGGCAGACCCTTGATTGTTTGGCCAACTTTTTGTAGAACCAAGTTGGGTTTTGTTGAAAATATTTAATAATTTTAGTACGCTCTCTTTTCTCGTTACTCATTTTAATCAGATTAACAAAAAATTAACATAATTGACATTAAACATAATAAATGATATGCTTTACAAAGGAAATTTGATTAAAAAAATTCAAATAATACTTGGGTTAAAAGTTTTAATGAAAAACGTGTGTTAAGGTTTTTTCAATCTCAGTCCTTATTACGAACTTATATTCACGTTTATGTTTCAGTTACTTTTCATATGAAAAATCGCTTTTTGGTAGATAATATAAGTAATGACAGATGATTGTCCTTATTGCATATGAACAACAATTTACTGACTCATAAACACTTTTATATTTCAGTTCATTTTCATATAAAAAAAAATCAATTTTTGGTTGAAAATATGAGTGATCACAGATGATCGTTCATTTTCCATTTGGACCACTATTAATGGACTTATAGTCACGTTTATGTTTCAATTAATTTTCATAGTTTATTTATAAAACAGTCCTTATTTCGAATTGCACACTATGACCATATTTAGAAAACTGTGCTAATATGTATTTGAACTAGTTTATAGTTTTGCCAAGTTTCTAAAATTTAATATCCCTTTACTTCCTTTCAATTATATGTATGTGGTGCTCTTTCAAAAGATTTAACAGTCATTTGAAATTGCATGCATATTGCTTTATTTAAATTGTATTATTTTTAAAGCAACTTTCCCAAAATCTACTCTCATTCGTTATAGATGATGAGACTTAAAGAAAAATAAACAATAATTTATTCTTAGTTCTTTTAGCCCTTTTTGGGGGGTTTTTTTTTCCAACATATACAACCAAAATTTTGTATTTGTTGCTGTTGTCTTTCATATTTGTTTGTTTATTTTTGATTTGCATTTCCGTTTCAAAATGATGTGGCGCATTGTCCTTGTCTGACAGTGATACGAGTAGTGGTGGCTATGATGCAGCATATAGACGTAAAAGTGGGTCTCTCTATATGCAGCTGGTAATATGAAGTTAAAGTATTATTTTTTTGGGGTTTTTTTTTAAGAGACACAGTGCTGAAATGATGTTGCTTAAAATGAACTGAAGCGTTTAAGAAAGAAATAAAAATAGAACTGAAACTCTGACGAAAGATGCTCATCAGTTTTGAATGTTAAGAAATAATGTTGCTGTATTCGTTTTCTCTGGTTTTTGGAAAGACTGCTGCAGCAGCTGATGATGACTATTATAAGGAGACACATGATGATGAAGTATTAAGGGTTTCTTTCAAGTTAAAAATAAAGTTTTTAAAACTTTTTTTTAGTTGAAAAAAATTAAGATACAAAAATGTATTAAGCCTAAATTAAATCATAGAAGGAGTAGTTTTCAGTGCTTAATTTAGTAAACAAGCAATTTTAATCATTTTTACAAAATGAAGCAGTGACAACATACTGATACACTAGCTCTATTTCTATTTACACTGCCTCTGCTTTAGAAAAATGTTAAGTTATCAATAAGATTTCCACAAACAATTTAAGTTTTCGACAAGATTTCTATAACAATTAGATAGTAGGGATTGAATGGATTGGATTCGATCAACCGTCCGAAGGGGGTGCAGTTTTCTCTGATGGATCCAATATGGTATCTGGCTGGGGTTTATATGGTCGACAACAGTATTACACAGTCATAAAGACTCTCTGACGAATGCAGCGTCTTCGCTATCTGGAAAGCCACGGAGTTGATAAGCGCACAAGTCACAGAGGAGTCTGTAGTGGCAATTTATGTAGATAGTCAGGCGGTACTTATAGCTCTGAAATATCATATAATACCTTATAGCATAGTGGCAGACTGCTTGAGAGCTCTTGAGGAGTTATTAAGGACTGAGATCGAAAAAAACTTAACACACGTTTTTCATTAAAACTTTTAACCCTAGTATTATTTGATTTTTTTGATCAAGTTGTCTTTGTAAAGCATTTCAATCATTATGTTTAATGCCAATTATGATCATTTGTTGTTAATCTGATTAAAATGAGCGACGAGAAAAAAGTGCGTACTAAAATTATTAAATATTTTCAATAAAACCCAACTTGGTCCCACAAAAAGTTGGCCAAACAATCAAAGGTCTGTCGTCAAACTGTTTTCAATGTCAAACAAATAGAAAGCATTTTCAAAAGAGCTCCCAACACATCAGGTAGGAAAGCAGTCCGGTTAGCTTAGTACTCGGATTATTTGGTACGAAAAGTAAAAGTCAACACAGGTTTAAATACATACAAGGCTCAAAAAGTTCCTAACAGAAACTCTGCTAAAAATTTAGAAGCCAAAGACCGAGCATGGAAATTGATGTCAAATTTTATACAAAAAATATACCCGCTGCATAATAGATGAAGAAACGTATGTTCTGGAAGATTTTTCGCACCTTCCGGGTCAATATTTTTATGTTGCTAATGCTCGAGAGAATGTTGAAGAAAAGTTTAGGACCCAAAAGCAGACAAAATTTCCCAAAAAGTTCTTGGTATGGGAAGCAATATGCAGTTGCGGTAAAAGAAGCCAAACATTTGTTACAAAGGGCTCTATAAATACTGAAATTTACATCAAGGAATGTTTACAAAAGAGGATGCTTCTTCCATTTATAAGACTTCTTAATGTGTACACTTATTTTTAACCTGATTTGGCATCCTGTCACTATGGTAAGCATGGTTTTGAGTGGTACAAGAACAATAATGTGATATTTGTACCAAGAGAAGCAAATTCTCCAAACTGCCTGGAGCTAAGGCCAGTGGAGAGATATTGGTCTCTTGTTAAAAGAGAATTGAAGAGCACAAAAAAGGTGTCCAAAAGTGTGGTAGATTTTAAACAGAGATGGACTACATGTTCGATCAAAGTGACAGGAAGCTCAATAAAAACCTTAATTAAAGGATTTCCGGAAAAGGTTCATATATTCATCACTACTGATTAGAACTATAAACACGATATTTTTTGTAAATTGTAATAATAATTTCAACAAAATAAAAAAAAATCAAAACTGTAAGTTTAATGGTTTCATTTTTAACATATATGTATGTTAAGATGTTTTCGATCTCAGTCCTTAGTACACTACTGAATTAGATTGTGTTGGATGCCAGGTTACGGGGAAATGAGGTAGTAGATGAGCTGGCCAGACATGGCTCAGATCTGGACTATTACTATTAGGGAACGGGAAGTAAGACCACTATTTGTCACTGCTACAACCTAATCTTTGACAGATTCCGTGACTCAACCAATCAATCCAGGAATAGTAGGACGAATTGTCAAGTGTCCAAAGCTTTTTGGACAAAACTGGATGCAAAGGCAATCAAAACACTTATTGGGTTGGATAGGTGTAGTCTCAGAATTCTAGTAGGAGTGATAACAGATCACTGTTCAACTAGAGCCTTTATAAATAGGTAAATGGGATAATAGCAGACCATCTTTTTTCGGCAATTTCGCTACAAACGTATTAGTTGCATTCGGTACAGGTTCCCTGTGATGATATGGTTAGATACATAGGACCCTTTTGCTCCCACCAAATACAGAGAATTACCTTTGCGCCATTGATATTTGGATTTGGTGTCGATTTTGAAATTGCTGCTTGAGTTGTTCCCAATGATTTTGCAAGCTCTTGTTGAGTTTTACAACAATCTTCATGGAGTAATGCCTCCAATTCCTGGTCTTCAAAGTTTTTTGGCTGGCCTGGGCGATCTTTATCTTACGTGTCAAAATCACTACTTCTTAACAGCACAAACCATCTCTCGCATGTTGAAACCGATGGAACACGATCATCATAAGTTTTGTTGAGCAATTGGTGTGACCCAAAATTCAAAGTGTCATATGCAAAACTCCCCGCATATGACGCATTGTTGACCCAAAATTCAACATTGTCGAAGCAAAAACAACTTTGTTGTTTACTCTATAATGTTCAATAACTAAGTGAGAATAAATGACAGATATGTACCCTGTATGTAAATGACATATAGGTTTTTAAAAACAAAATTCGCGTTCAAAAGTTTTGCCATCTATTGTAAATCCCACATTTTAAAGTCATACACCCAATATTTTAAGTTATCAAAAAATGTCTATAAAAAAATTCAATTTAATGTCAAGATTTATTTTAAAATGTTAAGTTATCGACAAGATTTCTATAAAAATGTAGAGTTATCCAGTCAAGCGAACTGAAGCATGATCGTATTGGTCACGCCACCATCCTACAAAAGATAGGCAGGCCATTTATGGGGCAAGAAACGGATTACTTGGTACCAACACCGAATTTTGATAGGACGTTTAGGATCAAGATATCGACAAGGGATGACTGGGCCGTGAACACTGTCCTAAGGGACGACGTGATCTCAGTCTACACTGATGGTTCAAAGACAGAAAGAGGCACGGGCTCGGGAATTTTTTCCGATGAACTGGACCTTTTGCTGTCTCTTCGATTACCGGTTACCTGCACGGTTTTCCAGGCTGAGATATATGCCATCGATACAGCCGCGAGAAGAATCCGGGAACTGAATCTCGAAAATTCGACTATACATTTCTACTTGGACAGCCTTGCATTAATCAAGGCTCTTAACTCCAACTTTATTAAGTCGAAATGTCATCTCAACTGCATCCAATCACTGGCACAACTGACACAACATCACGTCGAGTTGATATGGGTCCCAGGACATGAGGGCATCCAGGGAAATGAAGTATCCGACGAATGCACAACGAACGGGTCGTCCCTAGACGTATCTCTTGCGCAAAGGGATATTCACACTCCCTTGGTGACCGTATCGAAATTGATAAATGAATTGGGTTTGAGTGAAACGGAACTCAGGTGGTCAAATATCATCACTTGTAGAATATCCAGACTCTTTAGTCTCTTAGTAGGAATTTGATCAGGCTTCTTACGGGTATAATCACTGGGCACTGTATGATTGGACGCATGTCGGAACGTATGGGTTACCCACGTTATAGCTATTGTAGAAGTTGTTTCGATGAGGAGGAGGAAGAATCGGTTCAACACCTTCTAAGTGACTGCCCAGCGTTACAAGAGCATAGACTACTACATCTTGGTAGAGCTCTTTTCTATGATCGGGACTGTCTCAGAGATGCATCACTCGTAAATATGATCACATTTATTAGAAGTACCGGCTGGTTCTCACGGGGATCACAAGAAGCACATAGTCAACGAAATTAGAGAGGGAAACTATTCTCCCTTTATGTATGAAATTTCAAAATAAGAGAATGGTAATTCAAAGTGTATAACAATGGGCCACAAGGCCTCCGAGTGAACTCGCTAGCTTGCGAGGAACCCACGTAACCTAACCTAGAGTTATCCACAAAATTTCTCTATAAAAACTCAAGTTATCGACAACATTACTAAAAAATGTTGAGTTATCAACAACATTTCTATAAAAATTATAAGGTATGAACAAGACTTCTCCAAAAATGTTTAGTTATCGACAACATTTTTATAAACATTTTAAGTTATCGATAATATTTCTTCAAACATTTTATGTAAACGTACGTTTTCTTATGAAATTTTCTTATTATTTTCAAATTTAAAGTTTGACCTAAAAATCTATAAACGAAAACTAGTAACATTTTTGTTGTTGTTCATGACAAATGTATTTTTTATCTTCCTTAAACCCATATACATATGTGGGGCATTTCACGTCAAGTGAACCAACTTTTGAAATCGATGTCTTCCGATCGGGATGAAATTTGCACCAATGTTAGTTCTATTGGATAGTAATTCGGACACAATTTTTCAACAAGATCGGCCAAGAACTCTCTGAGTTATAGGAGGTCAAAATTTGACATTTTGGCCAAACAGGTGTTTTTTCTTATCCATATAACTTATTACCTATTGTTCTTAGCAAAATGTGTCCCAAATAGTTTAGAGAGCTATTTATGCAATCTTCCGAAAAAAAAATTAAAAAAAATTAATAAAATATTTTTGACTTTTTTTTTTAAAAATCAAAAACATTTTTGACTTTTTTTTCAAAATGGGCCCTTTTTATTTTTTTTTTTTATTTTTTTTTAAAAAGCTTAGGTTTTTTCCTAAACGACCTATATGGTCGCTTAGTGGGATGCGAGTGGGATATCTATCAAAAAAAATATTTTGTAACTCAAGATATGAAATTTTTTGACTTTTTTTGCAAAATCAAAAACTTTGTTGACTTTTTTTAAAAAAATGGACCCATTTTTTAATTTTTTTTTTTTTGCTCAGAAGAAAGCTTATGTGTTTTTCTTTAACACCTTTTTTGTCGCTTAGTGGGATGCGAGTGGGATATCTATCAAAAAAATGTTTTGTAACTCAAGACATAAAATTTTTTACTTTTTTTTCTGCAAAATCAAAAACTTTTTTGACTTTTTTTCCAAAATGGGCCCTTTTTTATTTCTTTATTTTTTTCTCAAAAGAAAGCTTAGGTCTTTTCCTTTAAAACCTTTATGGTCGCTTAGTGGGATGCGAGTGGGATAACTATAAAAATAAATGTTTTGTAACTCAAGACAAAGGTTTTTAAATTGATTTTTTTCATATTTTCATATTTCAAACCTTAAAAAAAAACCACTACAACTGACCGATAATAGCCACTGGAGGGGTGCAATGTGAGGCCGACCGCTATTAATTTTTCGCCCCCAAAATTTGTCTGAGTTTTGCATCTTGCGGCTTTTTTATTCAATCCTATAGGTAGTTTTCAGCGCAATAATTTATATTCGTGAGCGATTTTTGGAAGTGGACCTTATATGGGAGCTATGTCAAATTATGGACCGATCATCATAAAATTAGGTGGTGTTATTAATGTCTAGATGAAAGTTATTTATGTTGCATTTTATGTGTATACCAACATTTTTAGGAGATTTATGCTCGTTAAAGTGATTATCGGAAGCAGGCATTATATGGGACCTATGACTAATTATGGACGGATCATAATAAAATTTGGTGACATGAATTCCGTATATATAAAACTTATTTGGAGAAAAATTTGTGTAGATACCTATATAAATTAAACATTTGTGACCGATAAAGTCCACTTTCGGGAGGACATTTGTATGGGGGCTAGGTGAAATAATGGACCGATTTCAGCCAGTTTCAATAGGCTTGGTCCTTGGGCCGAACAAATTACATGTACCAAATTTTATCGAAATATCTTCAAAATTGCGACCTGTACTCTGCGCACAAGGTTTACATGGACAACCAGCCAGCCAGACGGACGGACGGACATCGTTTAGTCGACTCAGAAAGCGATTCTGAGTCGATCGGTATACTTTAAGGTGGGCTAGACTAATATTTTTGGGTATTACAAACATCTGCAAAAATTTAATATACCCTCGCCACTATGGTGGTGTAGGGTATAAAAAGTGATTTTTATTCCTGAGGTTAACATATTATGGGTATTACAGTATCGAGGCTATGAAATTTTAGTTAGGTTGTTACATACCATCGGAAAGGCTAATGTGTCTAGTTTCTCCCCGTAAGTTTAATTTTTAAGGTTTACACACAAATATGAAAAAAATCAAAATAGTGCATATCCTAAAAATTTAAAAACCTTTGTCTTGAGTTACAAAACATTTATTTTTATAGTTATCCCACTCGCATCCCACTAAGCGACCATAAAGGTTTTAAAGGAAAAGACCTAAGCTTTCTTTTGAGAAAAAAATAAAGAAATAAAAAAGGGCCCATTTTGGAAAAAAAGTCAAAAAAGTTTTTGATTTTGCAGAAAAAAAAGTAAAAAATTTTATGTCTTGAGTTACAAAACATTTTTTTGATAGATATCCCACTCGCATCCCACTAAGCGACAAAAAAGGTGTTAAAGAAAAACACATAAGCTTTCTTCTGAGCAAAAAAAAAAAATTAAAAAATGGGTCCATTTTTTTAAAAAAAGTCAACAAAGTTTTTGATTTTGCAAAAAAAGTCAAAAAAATTCATATCTTGAGTTACAAAATATTTTTTTTGATAGATATCCCACTCGCATCCCACTAAGCGACCATATAGGTCGCTTAGGAAAAGACCTAAGCTTTCTTGAAAAAAATAAAAAAAAAAAATAAAAAGGGCCCATTTTGAAAAAAAAAGTCAAAAATGTTTTTGATTTTTTAAAAAAAAAGTCAAAAATATTTTATTAATTTTTTTTAATTTTTTTTTTCGGAAGATTGCATAAATAGCTATCTAAACTATTTGGGACACATTTTGCTAAGAACAATAGGTAATAAGTTATATGGATAAGAAAAAACACCTGTTTGGCCAAAATGTCAAATTTTGACCTTCTATAACTCAGAGAGTTCTTGGCCGATCTTATTGAAAAATTGTGTCCGAATTACTATCCAATAGAACTAACATTGGTGCAAATTTCATCCCGATCGGAAGACATCGATTTCAAAAGTTGGTTCACTTGACGTGAAATGCCCCATGTGCTTGCCTGTCTTTACATATGTTTTTCTACATAAAATGACCTAATTGTTTTTAGTTCAGTTTATTTAAAATCGCATCAATGTAATTAATGTTTAATTGACATTTAAATGACTTTTTAACAGAGTAACATATAATTTAAACAAAAATCAATTTGCTGCTGAGCACAATTGTTTGTTTTACTGTCTCTCACTCTTTGCATTTCACAGCAGTAGCAGTAATTGCAGACAAAATGCACTAGATTGTAGTTAAATTGAATTTAAGCAAACGATCTTAAAGGTCATGATCTATTTTTACTAATTAAAAGCTATTTGCTTCTTTTTTATTTCACAAAATTATGCTTTCTAGGTAATCAGGCAGCCGTCCAAAACCTTCGTCTCGTACAGATCACTTAGGTCCATTGATCGTTCCCTTTGTGGTAAAACACTTCTCTAAAGGGGACACGTCCCATAAACGGACACTTTTTTTAGTCCCAAAAAAAGCTCAGTCCCTTAAGTGTCCGCTTATGAAAGAGTACACTGCACTTGCAGTTGTACTTTACACATGCTCGTACAGCCGGCCTCCTATACAATTTCCATATGTTTTATTTTTCAAAGTCACTTTCGTTCTTTGGTCCTTACATTGTCAATCATGCAGCAAGATTTAGTTTCACCACTCTGTACAAGTAAAAGTATGTATATTGTGGTTCAATCATTCAATCAAACTTTAAATTAGTTTGAGTCTTAAAGTGTTAGTGTGAGTGTTTAAGATTACATTTGACAATATGTTTTGGACTGTAAAGTTAAATTAACATGTAATAAATAATTTATGTTGAAGAACATTGATTGACATTGTAACGCAATTAACAAACAGGTGCTCATCAACATGAGCTATCGATTACAAATAGTTAATGACAACAAAGGAGTCGTTGGAACATTGATGAAGTCAAAGATGTCTAAGGTAAAATGTAGCAAAACAGAGATACACAGTCTTACACAAGTTTACATGCGTTTGAAATTTTTCTATTTTTTTGGAAAATATATAATTTTATTAGGAGTTGTATCTACATTTTTGCTTAATGCACTTAAAAAATATATTTTCATCATATTTTATAATATTTTCTTGGTATTTTAAATAAATAACAATAAAACACGAGTAATTGGTATCCTTTTAATGTTACATAAGTTTACATACTCTGCAAAAAGAATGTTGTACCGTTAAAATTTTCGCTACAATTTTTATGATGCTTTGTGTAAAATCAGTGGTAGAAAGTTTACATTCACTAAAAGTGATCCCACTGGCAAAATAAAATCAAAAAGTATTTTTAGTGGAAGAAAATGGGCAAAGGCAAAGAAATTTTTGAACCATTTCGAAAAATCGTCATTAAGTTGAGAAATGATGGCATACCTTTTAATGAAATTGGAATTTTATTAAATCTAAGTAAAACCACAGTCCAAACAATAATAAAAAATTTCAAAGAAAATGGAAATTATGAAAGCAAAGCTTGTAGTGGGCCTCCCCGCATTCTCAACAAATGAACAGAACGGTCTATTATACGTTCCATTCAAGAAAATCATAAACTAAGTGCTGTCGAACTAAACCGGAAAATGAGAACAAATCTAGAAATTACCGTTTCTGATCAGACTGTTCGCCGATGTATCAAGAGAAATGGGTACAATAGCAGAGTTGCCAGAAAAAAACCGTTACTTAGATCTGTGAATATCCGAAAGCGCTTAGAATATGCCCATAAGTACGAAAATGTTCATGTAAATGACCCGACATTTTGAGAGAGTGTAATATTTACAGATGAATGTAAATCCATGGTTTTTGGAGGTGATGGAGGAACAAAAGTTTGGGGAAAGCCTAAAGCAGCGTTATTACCACAAAATGTTAATTGCACCGTAAAATATGGAGGCGGGTCAATCATGGTCTGGGGATGTATGGCGGCAAATGGTGTCGGTAAGCTCAGGTTCATCGATGGTACTATGCATAAGGCCATGTATATCGATATTTTAAAGGATAGATACCTTCCCAGCGTCCAACTTCTAGATCTGGTGGACAACGCAATATTTCTCCAGGACAACGATCCGAAGCATTCATCAAAGTTAGTTAAGGAATGGTTTCTATATAACGTTAAAAACAAATAGGAATATCCCCCGCAGTCCCCCGATATGGGATATTTTAAAACGCGGTCCAAAAAATCGACAAGTAACATCAGTTCCAGGACTCAAAGAAGCGTTGATGGAAGAATGGAGCAAAATTACTCCAGAAATAACAAAAAAATTGGCTTTGTCCATGCCAAATAGATTATCTGCTGTAATTAAAGCCAAAGGAGGCCACACAAAATATTAATTCAATTTTTTTTAAGTTTTTTTTATCCCGTATCTAAACTTATGTAAATTAGCTTTATGCCAAAAAATGAATTATTTTATGTCTTTTAGTAGAATTTAATGAAAATAAATTAGTTTTGTGTTTATTTTATCACAATAAATCCGAAATAGCATAAACAAAGAATTTAAAGAATTTTTCACTAAATATTGTAAACTTTTGTAAGACTGTGTATGTATGAAAAAAAAACATATTTGAAAACAATAGTATCATAACATGGAAATTGAAACGGATTATTTAGAAGAGGAGCATGAAAAATGAACCCGTTTATTTAGAATAGAATGAAAAATGAATCCGTTAATTTCGAATAGAATGAAAAATGAACCCGTTGATTTGGAATGCAATGAAAAATTAACCCGTTCGTTTAGAATACAATTAAAACTGAACCCGTTCATTTAGAATAGCATGAAAAATGAACCCGTTCATTTAGAATAGCATGAAAAATGAACCCGTTCATTTAGAATAGCATGAAAAATGAACCCGTTCATTTAGAATAGCATGAAAAATGAACCCGTTCATTTAGAATAGCATGAAAAATGAACCCGTTCATTTAGAATAGCATGAAAAATGAACCCGTTCATTTAGAATAGCATGAAAAATGAACCCGTTCATTTAGAATAGCATGAAAAATGAACCCGTTCATTTAGAATAGCATGAAAAATGAACCCGTTCATTTAGAATAGCATGAAAAATGAACCCGTTCATTTAGAATAGCATGAAAAATGAACCCGTTCATTTAGAATAGCATGAAAAATGAACCCGTTCATTTACAATAACATGAAATAACCGGTTCATTTACAATAGCATGAAAACTAAAAATATTCCTATAAAATAGCATGAAATATTAACCTGTTGTTAGAGAATTACATACAAAATAAAATAAAACAAGTAAGAGAACTATCTTCGGCTGTGCCGAATCTTATATACCCTTCGCCAAATTATACTTTAAAATAAAAATTTTAAAAATATTTTTAGGTAAACAAAATTAAACTTTTTTTTCAAATTAAAAAAAAAAATTTTTCTAAAATTTTTCAAAATTTAAAAAAAAAAATTTCGAAATTGGTTTGTTTTAATTTTTTTTTTTTTAATTTATTAGTGAAAAAAAATTTAAGAAAAAAATTTTTTGTGGTAAAAAAAAATATTCGGGTTAAAAAATAATTTTCCAGATTTTGACCCATTGTAGGTCCAAATAACTCTAGCATAATATAAATCGTTTAAATGGACTTTGAAATATCTATCATTAGATATCCATATTGTCTATATTAATGACTTAGTAATCCAGATATAGATAAACAAGTAAGAGAGCTATATTCGGCTGTGCCGGATCTTGTATACCCTTCACCAAATTATACTTTAAAATAAAAATTTTAAATATTTTTAGGTTAACAAAATTAAATTTTTTTTTCAAAATTTAAAAAAAAAAATTCTAAATTGTTTTTCAAAATTTAAAAATTTTTTTCCAAAATTGTTTTCAATTTTTTTTCGAAATTGTTTTGTTTTAATTTTAAAAATTTTTTTTTTTAAATTTATTAGTGAAAAAAAGTTAATGAAAAAAAATTTTTTTTGTTACAAAAAAATTCGGGTTAAAATATATTATTCCCGATTTTGACCCATTGTAGGTCCAAATTACTATCTATCATTAGATATCCATATTGTCTATATTAATGACTTAGTAATCCAGATATAGATCAAAAATAGACCAAAAATCGAGGTTGTCCCGGTTTTTTCCTTATATCTCAGCCATTTGTGGGCCAATTTTCAATAGAGACCGATCCGAGAGAATTCCCGATATATCGATGTATGAATCATGTTTGTAAGTTATTTGGGGGCTACGGAAAGTTGATTTCAACATACAGGCGGTCAGACGGACAACAACTTCGCTATCTATAACGATCCAGAATATATATACAACGTGGCGCAAAAGTAATCCTCCTATCAGAAAATGCTATAAATTTTGCGATTGGCCCCTAATGTCAGTTCTGTTTTGACATTTGTGTAGTAAACTCATGCGAAATACACGTTAATAAACAATGTTACGCTACACTTCTCCAGAACGCGAAATATTGCTGACTATTTATTTGACCAATAATCGGCAAAATTTATAGTATTTTCTGATAGGAGGATTACTTTTGCGCCACCTTGTACTTTGGAGGGTCGCAAATGAAAAATGTAGAGTTTACAAACGGAATGACAAACTTATATAAACCCTTGCCACTCAAAGTGTATAAAAATTAATAGATTCATTTCGAACAGCATAAATATAGAACCAGTGTATAAATAAAACCTAAAAGTCCATTTTATTTGATATATCAATCAAAGTAAATAGTACCATTTGAAATAATATGGACCGATTTATGTTCTCTTTTTTGCACTTTAATCATTTAAAAATGTTCTAAAAACCTAACAGATTTGTCAAGAAATTTCCTCTTTTAAATTTTCTAATAAATCTAAAACAAATGTAATGAAAACTTAATGCCTCTTATTTTTGTGTGCTTAAAATCCTTCATTTAATCTAAAAACCTAGAAAAAAAAATCTCATACTATTTCTTGTTGTTTAATGGATAAAATGGCCAAAATAGTTTTAAACGAACACAAAGAATACAGGGAAGAAAGGGAAGAGAAAAGAGGCAAGGAAGAGGAGATTATAGTTAAAAGTTTTCGTTTTTGGTTCTTTTGCTTTCCTTTATTGATGATTTTTTCTTACTCGTGTGGCTTTAAGTAAAATTTTATATATTTTTGTCGCTAATGAAAGAAAAGATTAAAATAAAAATTCGTTGATGGTGATATTGATGATGTTGTTGTTGTTGTTGTTTTAGTTGCTTATTCAATAATCCTTTTCAATTGAACGAAAACAACTGATACTAATATGTACTTAATACAGCTAGCAGTAGTAGTAAGTGCAGCAGTGTCTGTCCAAAGTGGTAGTGGACAGAACTATAATGCACCCATCCATCCATCCACTTGCCAATGTTGTAGGTTTTAAATCTCTCTCTCATTCACTTAATACCGATAAACATTTTTTTTATATATATATATTTTTTTTAATAAAAAACAACAACTGTTCGCTTTACAATACAAAAATTATCAACGACAGGACGTGAGAAAACAAGAAAGGCGAAAAGGAAGCAGTAAACGTGCCAGAGGAGAAGAAGAAAAATTGCCAGAGGAACCTGAAAAAATATGTCGATGGTATATTTATATTTAAGCTCACTTTTTATCTGCTGCTTGGTTTCAGTTCATATTTTTGTCATTATCATTGAACGAAAAAAAAATTCCACTAGCAACACAAAAAATAAAAATTAAGTAAAATAAAAAATTCCATTTAGGAACTACAAGTCGATGTCCTTTGCACAGTTATTTGTTGGTGTTGTTGTTATTGTTGTTGTTGCAAAATGATGATGGTGAGCGATAATAAAGACAAAGTGATAAGTTTTGTTAGAGAATTTAAAATTGAAAAAGGTAAAAAAAAACACATTTAACAATGCATTTCGAACGGCATGAAAAATTAGAAATTTGGAACAATGAAAAGTAAATCAGTTCATTTAAAATACAATATTAAATGAAATGTTTATTTGGAATTCCAAGAAAAATTAATCAAATAATTTTAAATAACATAAAAGAAGAACCGGTTCATATAGAATAGCATGAAAAATTAACATGTTCTTAGAGAATAGCTTGAGAAATTTATCGGTTCATAGAGAATGACAGGAAAAATTAAGCTCTTCATAGAGGAAATCATGAAATAAGGTCCTGTTCATGAAATATTGTCCCATTTATAAAGAATAACATGACAAATGCTCCGATTCATAAAGAATAGCATTTAAGAAGATCGGATTCATATAAAGTAGCATGAAACCGGAACCGGTTCATTTAGAATATCATGAAAAAAGAACCGGTTAATTTTGAATAGCACGTAAAATTAACCGGTTCATTTAGAATATAATAAAAATGGAATCGGTTCATTTCAAATAGCTTGAACTCGAAAGCGGTCCATTTCAAATAGCATAAAAACGGAACTGCTTTATTTAGTATAGATGAAAGCGGAACCGGTTCATCTATCTATATATATAAAAGAGAGTGACGTTAGGTACTACTTACTCAAGAACGCGATGATTCGCACCAATTCAGACTGGTCTCCGGCCGAACAAGAAGAATACCCAAGAAAATTACCGAAATATCCCCGAAAAAAATTATTAAGAAAATTTATTTTCCCATGCAAAGCTTTCAAGGTCATTTAAATTCACAGTGGTGTTCCCTAAAGCGAATGATTTGATGTAAACGAAGAAAGGAATTCTATTCCATTCCAGCATATATACCAAAATAAATGTCGTCTAGAGCCGCAGAAACGTGCCTTCTAGAGCCGCAGAAACGTGTCGTCTAGAGCCGCAGAAACCGAAAGAGAACGCGAATCACGTCTTCAGCAAATGCGTTGCAGTGCATCATCATCGAGACCAGCAGAGACACTGCAAAAGCATATCGAAAGACTAGAAGCTCCCGAATGGTACGATCAAGAGAAAGAATCGATTTAAACTTGGCCGCATTTCATTACAATAAGGATGATGACTACAGTAATCACAAGGACGTAATGATTGGCGCAATGAACAAACTTTTACCAAGCTCTTCTTTCAATTGCTCCCGTCAACAAGCTGAATGAGCAAATTCAATTGAAACTCCCTGGCGAAACAATGAAATACAAATCGATTGACACAGTAATGAACGAAGAACAAGTCGTCAATTGTCCTACCGATTATGCTTCTCCGCAACTTAAATGCGTTAATTGAGCAGATTCGAAGGCGAAGACGTACTGATTCCACGCATACCGATGATTTCCAACGACTTTACCATTTGAATTCAAGCGGCTCCAGTTCCCGTTACATCTTGCTTCTGCTATAACCATTAACAAAGCACAAGGCCAATCGTTGACTATTGCTGGCTTACATTTGGAAAATTCATGTTTTCCACACGGTCAATTGTATGTGGGTTGCTCCCGAGTTGGTATACCAAATAATTTATATATTTTTACTCCAAATATAAAAAACAAAAAAAGATTGTATATCCCTTGGACTTAAGATTAGTTTATAGATAGAATATCCCATTTGCCTTAAAAACATTAGTTTCTTTTTTTAAGGGCATAGCATGACACTACTTATAGATATCTTCTACAAATTTGTCATATGATCGTCATCTGACTACAGATAATAAGTGTTTGGGGTGCAAAGTCAGGTCGGAGGAGTCCTTGCTTTAGTTTTGTTCGACACTGTATATTAAAATCGATATCGAGATCCAATATAAAGCAGATGTTTTCTAAGGGCCAGCAACGCGGACGGGAAGCGGTTCATTTAGTATTGAAGAAAGTGGAACCGGTTCATTTGTAATAAAATGAAAACTTAATCGCTTCATATAGAATAGCATGCAAGCTAAAACGGTTCATTCAGAATAGCATGAAAACTAAGCGGACTGTTTAAAATAGAATGAAAACGGAACCAGTTTATTTAGAACATCATGAAAAAAGAACCGGTTAATTTTGAAAACAGAACCGGTTAATTTTGAATAGAATGAAAACAGAACCGGTTAATTTCAAATAGCATGGAAATGGAACCGGTTCATATTTAATACAATGAAAACTGAACCTATTCAAAATAAACCAGAATAGATGAAAACGGAAAGGAGTCATTTATAACAACACGAAAACGGAACCGGTTCATTTTAAATTGAATGAAAACGAAACCGGTTCATAAAAAATAGATAAAAAACGGAAACGGTTCACAAGAATAGCATGAAAACGAAACTGGTTCCTTAAGTATAGATGAAACCGATCCATTTAAAATACCATGCAAACGGAACCGATTTATTTATTAAAGATAAAAACCGAAACGGTTTATTTAGTACAGAAGACAGCGGAACAGGTTAATTTAAAATATAATGAAAACGGAACCGGTTCCTTTAGTACAGATTAAAACTAATCCCGTTTATTTAATATAGATAAAACCGGCCCATTTGAAATTATATGCAAACGGAACCGATTTATTTTGTAATGATGAAAACGAAACCAGTTTTATAGTACAGAAGACAGGGCAACAGGTAAATTTAAAAAACTATTGAAAACGGCACCGGTTCAGTTTAAATAGCATGAAAATAGAACCGGTTCATATATAATACCATGGAGATTGAAACCTTTCATTTAAAATATATGAAAACAGAACCGGGTCATTTATAACAACATGAAAACGGAACCGGTTCATAAAGTACATATGAAAACGGAAACGGTTTATTTAAAATTGTATTAAAACGGAACCGATTTATTTAGTAAAGATGAAAACGGAACCAGTTTATTTAGTACAGTAGAACCGGAACCGGTCCATATCGAATAACAAGAAAACGGAAACGATTTCTGTAGTACAGATGAAAACGGAATCAGTTTATTTAGAATAGCATGAAAGCGCAACCGGTTCATTAAGTAAAGATGAAAATTGAATCGTTTCATTTAAAATATTAGTAATTGCATTCATCTGTGTTTACCACGTTATAATAAATTATTATCCTGCTGCTTTCTATGCCAAATGTCAAAATTAAAATATAAATTAAAAACAAAATTTATTATGCAAAGAATTTAAAGATAAATTAGTATGGATTTCGTTTAAAAAAAAATTATAAATACATATTTTTCATTACAAAACCCAACTCCATCCTAGCAATGATGACTGTTTTTAATTGAAAACAAAATAACACAACAACACAAGACCAAGTAAAT
Source organism: Calliphora vomitoria (assembly GCA_942486065.2). NCBI lineage: Eukaryota > Metazoa > Arthropoda > Insecta > Diptera > Calliphoridae > Calliphora > Calliphora vomitoria. The sequence continues at coordinate 64,405,579 of OW818032.2, read as the reverse complement.
CTGCAGTATGTACTGACAAAGAAAAAAAATCAACAAATCATACATCATTATCGTCATCAACAACATCATCATAATTATCATCAAGAACAGCAGCACCCAACATCAGCATCACTGCGACTCATTAAATTGCAAAGAACAAATACATAGTGAAAATGAAAACAATTCAGGCAACAATAGCAACAACAACAACAACAACAACAACACGTACCAAAATCACTGCACAAGTAGCAGCTGGGGTATTACGGTAACTTTAGTTTGTAGCAATAACAACAACATCGTCATACTCAACCAAAACAAAATGGAGTGAGAAAGAGGAAGAGACAAACAACAAAAAAAATAACAGTCAACAGCAGTCAACAATAAACATCAAATGAAATGAATGTGACAACATCAACAGAAACAACTATGTATTACAAATGTTTATATTATTTTTGCTGTTGTTGTTGTTGTTGGTGATGATGCTGCTGGTATAACTGCAGCATAAATACTTGATGGTTTTGTATGTATGTGTGTAGAGTAGAAAGCATGCATGGGTTTGTATGCGAGTGTTTACGCGAAAATAAAAATGGTAGTCAGCATTTTTATTCACTATGTACCTGTAGGTTTGTTGTTGTTCTTCTTTTTTTCTTGTTTTACGAAATTTGTTGCAGAAATTTTGTGCCAGCAACCTAGATTTTTGCCATCTAACTAAAATAAAGCAACAAAAACTAAGGATTTTACTTAAAATTCTTTTAAAAGCTACTATGATGATGATCACAGAATACTTTAGTAATATTTAGTGGGTTTTTGTTGTTATTTATTTTCTTTTTTTGTTAAATTGCTGCCTAAAGTTGTTATTGTTATAGTTTTGTTGTTACTTTTGGGTTACTGGATGACAGTTGACTGTCAACATGAAAATATTTTTAGGGAAACATTTTCTTAAATGGAACAGTACCTAGTTGTTATTTTTTGTTCATTTATTTTACTGCCTGATTTCATTATCAGTGTAGTGTAGGTAACAGTGAGAGTTTTGTTTTTTTATTTTACTAAAAATTAAGGAATTTCTAAAGGATAATTTTGAACACATGGTTTATCTTAGTTCAAGGACGTTATACCTACATTTTATGTAGATACATACATATTTACATGTGTACAGCATGTGCATTTATCCTTTAAAATAACCGTTTGTTTAGTAAAGACCAGATAAAGAAAATAAATTTTTCTTAAAATAATCTCAATTGGAAAAGAATTAACTCGTAAACTATTACGAAATGTATAAAATTTTCTTCATTTTGGAGTTTTCTGTTATCTTTCTTCAAACAGTGGTATTAACGAACATTACGGATAAATATTTATTGACTCCCAATTAAAATTCATGTATTAAATAGTATGCAATGGACTATAAATGTAAACCAAAAAATAATCAATTTAAAAATTTCACAAAATTTTAAAACTTTAGCAAGCTCTTTCCATAATTTCCCATCATTATATTTTTTCTCAACAAAATCTCAAATGAACCCTTCATTCAATATCATAAAATAAAGATAAATCATGGCAAAACATTTGTTTGTGACACAATCATAATGCATGCTCGATTATAAGACGAAACTTTTACACTTTCTTTTGGCACGTAAGTTTATTTCAAAACAAAAACAACAACAAATATAAATTGAGAGATAAAACCCTCATTAAATTAAATGCACGAAAAACCCAAACTATTTCTTTTGAAATTAAAGAACCTGCAATTCTTTAAAAAAGTTAATTCAAAAGAAAAACTAATACAGGATAAGGATAATGTTTGTATGTAAGTAATATTGGCCTTGAGTTGTAAAATAGTTGGAGCATTAAATCTATCTATCTATATACATATGTATATCTATAAGATAGTAACGTTACTGAGTGACTGACTGATTCCTCTCCCTATGTAGATTCACTAAGAAGAGAAAGTTTTGGGGGATTGAAAACGGGTTAATTCTTCTAAAATAATACAGATACAAACAAAATTTAAAATACATCTTTATATTTGTAAAAAAATAGCAGACAGGTATTTGGTACTTTACTTTTAGGGGAGAAAACGTATTTTAGTACTTTTTTGCTAACCAATGTATATTTTAAACCAATAAACATAGAAATAAATTTCAAATCGTATTCTCTACTTATTAAACAAGTAAGAGAGCTATATTCGGCTATGCCGAATCTTATATAACCTTCACCAAATTATACTTTAAAATAAAAATTTTATATATTTTTAGATAAACAAAATAATTTTTTTTTTTTTTTTTTTTTTTTCAAAATTGTTTTTCAAAATTTAAAAAAAATTTTTTTTTTCAAGATTGTTTTTCAAAATTTTAGTTTTGAAATAGTTTTTTTTTATTTTTTTTAATTTTTTAAAAAAAATACTGAATACTGACATTTATTTAAATAAAATTTTTATCATTTCAAGATTGTTTTTCAAAATTTTAGTTTTGAAATAGTTTTTTTTTATTTTTTTTAATTTTTTAAAAAAAATACTGAATACTGACATTTATTTAAATAAAATTTTTATCATTTCAATGTTCTATTCGAAATATGAAGTCAATTTTAATAAAATTCTAAACATTTGTTCCTGAGCGGAAACACATACTATTCGAAATATCAAGCCAATTTTAATAAAGTTTTAAACATTGGATCGTGCAGTCATATAAAAATTAACCGACTGGGTGCTTTTTGGAACTCGCAGGCGTGATAAATCCAAATCAATATGGGATCACTCATATCACACTACCATTGCCACTCATGGTGAAGGGTATATTCCGTTTGTAATTTCTAATTTTTCATTTGCGACCCTACAAAGTATATGTATATATTCTGGATCGTTATAGATAGCGAAGTCAATATAGCCATGTCCGTCTGTATGTTGAAATCAACTTTCCATAGCCCCCAAATAACTTACATACATGATTCATACATCAATATATCGGGAATTCTTCCAGCTCGGTTGCTATTTAAAATCGAGAAAATCGGTCTACAACCTCGACCGGGACAACCTCGATTTTTGGCCTATTTTTGATCTATATCTGGATTACTAAGTCATTAATATAGACAATATGCATATCTAATGATAGATAATTCAATGTCCATTGCAACGATGTATATAAGATTATAGTAAGTTGGACCTACAATGGATCAAAATCGGGAAAAAATATTTATTAACCCGATTTTTTTTTCACCAAAAAAATTTGTTGGCATACATTTTTTTTCACTAATAAATTTAAAAAAAAAAAATTTTTAAATTAAAAAAAAAAATAAAAAGAAAATTTGGAAAAAACTTAAAAAAAAAATCAAAAACAATTTCGAAAAAAATTTAAATTTTGTTTACCTAAAAATATTAAAATTGTTTATGTTACTCGATTTAACTTGTTACTTGTTTTTTTACAAAAACTCGATTTTCAAATATCTTAAACCGCTAATAACTTCGTAAGTACTGCGATTTTAGGGAAAATAAGCTAAATCTGTGATCACTCATATTTTATACCAAAAATCTATTTTTAGTATAAAAAACTCAAATATGTTAAATCGTTTGTAACTTCGTTAATACTGCGTTGTTAAGGGAAATAGGCTCAATCGCCGATCAATCATATTTTATAAAAAAAATAGATTTTTAGTATAAAAAAAAAGTTAATAACTACGTAAATACTGCGATTTTAAAGGAAATAAGTTCAATCTGAGATTTAATCCGTATAAAACAGTTTGGTACTTTTTTGTAAAATATGAATACAGATTTGAATCGCTGATGGGTGTTCAATAGTGAAAATAGAAATTGGTACTTTTCCCCCTAATGGTACTTTTTTTATATTTAAAATTATTAAACTTTTCGACATAAAAGTTAGCTGATGTACATCAGATTGAAGTTAGAATCAAACATAGGTAGAACTAATGATACTTTTTTGGATCCTCTAATGGTACTTTAATCTAATATATAAAAATCTCGTGTCACAATGTTTGTGTTTGAACTCCTCCGAAGCGACTAAGCCGATTTTTATGAAATTTTGTATGTATATTTGGGAGCTATGAGAATAGGTCGTAAGGTATATTTCATACCGCTAGGTCATGAGGGTGTCCCTATCCAGAATTTGTATTTACAATTTTTTTGCCAAAAACTTTTGATTCGCATTTTTTTTTATTTGGCATTCAAAAATACCTAACTTTTATCAACCGACCCTCACCCATCCATTTTTTAGTCGAGATTTTAGTATTTTGTATGAGCAATATCCAAATATCAATACATATATACCATTTTTTATGAATTTTTATATATTTTTGGTAGGTACGAGAATAGGTCGTAAAGTACATTTCATACCGCTAGGTCATTAGGATGTCCCTTCCACCCATTTTTTTTTTTTTTATATTTTTCGCCAAAAAATTTTGTTTGTATTTCTCTCATTTGGCATCAAAAAATGCCAAATTCACTAGAAATAATTTGTATGGCAGGACAACGCTTGCCGGTTCAGCTAGTATTTTATAATAATGTACCTAGAAACATGAAGTGAGTAAATGATTGAAATGAGTGAATGATACTGGTACTTTATCTTTATTCTTATTGACATTCTAAAAATGAATATCAAAATAATGGGTGTTTCAACTTTTGTATTTGACATCATACATGTTTACAGCTTGTAGATATTTCCATGGCAAAAACACATAAGTATAATGGTATTTTTTTAAAAACTACCAAAAAATCGTTATTAAATAAGTAAAACAAATTTTTTAAAATATCATTTCATAGTTTTACTATGATAGGTGTAGCGAAGCGAACCGGGTTTGCTAGTACATATTGTATACATTTTCAAACTATAAACACAACACGTAAATAGGTTTGATTTTTTGCTTTTATTTTAAATTTGTAAGTTTATTTAGTTTAATTAAACGCTCAGGAAAAAAAGTTAGAAGTTCAACTTTAACAATCTATTATTATTTGCAATAATAATATTAGAAAACCATGCAAAATTAACTGGTTTATATAGAAAGCATACAAAAGGTATATGTTGTACTCTGCCAACTACAAAGCTGCCATTACTGTCAAGATGCAATAAATGTCATTAAAAGGTTATTCTTTTTAATCTAACATTATTGTAAAACCTCGTATTACAAATCTTAATGGTGCTGAAACGTTTTAGTAGTTATATGAGGATGTTGTCACAACTACTTTCGAAAAATATAAGGGATCCGTTAAAATATACAACAAAATTAACTAAATTTAATTTATTTTGATATATTATGGCTTTATTAGAAATATTGGGTGTATGATTTAAAAATACCGGATAGATGACGTATCTTTTGAAGGCATATTTTGTTTTAAATAACTTATATGTAATTTTGAAGGTTACATATCTGTCATTTATTCTCACAAAGTTATTGAACATTATAGTGTCAAAAACAAAGTTTTTTTTGCTTCGAAAATGTCGAATTTTGTACCCACAAATCGTCATATGCGGAAAGTTCTGCTTTACTTCTTTAATTTGAAAAAAAAGTGCCGCCGAAGCACACCGATTGCTCGCCAAAGCTAATAGTGAATGTGTTCCATCGGTTTCAATGTGCGAGACATGGTTTGTGCGGTTCAGAAGCAGAGAATTTGGGTACCATACGAATTGAAGCACAGAGACCATGAAACACGATTTTGCATGTCTGAAGTGAGGCTTGAAAAAAAAAATGTTTGCCCCAAATCATTAATTGCGATGAAAAATGGATATATTACGATAATTCGAAGCGTAAGAGATCGTATTTGAAACCCGGCCAACCAACCGAATCGACACCAAAGCCAAATATCCATGGCGCTAAGGTATTGCTCTGTATTTAGTGGGAGCTAAAGGGTTCTATCTAATATGAGCTGTTGAAAACTGACCAGATCATCACATGGAACCTGTACCGAACGCAACTGATTCGTTTGAAGTGAGCATTGACCGACAAACGCCCAGACATTAAACCGTTATATTCCATCATGACAACGCTCGGTCACATGTTGAAATACCTGTTAAAAAGTATTTACAATGAAGTGGTTGAGAAGCTTTATAGGTTCAGATCGTGCCCCGTCCGACTAATATGAGAACAGAGTATCCGACATTAACTTGATTCGATTTTGGCCTCAGAAGATGAGCAGTTCTTTTGGAATCCATATGTTGGCAGAAAGATAGCTAACAATGGCAAAAATACTTTTTAGAAAATTATATGGCTTTGCAGTAGCTTATCCTGTCAGTACAAGTTTCGAAGATTATGTTGACGAACGGCTTGGCTGATAGTAGCCTTAAGAGTGCAGATCCTTTCTGGATTATTCGCATAGCATCGATGTTTATCTGCACCCCAAAAAGGTATAAAGGGATAAAAAAATTGCTGTTTCGAGGCGGCCAAATGATATCGCCTATACGGCTGAAAACACGATTGCCGAACTAAGTGTTTTGCACACTTAGTTTTGATTGTTTGATGAGCTGTGAGACTTGGTGTGCCATCCTGCTGAAACCAAAGATTATTCAAGTTCTGTAACGCTTGCCGTTTTTCGTTGTCTTTCCCAATAATGTTATGAATATGAAAACAAATCGGCCTGGAATTATATTTTATTATGAAGAACGACTTTTTCTTAGTAACGAATCTACCGATTTTTCTCTGAGTGTATGTATATTTAAACCAAGAACTAAGTAAAGAACTTCAAAAGATGTGCATATGTGTAACATGAATTCTTGTAATAAATATTATTAAAATTCCTTCAACTAAAACTATGACTTATATGTAAAAGGAACCCACCACATTGACTAATTAAAGCAGCGAGATTTTGTCACTTGGTTTTACACGTTTTGCACATAGTTTTAAATTACTAATAAAGAAATTCCAAAGAATTTTACAGAACAAGATAATTTAGGATATAGACAAAGAAAAATATACAAATGAGCATAAATAAGCCAAAACAGATGCTAAGAAATATATATTAGCAGGGATTAAGATTAAGGAGATGTGCATACCTGTAGCTAAACCCTTTTGCTAAACATTTTACCTGTTCTTAGTATAAATGTGCAGGAATTTAAGGAAATATTAAACAGTATCAATTTAAAACTCTAAGAGATCATACATAACAAACATTTAAATTAAGAAAATAGAAAGAACATGAGAGTGGTAAGTTAGAACAGAATTTTTAAGTAAAATATTAAAAAATAATATTAAACATTTTTAATTTGCAGTTGTTAAACATAATATTTGTGGCTTCACTGGTGGGTACTTCGTGGAGTGGCTTGATTTTACACAACATACGTGATGGTCTGCACTCCAAACTCTATGGCCATGGTCTAAATGGTGAGAGCAATCTAAATTCTCCCATTATCAATATAAACAATCAACAACAAGTGGTGCAGCAGTCAGCGGTCATGCCAGCAAGTCATCATGTACCCTCAGGTCCGCGTGGCGATTATGGCTCGCTACCACTTGGTCATCATGCCTATGGCTCTAGTATGGATTCAAATTTCAAAGCTGGTGGCTCAAAATATGGCCTATCACCTTATGGTCATCATGGGGATTCATCATATTATGGCAGTCATCATCACATGGGTGGCGGTTTCCGTGGTGAAACGGCCAGTGGCATTTCATCACATCAAATGATGAAGCAGGAAAGTTATAAGCGTCATGATGGTCCCAAGTTTGGTTATCATCATGATAACAATATGTTTGGCAATGCTCAGGGTTTGAGTGGCAACAATAATGTTCCCTTGTACTCATCTTCCTCCTCCTCCTCAAGTTCATCTTCAGCATCATCATCATCTTTGGGTACAGCATCTTCATCTGCTAGCAGCAGTAGCAGTGCAAGTAGTTCAAGTTCTGGAGGTGTTGGTGGCAGTTTTAGACCAAGGAGTCGTCGATATTAAGCTGATCATATGTAGTTGAAAGAACTACAATTTATTTAAAAAAAAAAATGGATCCCTATACTAATCACGTTTACAATATGGCTTCTGTCCAAAATCTGTAAATCTGACTACTGTGGGGACGCAAACAACAAACATAACAAGATTTGTGTACTCCTACTAGCCACGTTTACAATGCGACTCTGCCTTTTTGGAAATTTGTAAATCTGACTACTGTGGAGACGCAAAAAACAAACATAACAAGATTTGTGTACCCCTATTAGCCACGTTTACAATGCGACTCTGTTTTTTTGGAAAGTCTAGTCAAAAATTTGTAAATGTGACTAATATGGGAATGCAAAAAACAAACATAACAAGATTAGTGTACCCCTACTAGCCACACTTACAATGCGACTCTGCTTTTTGTTAAGTCCTGTCAAAAATTTGTAAATGTAACTAATATGGGAATGCAAATAAAAAATACTAAAATGATTTGTATACTAGCCACGTTAACAAGAGATTTTTTGTAAGTCCTGTCAAAAAATGTGTAAATCTGACTAATATGGGAACGCAAAAAACAAACATAACAAGATTGTTTATCCCTACTAGCCCAGTTAACAATGCGACTCTGCTTAACTTTTAAGTCCTGTCAAAAAATCTGTAAATCTGACTAATATGGGAACTCAACAAAAAAACATAACAAGTTTTGTGACCCCTACTAGCCCAGTTTACAATGTGACATTGATTTTTTGTAAGTCCTGTTAAAACTTTGTAAATGTGACTAATATGTGAATGCAAAAAAAAATCTACTAACAAAATTTGTGTACCCCTACTAGCCACGTCAAAAATTTGTAAATGTGACTAATATGGGTAGACAGTAACTATAACAATATATTTATGTATAAAAAATTAATAAAAAACATCAAATACATATTAAAAAACTAAATTAAAATTGTTTCATTGAATTTTGAAGAGTTAAATTAGGCTCTGAATGAGATTTTAAGAAAGTGATGTCAAAAATAAATTAGAATTGGAAAAAACCTTTTTGAATGAAATTTCCCTTAAAGGGAAATTTTTAAAAGCAAGGGAAATTTGTAAAATTATAGCAATTTTTAATTAATATTAAATAATTATTATTAAAAATGAATAAAACCTACAAAAATACTGTTTAAACAAAATTTCCTCTAAAGGGAAATTTTCAAATATAAGAAAAATGTCCAAAATTATAGCCAAATGTTATTTATCTTTAAAATAAGGTTTTTTAAATTAAATAAAAATAATAAATTTTCTATTTAAATAAAATTTCCCTTAAAGGGAAATTTTCAAATCTAAGGGAAATTTCCAAAATGATAAACAAATTTATTTATTGTTATAGAGAGTATTATAAAATAAATAAAACTATGAAAATTTCCGTTTAAATAAAATTTCCCACGAAGGGAAATTTTTAAATAAAAGGGAATTTTGAAATCCCCAAAAGGAAAAATTTTCAAATGTCTGGGAAATTTCCAAAATGACGAAAAAATGTATTTATTGTTAATGACAATCTTATAACATAAATAAAACTATGAAAATTTCCGTTTAAATAAAATTTCCCAGGAAGGGAAATTTCAAAATGTATGGACAATTTCGAAAATTATAACAAATTATTATTTATTATAAAAAATTTCTATAAAAATAAATAAAAATTGGAAAAAACCTTTTTGAATGAAATTTCCCTTAGAGGGAAATTTGTAAAATTATAGCAATTTTTAGGTTATATTAAAAAATTATTATTAAAAATGAATAAAACCTAAAAAAATACAGTTTAAACAAAATTTCCTCTAAAGGGAAATTTTCAAATGTAAGGAAAATGTCCAAAATTATAGCCAAATGTTATTTATCTTTAAAATATGTTTTTTTAAATTAAATAAAAATAATAAATTTTCTATTTAAATAAAATTTCCTTTAAAGGAAATTTTTCAAATCTAAGGGAAATTTCCAAAATGATAAACATATTTATTTATTGTTATAGAGAGTATTATAAAATAAATAAAACTATGAAAATTTCCATTTAAATAAAATTTCCCACGAAGGGAAATTTTTAAATGTAAGGGAAATTTGTAAAATTATAGCAATTTTTTACTTATAGTAAAAAATGATTATTAAAAATTTATAAAAGCTAGAAAAATACTGTTAAACAAAATTTCCCTTAAAGGGAAATTTTCAAATATAACAAAAATGTCCAATATTAAAGTCAATTGTTATTTAGCGGTAAAATATGTTTTTTTTTAAATAAAAAAAAATATAAATTTTCTATTTAAATAAAATTTGCCTTAAAGGGAAATTTTCAAATCTAAGGGAAATTTCCAAAATTATGAAAAAATCAGAAACCCTTAAAGGGAAATTTCGAAAATAATAAAAAAAAATATATTATTTAATTTATAACCATATCAAAACCATAATAAAACTAAGAAAATATTAATTTAAATAAAATTTCCCTTAAAGGGAAATTTTGAAAAATATAACAAATTCTTATTTTTTAGTAAAAAAAGTGTTTAAAATAAATAAGACTACGAAAATTCGTATAAATAAAATTTCCCTTTACATGGATTAAAATTAAATTTTTATTTAAAAAAAAAAATAATAATTTTTTAGAGTAATTAGGACCAACTGTTCAGAATTTCGAATACTGACGCTTATCCTATATATCAGCTTTGTATGCAAGTAAAACATTCGAATTTATTCACTACTTTTTATTAATTTCGAATTAAATGGTACAAAAGTTATTAAATTTTGTGAAAAATTATATTTAATAAAATTTATATTGTTACTATTTGAGATATATAGTAAAATATAAAGAAATAGCCGAAAGATAAGTTGCGAGAAAATGCGTTTATTCATTTTTTGTTTGAAACATTTCTGATTATAACGAGTATTTCCTAAATTTTTGGAATATTTGGTGGTCGATGTTCCATATTGACGACATCATTATCATCGGTAGTTTCTTTCCTTTCAGAATTTCCAAATTTCGAACAGTTAAGTTTACAAATATGTGAAGTAAAAAGTGTCTAAGAATATGAGTTGCAGAAATTTAACCCTAGCTAAAACATTCATACCAAAAATTACCGGAAATTCCACATTTTTCATATATAAACATTTTTTGAAAAAGTGATTTTTACTGTTCGAAAAATCGAACAACGGAGCGATATAAAGGGAATTTTTTAAAAAAAAAAAAAAGGAAATTTTGAAAATTATAAAATAATATTATTTGTTTGTAAAAACTATTGTTGAAATAAATAAAACTAGAAAAAATCTCAGTTTAAAAATAATTTCCTTTATAGGGAAATTTTCAAATGTAAGACAAAGTTCGATATATATAACAAAAACTATTATTTAATGTTATAAACAATCTTAATAAATAAATAAAATTAAGAAAGTAACAGTTTAAATAAAATGTTCAAATACAAAAAAAAATTTCTTAAATGGAAATTTTCAAAACTAAGGGAACCCAATAAACCAGAAAACGATATGATAGCAAAATCGGTATTACCTTATGGGGGCGATTATGATATCATATATTATTATTGAAAACGATATTATCATAATATAGTTTTCAAAAATTTTCTTTCTAATAAAATAAATAAATAAACCACAAACATTTGAAAAAAACTTCAAACTGAAAAATAATTTATATTAGAAATTTTCAAACAACATATGAAAGACGAAAACAGAACTTAATTGATTTAAAATGTTATTATTTGATTTAAACATAATAAAATCGCGATAATTTTCTTCAATTTTATGGTGATTTGAATGCAACATTTGACATGTTTAAATATTTGCAAAAATATGCACATTCGATATGAATGTGATAAAAATATGTATGATATGTATGTTATTTTTCCATTCCAGGTTTTTATATTATTTCAGGAAAATATCTAATATAAGATATTAAAAGATACATATATAATTTTTAGTATTAAATAGCATTCAGAATTAAATCTGTAGCATGACGATTTTACTATCGTTTTTATTGGAAATTATGATAGCGAAAACGGTATCATAATTGCCTGGAAAAACGATATTATAAGGAACGGTACAATTTAGTCCGGAAAAACTATTGTTTATGACACGCAAACGATATCATATATGATAGTTTATATCATCTAGATGATATCGTTTCGATATCGTTTTAATATCGTTTGGTTTATTGGGAATTTTCAAAAATTATAACGAATTATAATTTATTTACTAATTTATTTACTTAGAAAAAATAAAAACAAGTATATTTCTGTTTAAATAAAATTGCACATAAAAGGAAAATTTATAAGGGAAACTTCAAAAAATCATTTTTAAATAAAATATTCCTTAAAGGGAAATATTGTAATGTCCCAATAAACCAAACGATATTAAAACGATATCGAAACGATATCATATAGATGATATAAACTATCATATATGATATCGTTTGCGTGTCATAAACGATAGTTTTTGCGGACTAAATTGTACCGTTCCTTATAATATCGTTTTTCCAGGCAATTATGATACCGTTTTCGCTATCATAATTTCCAATAAAAACGATAGTAAAATCGCCATGCTACAGATTTTATTCTGCATGCTATTTAATACTAAAAATTATAAATAGTTTAATCTCTTATACTAGATATATCGCTAAAATCAAGGAATATTTAAACATCTTTGCTGAAATAATAGAAAAACCTGGAAAGGAAAAATAACATCATACATATTTTGATCACATTCATACCACATATTTTTGCAAATATTTGAACGTTTCAAATATTGCACACAAATCACCATAAAATTTAAGAAAATTATCGCGTTTTTATTACTGTTTAAATCAAATAGTAACGTTTTAAATGTTTAATATGTATTTTGTTTTCGTATGTTGTTTGAAAATATTTGATATAAATTATTTTTCAGTTTGAAGTTTTTTTCAAATGTTTGTGGTTTATTTATTTATTTTATTGGAAAGAAAATGTATGAAAACTATATTATGATAATATCGTTTTCAATAATTATATATGATATCATAATCGCCCCCATAAGGTAATACCGATTTTGCTATCATATCGTTTTCTGGTTTATTGGGGTGAGTAAAATTTAAATTTGTTTACATTATTCTTACTTATTTTATGAAATTATTTGAAAAATAAAACAAAAATATAAATCCTGTTTAAATAAAATGTTCCCTAATGGGAAATTTTAAAAGGATTCGCCAATTATAATTCATTGTTAAAAAAATTTTAAAGGTTTTTTCCCATAAAAGGAAAATAAAAATAGGAAAAATTCTTTTTGATAAAAAATTTTTACCGAGGTAAACTTTCAAATCTAAGGAAAATTTCTACAAAGTATCGCAAATAGTAATTTATTGCTAGAGACCATGAAAAAATCCGGTTTAAATAAAATATCATTAAAGGGAATTATTCTTAATTTTGGAAACATTTTATTGTTGAAACCGTGATTGAAAATTACTTCAAAGGACGTTTCTTAATACATGCTTAAATAAATGTTCCTTATGCCGTAGACAGAGTTAATTTGCATTAACAGCACACTAATGTGAATTAAAATTTAACTCTGACAAACGACAGTTTTTGCATTTAGTAAACAGCTGTTTGTTTGTAAACAACTGTTTAGTCATCAGCTGTTTTCATTAAAACCAGAAAAAAAAAATAAAAAAAAAACAACTGTTTAATTGTGAAAAAATTTGTTGCAAATCGGTAAATTCTCTGCTAGATGTTAAGTTTTCCCAAATTAATTGCCACGTATAAAACATAAGAAAGAAATGTTATATATCAATGGATAGGGAATTTTGTCTATTTCTCAAAAATATGTATAACATTTGACAATTAAAAAATTCATGGAATACTTTTTTGAAAAATATGACGAAAATATGTTTTTATTGAGTTTTTGCGAAGATACTAATTTTGCGAATTGAAATCAAATTTTTATTTATAAATATTTTTTAATGAAATTTCACAGTTATATAGAATTTTCTATTGAAAATGCAAAATTTAAAACAAATTTTGAAATTTGTCATCAGGAATCCCGCAATACCCAAAAAAGTTTCGAAAAATCCCAAAAATGAGAATTTTCTATTGAAAATACAAAATTTAAAACAAATTTTGAAATTTGACATCAGGAATCCCGCAATACCCAAAAAAGTTTCGAAAAATCCCAAAAATGAGATTTTTGGCTATAATATCCATACCAGGGGCAGTGTTATCGGAACCTTTTTCAAAATAATTAAGAACATATTGGGTCATCTAAAATAAGTTACTATATTTTGATATCGACTATGCGATTTGAGAATTTTTGCCCTAAAGTTAAATTTTACATAAAAAATAGGCATTTTTTAGATGGAACTGTTCGGTATCAACAATTTTAAAATCTTTCGAAAAAGTATAAATTCCTTATACATCTTTGTAGACATTTTTTAGATAACTTAATAAGAAAAAAAGTACTTTGTTCCCAAAAAATTTGCGAAAAATTGCATTCTTCAAATTTTTTAAGTTCAAATGCAATAACTTTGGAGTCAATCATGATTTTTCAACAATTATTATTTTTATTTGATACATACATTTGTTTTCAGTCTAATAAAGGAAAAAAGGAGAAAATCGGGAAACATTTGGACCCGCTGTTATAAAAAACTGGAGTAGGTTGGGTAAAAAGTTAAAAATTTAATTTTCAAATGCGAATATCTCATAAGCTGTAAGAGATAATTGATAGCTACGACAAGGTTTTTTGTAGTGCTCGTTGAGGAGATTCTATATATGTAAGCTGTTTGAAATCGGGACACAAACGAAGAAATACTACTGTTTTCAAAATTTAACATACCGGAGGTGTCCTACTTTGGGGACCACTGGCCGCGCCCCTGGTGGGCTCATGTGGTCCAAATACGAAACTTAAATTCGACAACACTTTCTCATTGTGCATGTGAAATTTCATTCAAACCGGGCTGACCGTTTAGAAGTTACAGATTAATTTCCATATTTTTTTCAACCACAATAATAAACAATTTGCCAAAAGTTGATTTATTGTCAACCGTATTGCCATATTGAAATAGCTAAATTTAGTATAAATTCAGTTTATTTTGAGCATTTACATCAAAGATAATGCGCATTAGGATGGGGATAATTCACAAGTTACTTTTAATTAAGACTACTAATGCATATTAACGCTGTCGTCTGTCTAAGCTATTAATGTTAAGAAAACTTAAAAAGTTTATTTTATAAAATATACCTATCTAAAGGGAATTTCTTAAATGTTCATTTATTGTTATTTAAATGCAATTTTCTTCTTTGTGATGTACATTTTCATGAATTTAAAAACTTTATTAAAATAAGTTTGGTTTATCTAACTCAGGAACTTCTAACCTAAACAAAAAATTGTACAAAATCAATTTACTTGCAATGGAACATTATGTAGATTATGTTCTTATCGGCCGATGCGGTGACAACCCGTTCACTTTCGCTCAAAGAAGTAACAGGCCCTTTGTTTAGGTTGCATCCTTTTGGTAATAACTACATTAAACGAATTATACTATACTATTTAACAACCCTAAAATCTATTGTTGCTTCCTTTTTTTATGCAACTTTGCTGGAAGTATTTTACTAGATTCTAGCGAGTAAACCGTTACGGTGCCTTCAATATTGTTTACCACCTAATTATGCTTATTTTAGCGTTATAAAACACTTTAAGGTGAGTATGGGTACCAAACTGTTCTCCTGATAAATACACACTGTAGCATTATTGCTGCCCGTGCACAACCTACCTTCCCCTTTGCAGTAATACACACAGGATACAAAGTTTTTATGATCCTGTAATGTAGCTTTCATCTAAAGGCTTCCATATTTTTGTAGTTTTATCTCTGGAATCCGAAATAATCGTTTGATCAACATCGGGGTCATTTAATTACTCCCGTGTCTACTTTCAGCTGTAGTAGTAAGTATTAATAAATAGAACACACACAAAGTATTTCCCTTTTTAATTACAATCACTAAAATAGTTATAATTAATTTGCGAATTTAAAAAAAAACAGAAAGAATTCTGCAAGAATGATACAGCGGCAAATTGCAAATGTCAAAATTTTTTTTTTTTGATAATAAAATGCTGCCAGATTGCTTGACTTCATACTCCGGCTCATCTGCTCACGTCAAACACGTAAATACACACACACCGTACATTTCTTATGGGAATGATTTGTTTGAAGACCCCCCATTTTTCATAACAAAAAACATAATATAAAAAAAATGGTTTGCTCACGTGAGCGGCTCACGACATGTACAGTGATGCCACCCTTTGTTAAAACGTATTGTAATGGAAAAAAGGTTTGTAAATCTACTAATCACTATTGTGAATGAATCACAATAAGCATGAGACGACGCGTCTGAATTCATATATGAATTCGTATTGCGATTTTACCGCAAAACTATAACACAATTCGTATTGAAAAATTAAAGAAACCAGTAGAAACATTAATTTTTTTTAAATAATATGTATAAAATATACATATGTACTGTTAATTACAAAAAGAAAATCATAAAAATGCATTTTATTTTCTTTTTTCAAATATATTTCTAAATAAAGTCTGTAAAATAAAAAAATTATTACCTGAAATCTTGCTTTTTTTCAAATATTTAGGCTTGATTTCTGGTTGCTTTACGTTCATAATATCTTTGTACAGCCGCCACATATACCTCACCAACTGTACGTTTACGCCATACTTCGGCTTTATCTCGTTTGGGTTTTGGTGGCGGTAATTCCTCTTCTACCGAAGGAATGGGTAATTTTGTCTCCTCTTTTATAGGCTTTTCGGGTTCTGTTTGCTCTTCCGGCTTAAGGGATTTTAAATTAAGAGCTATTGAATTAGACGGTGTTTTGGAGAGTTTGGAATCTTCTGCAGCAGCTGCAGATTGATCCTTAGTGTCTTTAGTTATTTTGGATTTTTTAGCCTTATTGTCTTCTTCGTTTTCAGATTCAGACGAAGAGTCATCTATGCTAAAGTCTGAATCCGCATCTATATTATTGGTTAAATGTACTTTTTTATCTGGTTCTTCTTTCATAACCTCCTTTTCTTTTTCCTCATCATCTGAGGCTTGTCGTTTGCGGTATGCTCGCTGTTGTGGTGCTTTACCCGATTTTATGGGTTTATAGGCCACTCCATCTTCATCACTGTCCCCAGCATTTGTAATTTCTGGCTGCAATTCGGGTTTCTTTATCTCTTTTGTAGTGCCCATTTTCTGTTCATAGAGGTGGCGATAGAAGCCGTCCAAATCATTTTGTTTCGTTACATCTCCTATAGCCTCCAAATAGTCATCTCGTTTATTTTGCTCTTCCAACAGGCGCATTTCCTCCAATTTCTTGCGATATGCAGAAGTAACAAATTGTTCTTTATCTTTGAATTCTTCACCCTCAGCTTCGCGCTCTTTTTGTACTTGTCTTTCCACTCTCAATTCATTTTCCAATTTACGCCTTTCGGCAGTTTCCATAAGTTTGGTAATGTAGCGGGCTTTTTTGGGTTCTTTACTTTTGACTTGTTTCTCTTCCTCACGCTTATTTTCCATTTCATCGTATAACTCATCATATTGAAAGATGGTGGGATCTTCTGCCAAGGCTTTTTCCTGCAAATTCTTAGCCTTACGCTTTTCCATGAGACTCGGTCCCATGGGAGCCTTCTTCATTTGCATTTGCGGCGGACCATTTTCATCCGACTCTGAACTGCTCTCATCGAAAATGGAGGGTTTAGTAAATTCACGTGCTACTTCCCTGGCGGGTGGTTTTTGTTGTTGTCCTGGCAGGATGAGACCATATCTGGATACGAAGAAAAGGATTAGTTAGTATTAAATGCAAAAATTAATAAATTTTCTTACTGTTTTGACATTTTTTGTATTCGTTTTGCTTGTTTACATGTTCTCAGCTGTTACAGGGATGTTATCATATGATTTCAACAGGGTTGTATTTAATAGTATCGAAATTAAAGGGAATTTATTACTTTTATACAAGTATGGAAAATTTCTCAAGAAAAACAGTTTAACTGGAAATTTAATTAACTTGTGAAATTATCCAAAAAGCAGGAACAATATTAAATAAATTTACGTGTTGTTATAATTATAGTTTGTGTTAAATAACAAATTATAATTTAGTTAAAAAATATGTCTATAAGCAACCAAAATGTAAGTGCATTTAATTAATGTCAAAATATCTACTTACTTCCCAAAACAAAAATAAAGACCTTATTTACAATAAATTTTTATTTTATAAAACAAAATTTCCATACAAAATTATTTTATAATCCAGTATTTAATTTAAAAATTGATTATTAATAAGACTTTATTATTAAGTGATGAAAATCTATCAACCGGTAACGATATAAAAAGTGTTTTTATGTGCATATTACTATTAGGTTTATATATTTGCAAAAATTTATGTGTTGTTAGTCATACAGATTTTTACTTAGAATCATTAGATTTAAGTCGAATATGTAAAAAGCAGTCTGAATTCTTAAATTTTACCAAAGAAGTTATCAAATATTAGACTCATTAAATAGAATAATATATATTTTACATAACAATACAAATGAAAATAAAGCAATTACTTTCATATTAGAAATTACACACATTTTTCCGCATATAACCCTTAAAGCAAGGCATATTTAACCAGGTGGCAGCGTAACGCCAGCTGACTATTTTTTGCAATACTTATATTGTGCCTTATGAAATGTCAAAAACGTGTTTACAAACATTTTTAAATTTGTTATAAGAGTAAAAAGATTATTTTATATTTATAAAAGTGAGTTTTAGTTACCGCTTTATGTGCGTAAAATATTTGAAAGTGCTAAAACAAACTATTTCGTTTTAAAAAGTGCGTTTTTGTGAATTTATTTTTTGGCAGTTTATAAGGTTTTACACACTGTTGTTATTGTATTGTTGTAATTGTTGTAGTTACGCTGCCACCTGGTTAATACATCTTGCCTTAAAGTACTATCCCTTACTAATAGTACTCTTTTTTACAACTGTGCAAAATACAAATGGCGCTGACAAGCAAACGTGAAAAGAAAAAAAATGCTTCAATTTCTTTAGACGGCTGCCACAACCTGCTGCGTACGTCCAACAATTTCTGAAAAAAAAGCCGGAAAAACTGCTTAAAAATCACGAAAAACAATATAAAAGTGAACATTAAGTGTAGCAAAATGTTTATTCAATAAAATTTTGCCAAAATAAATGAATTTTTCCGTGAAAAAATTCATTTGAAAATTTCTTTGTTGAGTTGATGAAATTCATATAAAATCACGAAGCAACGAGTCAAAAAACGACAGAAAACGAACTGTTAGAAAAGTGTTGAAATCGCCAGCGGAGTCTCAGCTCGAGGTTAGCGGAGCGCTAGCGAAAGTTTTTTTTCTTTTATTTTACACAAGACAAGCGGGGAAGTACTGAAACCCCCAAAAACTTTAAGTAGAATAGTAATAACTGAAATTTAAACAAAAAAAAAAAAATGGCTACAAACGATTCCAAAGCGCCTATAAGGCAGGTGAAACGTGTGCAATTCGGTATATTGTCTCCGGATGAAATTGTAAGTACCTTAAAGAAAGGGTAGCATTAAAAATAATGTAGTTTACGATATAATAAATATGTTTTTGCTAAATTTAGCGACGTATGTCAGTGACAGAAGGTGGTGTAATGTTTGCCGAAACCTTGGAAGGTGGCCGTCCCAAATTAGGCGGTCTTATGGATCCCCGCCAGGGTGTCATTGATCGTACATCACGTTGCCAAACATGTGCTGGCAACATGACAGAATGTCCTGGCCATTTTGGCCACATTGACTTGTCAAAGCCAGTCTTTCACATTGGCTTCATTACAAAAACCATTAAGATTTTAAGATGTGTTTGCTTTTATTGTTCCAAAATGTTGGTGTCTCCCAACAATCCCAAAATCAAAGAAATTGTTATGAAAACAAAGGGCCAGCCGAGAAAACGTCTGGCTTATGTTTACGATTTGTGTAAGGGCAAAAAGATTTGCGAAGGTGGTGAAGATATGGACATGTCAAAAGATGGCCAACCGACTGATCCAAACAAAAAACCGGGACATGGTGGTTGCGGTCATTACCAGCCATCGATTAGAAGAACTGGTTTGGATTTGTCGGCCGAATGGAAACATGTCAATGAAGATTCACAGGTAAAGAGTTAAAACTTTTTTAAAATTCTTTTATTTATATGAAAGTTTTTCTGTAAAAATTTTTGGTTTATCTTATCTTTAATAGAATACAAGTTATTATAGTAAAATTTGTTTTGTTTTTTAGATTATCTTTAGGAAGAATTAATTTTCTTCAATTCATAAAAGTCTGTTTAGTTTCCAGAATTTAATATGCTGTTTTCATTTGTAAACCTTTATGTTTGTTGCATGATAATATTATTTTTTTTTTTTTGCAAACAATTTACTTTTATCGTTAACAAAAATTGATTTTCGTTGCAAAAATTACCTTTTTTTGCTAGAAAGTCAAATTTTTACTGCAAAAATTACGAAAAAGTGATTTTTCTAGATGAAAAAGTTAATTTTTGCAATAAAAATTTTACTTTCCAACAAGAAGGAAAATTAAATTTTTATTGCAAAAATTAACTTTGTCATCTAGAAAAATCACTTTTTCGTCTAGAAATATCAGCTTCAATTTAAATTATTATTTTTTAATTTTGGTATTGAAATATCACACTTTTTCTTCTAGAAAAATCACTCTGTTTTTAAAATTTACTTTTTCGTCAAGAAAAATCATTTTTTCTTTTAAAAATTTACTTTTTCATATAGAAAAATCAATTTGTCGTCTAGAAAAATCAGGTTTTGTTTCAAAAATTTACTTTTTCCTACAGAAAAATAACTTTTTGTTTTAAAAATTAACTTTTTCGTATAGAAAAACCACATGTTTTAAAAAATAATTTATTCGTCTAGAAATATCACTTTTTGTTTAAAAAATTCACTTTTTCATCTAGATAAATTTATTTGGAATTGAGTCTTCAAATATTTTAACAATAATTATGTATATTTAACCCTTCCAGGAGAAAAAAATGGCCATAACTGCCGAAAGAGTTTGGGAAATTCTAAAACACATTACGGACGAGGAGTGCTTCATTATGGGTATGGATCCCAAATATGCTCGCCCCGATTGGATGATTATTACAGTATTGCCCGTACCCCCCTTGGCCGTGCGACCAGCCGTTGTGATGTTTGGTGCCGCCAAGAATCAGGACGATTTGACGCACAAACTTTCCGACATCATTAAGGCCAACAATGAACTGCGTAAAAACGAAGGCACCGGTGCTGCAGCTCATGTTATTATGGAGAACATAAAGATGTTACAGTTCCATGTGGCAACACTCGTTGACAATGACATGCCCGGTATGCCAAGAGCCATGCAAAAGTCCGGCAAACCTCTAAAAGCCATCAAATCACGTCTGAAGGGTAAAGAAGGTCGTATTCGTGGTAATTTGATGGGAAAGCGTGTAGATTTCTCAGCACGTACTGTCATCACGCCCGATCCCAATTTACGTATTGACCAGGTCGGTGTACCCCGATCCATAGCACAGAATTTAACATTTCCCGAATTGGTGACGCCCTTCAACATTGATCGTATGCAGGAATTGGTCAGACGTGGTAACTCACAGTATCCGGGCGCCAAATATATTGTACGTGACAATGGCGAACGTATCGATTTGCGTTTCCATCCCAAACCCTCAGATTTACATTTACAATGCGGCTACAAAGTGGAGAGACATTTACGTGATGATGATTTGGTTATTTTCAATCGTCAGCCCACTTTGCACAAGATGAGTATGATGGGTCATCGTGTTAAGGTTTTGCCTTGGTCTACATTCCGTATGAACTTGTCGTGTACCTCACCCTACAATGCTGATTTTGACGGCGACGAAATGAATTTGCACGTGCCACAGTCTATGGAGACGAGAGCTGAAGTAGAGAATATTCACGTTACTCCGCGTCAGATTATTACACCACAGGTAAGCAGGGTATTTTAGTGAGGCTAAATTTACTCTACGTTAGTAAACAATTGAGTTGCATATCTTTTCATTAAAAGATTTAGAAAAGCTTCTCAGATGATTAGTATTGATTTTGAACACTCTGGACTTTAAATATGTAACAGACTTCGAGCTTTATGTTCGCAAATTAAATATGAAGAAAGGAATGCAATTTTATGAAGGACATGTTTAGAGGAGATTGGAAATATTTTCCTACTTTTCTATCTCTTCTATAAACTCATCACTTGCTCAAGTAAACTTGACGTGTGCGAACCAGCACTAACAAACATAATTGATACATCAGTATTTTAAAAGCCACGAGTACCTAAATTTTTGATCTATATCTGGTTTACTAAGATACTAACATCAACAATACCAAAAATAGACATTTCAAAAAGCTTTACAACGACGTGTATAACGCCATAGCAATTCGCATCGACAATGGTTCACCAAAACATTTATATTTTACGAAAGAATTTTTTTCAAATTTCCCTAACCTCATTTTTCTTCTTTATTTTACAGGCCAACAAACCCGTCATGGGTATTGTGCAGGACACACTGACAGCCGTTCGTAAAATGACAAAACGTGATGTCTTCATCACGCGCGAACAAGTCATGAACTTGCTCATGTTCTTGCCCACTTGGGATGGAAAAATGCCACAGCCGTGTATTTTGAAACCCATGCCCTTGTGGACTGGCAAACAAATTTTCACTCTCATCATTCCCGGCAACGTAAACATGATACGTACTCACTCCACACATCCGGATGACGAAGATGAGGGACCGTACAAATGGATATCGCCCGGTGACACAAAGGTAATGGTAGAGCATGGTGAATTGATTATGGGTATTTTGTGTAAGAAGACCCTGGGTACTTCAGCTGGTTCACTGCTGCATATTGTCTTCTTGGAGTTGGGTCACGAGATTGCCGGCCGTTTCTACGGTAACATTCAGACTGTCATTAACAACTGGTTGCTGCTGGAGGGTCACAGTATCGGTATTGGTGACACAATTGCCGATCCTCAGACCTATAATGAAATTCAGATGGCCATTAAGAAGGCCAAAGACGATGTCATCAACGTTATTCAGAAGGCTCACAACATGGAGCTGGAACCAACGCCCGGTAATACTTTGCGTCAGACTTTCGAGAATCAGGTAAATCGTATTTTGAACGATGCTCGTGACAAGACTGGTGGTTCCGCTAAGAAGTCTCTTACTGAATACAACAATCTAAAGGCTATGGTGGTGTCTGGTTCGAAGGGTTCCAACATTAATATTTCCCAGGTTATTGCTTGTGTGGGTCAACAGAACGTAGAAGGTAAACGTATTCCATATGGTTTCCGCAAGCGCACTCTGCCACATTTCATCAAAGACGATTACGGTCCTGAGTCCAGAGGTTTCGTTGAAAATTCATATCTGGCCGGTTTGACTCCTTCCGAGTTCTATTTCCACGCTATGGGTGGTCGTGAAGGTCTTATTGATACTGCTGTAAAGACTGCTGAAACTGGTTATATCCAGCGTCGTCTTATAAAGGCTATGGAGTCGGTAATGGTAAATTATGATGGTACAGTGCGTAACTCTGTGGGTCAGCTTATTCAGTTGCGTTACGGTGAGGACGGTTTGGCCGGTGAAACGGTAGAGTTTCAAAATCTGCCCACCGTCAAGTTGTCGAACAAGTCTTTTGAAAAACGCTTCAAATTCGATTGGTCCAATGAACGCTACATGCGCAAAGTCTTCACGGATGAGGTGATCAAGGATCTGAGTGAGAGTGGCAATGCTTTACCCCAACTAGAGGTGGAATGGGAACAATTGTGTCGCGATCGTGAAGCTTTAAGAGAAATTTTCCCCAATGGTGATTCAAAGGTTGTATTGCCTTGTAATCTACAAAGAATGATTTGGAATGTCCAAAAGATTTTCCACATAAACAAACGAATGCCCACTGATCTGTCGCCCTTGAGAGTAATAAATGGTGTACGAGATCTCTTGCAACGTTGTGTCATTGTGGTGGGTAACGATCATCTCTCCAAGCAGGCCAACGAGAACGCCACTCTGTTGTTCCAGTGTTTGGTACGCTCCACTTTGTGCACCAAATATGTGGCCGAAGAATTCCGTCTTTCCGCAGAGGCCTTTGAGTGGTTGATAGGAGAAATCGAGACGAGATTCCAACAGGCTCAAGCCAATCCCGGTGAAATGGTGGGTGCCTTGGCTGCCCAGAGTTTGGGTGAGCCTGCCACACAGATGACACTGAACACTTTCCATTTTGCTGGTGTATCCTCCAAGAACGTAACCCTGGGTGTACCTCGTCTAAAGGAAATTATCAATATTTCCAAGAAACCCAAAGCTCCTTCCCTAACGGTATTCTTGACGGGAGGTGCTGCCCGTGATGCTGAGAAAGCCAAGAATGTGCTGTGTCGTTTGGAACACACCACTTTGCGTAAGGTAACAGCCAACACCGCCATTTACTATGATCCCGATCCTCAACGCACCGTCATAGCCGAGGATCAAGAATTCGTCAATGTCTACTATGAAATGCCTGATTTTGATCCCACCCGCATTTCACCCTGGCTGTTGCGTATTGAACTCGATCGCAAGAGAATGACAGATAAGAAATTGACCATGGAACAGATTGCCGAAAAGATTAATGCCGGTTTCGGTGACGATCTCAATTGTATTTTCAACGATGATAATGCTGACAAATTGGTATTGCGTATACGTATCATGAACAATGAGGAGAACAAGTTCCAAGACGAAGAGGAGGCGGTAGACAAAATGGAAGATGACATGTTCTTGCGTTGCATAGAGGCCAACATGTTGTCGGACATGACACTGCAGGGCATAGAAGCCATTGGCAAAGTGTACATGCATTTGCCACAAACGGACAGTAAGAAACGTATAATCATCACAGATACTGGTGAATTCAAGGCCATTGGTGAATGGTTGCTGGAAACTGATGGTACCTCCATGATGAAGGTCCTCTCCGAACGTGACGTCGATCCGGTGCGTACTTCGTCCAACGATATTTGTGAAATTTTCCAAGTACTGGGCATAGAGGCTGTGCGTAAGTCTGTGGAAAAGGAAATGAACGCTGTGCTGCAGTTCTACGGTTTGTATGTAAACTATCGTCATTTGGCCTTGTTGTGTGACGTAATGACAGCCAAGGGCCATTTGATGGCCATCACACGTCACGGTATCAATAGACAGGATACTGGTGCTCTTATGAGATGTTCCTTTGAAGAAACAGTCGATGTGTTGTTGGATGCCTCAGCTCATGCCGAAACCGATCCTATGAGAGGTGTATCTGAGAATATTATTATGGGTCAATTGCCCAAAATGGGTACAGGTAAGTTAGGGGAAGAAGATGTTTTTGGAAGCGTGGAATAGTTTTTTAATTTGTGTGTGTTTTTTTACGTTTAAGGTTGTTTTGATTTATTGCTGGATGCTGAGAAGTGTCGCTATGGTATTGAAATTGCCAACACTATGGGTTCCAGCATGTTGGGCGGTTCGGGCATGTTCTTTGGCGCTGTGGCCACACCTAGTATGTCACCTCCACGCACACCCTGGATACAGTGTGGTACTCCTAAATATTTATCACCTTCTGGTCAAAGTAAGTTAAAGCAAATTGAATTTTTTATGGTTCAAAATTTAATCTATTATTCTTTTTTCTTTTCCTCCAGTGAGTGGTATGACACCAGGTGGACCCAGCTTTTCGCCCTCGGCAGCTTCTGAAGCCTCGGGTATGTCACCCATATGGTCTCCCGCCCATCCTGGCTCATCACCTTCATCTCCCGGACCGGCGATGTCACCCTTCCTATCGCCCTCACCCAATGTATCGCCACCCTCGTACTCGCCTACAAGTCCCAACTATACGGCTTCATCGCCGGGCGGTGCTTCACCCAGTTACTCGCCACTCAGTCCGAACTATTCACCCACCAGTCCAGTTTATGCATCCAGCTCATCACCCCGGTACTCTTCAACCACGCCCAATTTCAATCCACAATCCACAGGGTATCTACCCTCAACCAGTGGTTATTCACCATCGTCTCCTGTATATTCGCCCACCTCGAATTTCCAATCTTCAAGTCCCTCGTATACGGGCAGCGGCTCAAATATGTATTCACCAGCCAGTGCATATTCACCGACTTCTTCAAATTATTCACCCAATTCTCCTTCTTATTCGCCAACATCTCCTTCGTACTCACCTTCAAGTCCTTCGTATTCACCATCTTCTCCTTGTTACTCACCGACATCACCCTCTTATTCTCCGTCATCGCCCACTTATACTCCGGTAACACCTTCGTATTCGCCGTCTTCACCCAATTGTTCGGCTTCGCCGCACTATTCTCCGGCCTCGCCGGCTTATTCCCAAACCGGGGTCAAATATTCTCCAACATCACCCAAATATTCACCACCTTCACCCTCGTACGATGGTTCACCGGGTTCGCCGCAATACACCCCTGGCTCACCACAATACTCTCCAGCTTCACCCAAATATTCGCCAACTTCTCCATTGTATTCGCCGGCTTCTCCACAACATTCGCCAGCCAATCAATACAGTCCTACTGGCTCCAGTTACTCGGCCACTTCGCCCCGTTACTCACCCAACATGTCCATCTACTCGCCCAGTAGCACAAAATATTCGCCATCGTCTCCACCAACCTACACACCAACACGCAACTACTCTCCAGCATCGCCCATGTACTCGCCCACGGCACCCTCACATGGCTATTCACCAACTAGTCCGGCCTATTCGCCCAGTAGTCCCACCTACGAAGAAAGTGACGATTAAAAAGCAGCAGGACAAAAGAATGCGGCCAGTTATATTGCAATTTTATATAATTTGTTTTATCGCTGGTCGTTTGCTGTAGAAGAATTAGAGAACAAAGTGATTGAAAAAAGAAAGCATTTCCTGTTTATCATTCAACGGTTATTAACAATTAAAACAATTTATTTTAGACTTAAGACTTAAGGTTCTAAACAAGACATACATACAAACACACACCTACTACTTGGAATACACACTTTTATATTCTATTATATTCTTATTATATGGATTGTAGTAAGTTTTTTTTTCTTAGATTTTTTTTCTTTTCATTTTGTCATGGTTTTTATTACAAATTAGATAATTTTTTCTCTCTTTATTCTAAATTCGCCAATATTTAATATTTAAGTTACGGTTTTTCTATCTTTCTAAGTTTAAAACAAAATCCAAATTTATCTAAAATGACTTGAGATCATTATTTTAAACTGTAATTAAAGTATAATTACAACTTTTATTATGTGTAATATATACTTTTCAAACAACAGAACAACAAATTTAAATTTCATTATTAAATCTTTAACTTAAAGTATATATATATATTTTATCAACAAAAAAACAAACAAAAAACACAAAAAAAATGGATTTATAATCAGCCTTATTGTGTAAGGCGTTAGCGTTTTACGGCATAAACAGTTTCGTACTAGATTAAAGATCTGTTTCTTTAATCTGGCACAAAACTGTCGATGTCTTAAAACGCCAACACATTACACAATAAGGCTGTATATTATGATTACTTAATATAATTTGTATTAAATTAAATGAAACTCCATAAAAATATATAAAAAGAAGTTACAAAAAACTAAAATGTTTAAATGTTTTTATTAAGTATTATATTTTATATCCTGTGTCAAATAGCAACATTTCGAAGAAAATTTACTATAAACAGCTATTTTTCGAGAAAAAGGCAAACTTTTCGGTAAAAACTTACTATAACTATAGTAACATAACTGCAATCGCTCGTGCAGAATGTCCAATGTGGCATGAGCTGTGTGGCACGTGTCGCCGTCCTGTTGAAACCACGTGTCGTTGGTGTCCATACCATCCAATTCAGGTGGGTTACTGCGAAAACGGGAATGTTTGAAATTGTGTGCTAAATACATTATAATTCGAAAAGATTTCCTTTCGAACCGAATTAGGGAGTAACCCCCAAGCCAAAAGAAGTTGGTAATCAACGACTTATAGCGCTCGCCGTCGACGGTAATGGCCTGGCCAAGACGTTCTCAAAAAAATGGACCGATGATGCCGCCAGCCAAAAATCCAAACAGTGACTTTTTCGGGATGCATTGGACGCTCTTGGATCTCATGTGGATTGCTATCGTCTTAAATCATTTATGCAGAAAAGAGTGAGATCGAAAAATCTTAACATACATAAATGTTAATAAACAAGTAAGAGAGCTATATTCGGCTGTGCCGAATCTTATATACCCTTCACCAAATTATACTTTAAAAAAAAAAATTTTTTTAATTTTTTAAATTTTTTTTTTTTCAAAATTGTTTTTTAAAAGTTTTTTCCAATTTTTTAAAAAAAAAAATTTTAAATTTATTAGTGAAAAAAAATATATGACAAAAGAATGTTTTTTGGGAAAAAAATTCGGGTAGGTCCAACTTTGTATAGCCTTATATACATCGTTGCAATGGACTTTGAAATATCTATCATTAGATATCCATATTGTCTATATTTATGATTTAGTAATCGAGATATAGATAAAAAAATAGGCCAAAAATAGAGGTTGTCTCGAATTTTTGCTCATATCTCCGTAATTTATGGACGGATTTTGCTGATTTTAAATAGGAAACTTCTCGAAAGCATGTATGACAGAATTATTGAAGATTTGGATCCCGAAGATATCTGGGGTCTTCAGAAAATTGATTTCAACAGAGAGACAGACAGGCGGACATGGCTAAATCTCCGATATTTATAAGGATTCAGAATATATATACTTTATAGGGTCGGAAAATTATATTGTGAAAATTACAAACGGAATGACAAATTTATATATACCCTTCTCACGAAGGTGCAGGGTATAAAAAGAAACCACTAAACCTACAGTTTTGATTTTTTTTTATTTGATGGAAATTATTATTACAACTTACAAAAATTATTATTTTGTAAGTTGTAATAATAATGAATTTATGAACCTTTTTCGGAAACCCTCATTAAGGGTTTTATAGTGTTTTCTGTCACTATGGTGGAACAGGTAGTCCATATCCGTTTTAACAAGAGACCAATATCTCTCCACTGGCCTTAGTTCAAGGCAGTTTGGAGGATTTGCCTCTCTTGGTAGAAATACCACATTATTGTTCTTGTACCACTCAAGACCTTGCTTACCACAGTAACAGATGCCAAATCAGGCCAAAAATAAGTGGACACATTAATAAGTCTTTTGTAAACATTCCTTGATGTAAAATTCGGTATTTATACAGCTCTTTGTAACAAATGTTTGGTTTCTTTTGTCGGAACTGCATAGTGTTTGTCAAGAACTTTTTTGGAAATTTTTCTGCTTTTTCTACTTTTCTACAACATTTCCTCGAGCATCAGCAACATAAAAATATTGACCCGGAAGCTGCGAAAAATCTGCCAGAACATACGTTTCGTCATCCATTATGCAGCAGGAATATTTTTTTTTATAAAATTTGACTTCAATTTCCGTGCTCTGTCTTGGCCTCTAAATTTTTAGCAGACTAATGGGTCGATTATGGATAGCAACCGAACTTCAGTTGCGTTTAGGCAACTGACAACGCAACTGAAGATCGGTTGCCATCCATAATCGACCCATAACTTTTTGAGCCTTGTATGTTTTTAAACCTTCATTGGCTTCATCTTTTCGTACCAAATAGTCCGAGTATTTAGCTAACCGGACTGCTTTCCTGCCGGATGTGTTGGGAGCTCTTTTGAAAATAACTTCTATTTATTGGCTTTAGAAACATCATGTGGAATATTCCTTCTACCTGAAACAGGTTTTCTATCAACGGACAAGTTCTTCCGATACTGTTTAATAACATTGGAAACAGTTTGATAGCAGAACTTTGATTGTATGGCCAACTTTTTGTAGGACTACGTTGGGTTTTGTTGAAAATATTTTATAATTTTTGTACGAACTTTTTTCTGGTCACTCATTTTAATCATAATAACTGACATATTTTTCAAAGGAAACTTGATTAATTAAATAATACTTTGGTTAAAAGTTTCAAGGAAAAACGTGTGTTAAAGTTTTTTCGATCTCACTTCTTACAACACCCATTTTGATAAAACAATTTTATCAATTGCAAGTGTTGTTGAACTTTGTATCCCTGCATGGTGATTTGGTAAAACAAACTGAATAAATTACAGCCAATTCGACAAATGTACCTTCAACACTATGGCCGCTAACAATTGTCAAAGTTCGGAAATCCCTACTGGAAGACAACATTTCGGAGATAATTTACTTTAAATAGCTACTTTTTTGAGAAAATTACTATAAATAGAAATAATCGGAGTAAATATACTATGAAGAGCAAGATTTATGAGAAAACTAGCTGAACCCGGTCCGCGTTGCTGGCCCTTAGAAAAACATCTGTTTTATAATGCATCTCGATCTCGATTTGAATATACAGTGTCGGACAAACTCGGTGATCCAACCTTCAATGAATTCAAAAATTTAGTAGGATAATCGACTGCTTGTTCTTCGTTCATTACTGTGTCAATCGATTTGTATTTTATTGTTTCGCCAGGCAGTTTCAATTGTAGTTGCTTATTGAGCTTTTTCACATCGACAATGGCTTGAATATTCATTTGCATTTGGCAGAAGTTCGGGAACAAAATCTAATTTGTGGCGGGATCAATTGGTATTTTTAAATTTTCGATGTCCAACAATTGTTTTGAGAAGGTTTCGGCAGAAGGGTGTTGCAGCAAATGCAGACACATGTTCGTTCATAGCGTTCGGCTACTGTAGCTTCATTCCTAGTGAAATAAATTTAAAGAAACTTCGCATCATCATTGGGAAGCGGGAGTAATGATACAATTCTTTGGTATATTTGCCCTTGAACTTTAAAGGTGGACATGAAACCGACGTCATTTGAATTTCATTAGTGGTATAGTAAAAAGAAATGATTTTGATTCCGTCTACAGACCACAGATTCCCTGAAAATTTCACCAAAATCGGTCTAGCCGTTTTATATATATAGATGGAATTAGCGGTATAATATAGACATTTTTACAGTGTCAAATATGTGACAATAAAATAATAGACCGATCCTTACAAAAGATCCTTAAGAAAGATATTGTCCCTAGTCCCCATACAAGGGGGGCCTTGTATATGGACTAGGGACTTTCGCCATATTTTACAATATAATTTCAGCCAGCTAGCTCCTTTCCTTTGGGCCCTACCGTGTTGTATATATACAGACAGACGGACGAACGGATATAGCTAGATCGGCTTAGAATCTTCTGAGGACCCCGAATATATATACTTTTGTGGGTCTACGATGAATATTTCGATGTGTTACAAACGGAAAAAACAAAATCAATATACCCCCATCTTTTTTGATTCAAAAAAAGGAGATTTGAAAACAATAAAAAAAAGTTTTAATTTTAATTTCCGATTTATTTTTGATAATAATTTATATAAATTACAACTTACATTTTGACAGAGAATATTATAATTATCTCGGGGTGCAATTAACTAAATACAAAGTACATTAATTTAATAATCTAGATCAAAACTTAATATTTATCTTTGGTGATTATAGAATGTAATTTTATAAATACAAACATGTAAACAGCCTTATTATAGGTCTCAAAGACGTATCAACTGGTAAAACGTCTTAAAAGAGCGGTGACTGAGACAATTAACAAGGCTGAATATTAAAACTAAATTTAAGAGTAAATTACAAGACGACTAGATGAGATTTTAAATAAATTTTTACAAAATCTACTTTGCAGGAAGGACCTGTTAAAAGTAGCTAGAGAACGGATATTTAAGCAATTAAACTTACAGCATTAAAATAGCTTATTATTATGTAGGATTACAAAAGAAATGACTAGTAAGGATTATTTAATGAGTTTACGAACTAGGTGGAACCATTATGATAAGAGGAGGTGGTGGTGGTGTTTGTTGTTGCTGCTGAGACTGAGCCGGTTGATCTTTGGGTCAAGCAACAATATCATGGCTTGAATTATAAGAGAAATAATTTAAATTGAATTCATCATTGAACAAAACCACATCCGATTCTTTGGACACTGAGGCGGAAGGATCGCTATTAGGATGGGCATGATGATTATGATGATGATGATGATTGTGTTGTTGATGATTGGTTATTTGTATGCCCAATTCCATGGGATCGATTTCGGTGACATAATAGGGACCCGAGGATGAATGATTGCTATGGCAGTGTGTGGTGGAAGTGATGGAATGGGAGGAATGCCGCAAACCGCTTTCATTTACCACAACATCTTTGTGTATGGGATTGAGATAGTCTATAAAATAGAAAGAAATTTCAGTAAAAATTGTAATATTAAGATCTTATGATAACTACTTACTATTATCCAGCAAAACATCCTGATAGGTACCAATTATTGTCTGCTGATTCACTGACTGCACCTCCACCTCTCTGTGTATACCATTCAAAATTTGTCCAGCCGTTTTCCTCAATTCCTCATCGGTTAACAGATCATTGTAGGGCAATTCGGACATAACATGACCACCCGCTGATGCATCCATATCATGTGCAGAATTCTGATTTTGTATAGAGCCATCATTATTATTTGTCTGGGATTGTTGCAGCATTTCCTGTTGTATGGCGGCTGCTGCCACTGCGGCCTCATCGTATAAACATTGATCCTGTTGACAGCCCACATGTTTATGTTGGCCACCGCCATTTTGTAGCAAGCGTTCTTGTTGCTGCTTCTGATGATGCTGTTGCAAACGTTCGCGGTTTATTGATTCCATTTTGAAAAATAAATCTAAACGTTGTTTTTTCTGTAGAGAACAATTTAGAAAGAGAGATAGAGATTCATTAAGAAAGAGTTCCTTGTGGTTTTATGTGGAGTAACTTACATGCTCCCAGGCTAAAACGTTTTCAGCTGAATCTCCACTTGATATTGTCCACAGATGCCCAGCTCCTTGTGGCGCTTTGTGTCCCTTGCGAAAATGAGGATTTATGGAAAGATTGTGTCTGACGGAGTTTTTCCAGCGATCATCGTTTGATTTATAATAGGGGAAACGATCACTATAATGATAGAAAAAATTATATGATTAGTTTAAAATAGTTATTAATAATAATAATTTAAACTTCTTTCAATAATAAGAAAACTCAAGAAACAGTAGGATGCTTGAACAGTTAAGAAGAACTTTCAATTTCAAAACACATTTCTAATTCAAATCAATTTGTAATTTCCTTTCAATCAGAAACACAAATTCCAAATTAAATGCTTAAAATCCAGGGATCAAGTCGAATCCGGGGATCGATTGGAGAGAGACAGAGAGTGTTTCTTCCTAGGAGTAGGAGTGTTATTCAGCACTTCGTCTAACACACTTTGAGATACAAAGCGATGTGATGGAAACAAACTCCTCAACGTACCACAGTGGCTTAGAAACGTTTTTTTTTTGTAAATAATTCGGTATCTCGGGAACTATTAGAGATATTGTTACAAAATTTCACATGGTTAGAGCTGAGGTGTTTTTGAATTGATTTACGTTTGTTCAGCTTCCTAGCGCCGATGGGGGTCACCTCGGGTCTCAATTTTTTTAAAAAATCGCCAAAAAATACATTTACTATTCGAATGAGCTGAAATTTTAAATACAAATACTCCTTTAAATACAAATACTCGCTATTAGTTGAAGAGAAATTCAGGTTTATTGATTTATTGTTTTTAATTTTGCTCGATCATTTTATGGTTTTTTAGATATGGTGGGACTACGAAGGGTCAAAATTAATTTTCAGCTATATTTGCGATAAATTTTTAAGTAAAATAAAAACACATTTCTAACAGTTATCTAGTCCCTATAAAAAGTTATACGCATCCAAAGTTGGGACATGTAAAATGGGCCGTATTTTTAAAGTTTTTTCCCAAAAAAGCCCATATGTTTTTTTTCTTTTGTAGAAACAAATTTTCTTCGGGACTATATACAATTTGTATATGATCGGAAAGATAACTAAATATAAAAGCGTGTAAAGTAAAATTTGACTCACTTAAGCGGACATAACACCACCCAGACCTATACAAACTTGGCCAATTAAAAAAAAAAAATTCAGTTTGAGTAAAAAATTCTAAAACGGCAAAGCAAAAACCCACTAATAAGCTCCATATTTGTATAACTATATATGTTTGTTAAATAATTGCACAGTTTTTTTTACTATCAAGCAGTAAATAACGTCACAGTAGCCATTTTTCTAAAAAAAAAATCAGTTTTTGGAACACATTTCCCCGTTTTAGGAATTTCGGTATGTGAAAATAAAAAATTTCAAAAATTGTAATGCCATTGATTTAAGTACATTCGAATCTATATTATTTTCAAATTTTGCTATGATATCTATATCGGTTAAAAAATTAGAATAATTCAAATTTTATATTTTTCTTTATGAAAAATCACCATATTATATTTTTTTAGTTTTTAAGGTAAACTATGTCCCAAAAATTCATAAATTTAGTTAGTTTTACTAAAATATCAATCTTCAAGTCCTAAGGTTTTCACCAATATCAAATACTTATATAAAAAGTCTTTATTTACTCCTCAGAAGTTCCACAAACCTTGCCCCCTTTGACAAATTTGTAGGTTTTTTCATATAATTTATGCAAAATTTGTATACATTCATATCAAATGTAATTTTTGAATTAAAACAAATGCTGACTTAAAAAAAGTTTGGTGTTACACATTTTGCATGAAATATATGAAAAAACGTACAAATTTGAAAAGAAGATTTAAAAAAAAAAATTTGAGACCCGAGGTGACCAATTTTGAGGGGCAAACAAACGTAAATCAACTCAAAAACACCTCAGCTCCAACTATGTGGAATTCTGTACCAATATCTCTAAAAGTTCCCGAGATACCGAATTATTTTCAAAAAAAAAAAAATAACGTTTCTAAACCACTGTGGCGTACATATATCCAACACAAACTCATTATAAAGACCATACGTCCAGACTTAACTGGTGATATTGGCTGTATCACTTAAAAATGCGGAAACATTTGTACAGTATAAATTTATTCAACGTATTGGCCATTGTTAGCTATGACCATTTTCCATCTTTCTGGCAACATATGGATTTCAATGCAAAAGAGCTGGGGGCAAATTCTCGCACTCGTAATCGAAATAAATTTCGAACGCTTATTAGCTTTCGAGTAAAAACTCGTTCTTTATCGAGCACAATCATTATAATTTTCTATACATTTTATTCGATATCGAATAAGAGAATCCCAAAAATAAATAGAGACTCGAACGTTCGAATAAGTATTCGATCGTGTTCGACTGCGGTAATTAGCCCCCTGATCATCTTTTGAGGACAAGAACGAATCTGTTCCAAGGTGAAGCGTATCCCAGAGAGAGCGTTCTGCTTCGATTGAAACAAATAGTAGTCGGAAGGGACAAGATCTGCACTATGAGGCAAAACTTCTCAACCACTTCGTTCTAAATCGTTTTTAAAAGGTATTGCAGCATGTGCCCGAGTGTTGTCATAATGTTCTGGGCGTTTTTCGGTCAATGCACGCTTCAGACAAAGCAGTTGTCTTCGATACAGTTTCCCTGTGATGGTCTGGCCAGATTTCTGCAGCTCATAATAGGACGCTTTTGCAGAGCATTACCTTAGCGCCATGGATATTTGGCTTTGGTGTCGATTCGGCTAATTGGCCGAGCTTCAGATACGAACTCTTATGCTTCGGGTTATAGGTGCAAAAATTATTTTCTTTTATAGCGTTCAAACATCATTTCAGACATGAAAAATCGTCTTTTAATGTCGCCCTGCTTCAATTCGTATGGTACTCAATTTCCCTGCTTTTCGATGAATCAATCCTCCCGTTTTGAAATTTTTGCTTGATTGGGTCACAATGAGTTTGCAAGCTCATGTTGAGTTTGACAACAATCTTCATGGAGTAATGCCTTCAATTCTTGGTCTTCAAACTTTTGTTGGCTGGCCTGGAGGTCCTTTGTCTTCCGTATTAAAATCACCACTTCTGAACCGTACAAACCATCTCTTACACGTTGAAAGCGATGGAACACAGTCACCATAAGCTTTGGTGTGCTTCAACAGTAAATTAAAGAAGTAAAGCAGAACTTTGTTGGTATAAAATTCGACATTTTCGAAGCAAAAATAAACTATGTTGTTTACACTATAATGTTCAATAACAAAATATGAATAAATGACAGATATCTACCATTCAAAATGACATAAAAGTTATTAAAAACAAAAACCGCGGTCATAAGATACCCTATCTATTGTAAATCTCGCACCAAATAACTCACACAGCTCTTTCGAGCTCTCAGTTCATCCTACATAGATTGCAAAGTTTAAACTCCCGATTACAAAAGGACTACAAAAGTTTAGAGTGACTACATTCTAGATTACTTAGAGACACTAAAGTGATAATTGACTTCACGCTAGATTACACGGGATGTTAATAGTAACCAACTGACATATATTGCTTTGCAAATGGCATGAGCCAAACATATTTAAATTGGAGTTAGCCAAGTAATAAGACATTACTGCAAATGACTGTCTAAAAGGTACACATTGACTTCTTTGTTAGTCAATGCAGAACTGCTGGGTTTTAATGGCTTTATACAAAGTTTAAACTCCTAATTACAAAAGTACTACAAAAGTTTAAAGTAACTACATGCTAGATTTCTTAGAGACACTAAAGTGATAATTGATTTCAAGCTAGATTACATGGGATGTTTAGAGTAACCAATTGTCATATTTTGCTTTGCAAAGAGCATGAGCCAAACATATATAAATTGGAGTTAGCTAAGTAATTAGACATTACTGAAAATTACTATCAAAAAGGGATACATTGACTTCTTTGGTAGTCAATGCAGAACTGCTGGGTTTTAATGGCTTTGAGTATATAAAGCTGATTTTCCAAAATTGCTCATTGTCCTTTGGAAATCCATTTCTATAAATCACCCTAAAGTATCCTTATAACAATATCGTGTACATACGTTCATAGTTACGTACATATACTATGTACAATGTCCTTATTCTCCATTGGCTATTGTATTTAATTACTCATATATAATTTAAACACAAACACAAGTACAAGTATTGTATTTAGTTTTATACTTGTGAGTGTGTATTTCCCTTACAACTACCCAGCAGTTCTAGGAGACTGTCCCGAAAAGCTAGCCACGTGACTAGTTATTTTAAAATGTGCTTGTCCTAAGCAGTGTGTCATTTGACCCTTTTTTATTACAATGAGAGTGTCTGCTAGCTGGTCCAAAATAGTAAACGCGTTGTATTCAAATACCGGTTACTTAGAGTCACTGATAACTTGATTAGCTACATAACTAGTTATTTTAACATTTAAGGGTGCCAATTGACCTTAAATAGTCAGTTAAAAAGACATCTCATAGACAGTCTAATAACCGATAGATTGTAAACAAACCCTTTTCCGACAACTCTCCAATATATTACTTATTTTGGGGAAAATAACTACTTACTAAAGTATAGTACAAAATAAATGTTTAAAGTGACTACACTTTAGGCTACTTAGAGACACTAAAGTGACAATTGACTTCAATGGGATGTCAGCAACTTAAACAGAAAGAAAATAAACTGTATGAGAATTATATCAACAGAATTTTTATAAAACCAGTTTGTACGAGTTACTCTCAAAAAACTGCTGAACAAAATAAACATTTAAAGTGACTACACTCTAGATTACTTAGAGACACTTATGTAAGTGACGACTAACTTTACACTAGTTTACCTGGAATGTATAAAGTAACCAATTGATTTCTACAAAGAGCACATACGTGTCAAATTACCCAAAATTTATAAATTGGAGTCAGCCAAGTGATCAGACATTATTGACAATGACTGTCTATAAGGAACACATTGACTACTTGCTTAACTGCTGGGAACTTGCAACACATTTCCCAAACATACACATACATACACACCGAGCCCATTAAAACTTTTTGACCAGTAGCAATTAAAACTTTTTCCATACAATTTTATATACTGCTGCACGTTTCACATAAATTTCAACAAAAACTTTTCTTTCAAGTTATTTTTTTTTTTATTGTATATTGTATTTGCTTAACACACGACAGGTCGTTTTTTCCACCCAATTTTCCCATGCCAGCCACAAAATACAGACCCTATAAAGTAAATGTGAAAGCAACAAAATATATAAATTCAAACTAAAACGGAAAGGACATCGCGTGTATTGCGCACGCTCTCCAAACAAATGTAAATACTAGTATTTTTTTTGTATATAAAGTTGGAAATTACTGTACACTCGGTATTTTATATATACAACCATACAAATTTACGACCTGAAACCTCTACCTCTATACATCCCAGCAAAAAAAAAAAAAAAAAAGTGAGGAAAAATAAGTAGAAACATCTAAGAGTGTTATGTTAGTAATGACCTTCTATGGGCAGTTGATTTCCAATTTCACTACCATATTAATTATTATAAGAGAATTACAAATGTTCAAGTCATTTTCTGAGGGGGACCTCGACTTTCGCCATATTTTGCAGTATAATTTCAGAGTACTTAGAGCAATTTGTGCAACATTTTATCAGGATTGCCATAATGAACATACATTTGTATGGCGGTTAGGTGAAATCATTGACCGATATTGCCCATTTCCAATACCAAACAAACCTTATCAACTCAGAGTATTTTCAAAAAAAAATTCAGTCAGCTAGATCATATCGTTTGGGCCCTATCGTGTTTTCAACAGACACATAGACGGTGCACAGGGGTATAGAAAAAAAACAGGGAAATGAATCCGTAACTTCTAAACCCTTAGCCCGATTTAAATGAAATTTGACATGCGCAAAGAAGAAGTGTTGTAGAGTTTAAGTTTTGTATTTTGACCGCATGGAGCAGATACGGGTGCGGTCAGAAATCGCCAATTTTTTATGTAAATTCAATTTTAGGGCAAAAATTCTCAAATCGCATAGTCGCTATCAAAATATAGTAACCCATTTTAGGTGAACATATATGTTCTTAATTATTTTATAAAGGGTTCCGATAACCCCGCCCCTGGTATGGATATTATAGCCAAAAAACTAAAAAATCCCATTTTTGGGATTTTTCAACACTTTTTTGGGAATTGCGGGATTTCTGATAACAAGTTTCAAAATATGTTTTTATTTTTCTATTTTCAATAGAAAACTCTATATAACTGTAAAATATTCATAAATAAACATGTAATTTCATTTTGAAAAATTTGTATTTTTGCAAAAATTCAATAAAAAGCATTTTTTGTCATAGTTTTAAAAAAAGTATTCCATGAATTTTTTAATTGTTAAAAGTCATACATATGTTTGAAAAATAGACAAAATCCCCTATCCATTGATATATAATATGTCTATCTAACGTTTTTTACATGGCAAATTAATTACAGAAAACTTAACAACTAGTAGGGTCCCAGAAATTTAAAATTATGAACAAAAATCGGCTATGCAATGTATTTCTAAGTAATAATTCTAAGAAATATGTGACCAAACACTAAATATCCTAGAAATTCAAACTTCAAATCGGTCACCACAATAAACCAGTATAGGTACAACATATAAAATTTCGTTTGTAATACTATTTATTGGTTATTAGAATCGAAAACAATTTTTTTAAATTTTCATTTAAGAAAAAATGTTGAGAATGTAAAAATTGGGATTTTAGATATGCATGAAATTTTATGATTTTTCTTTTATCAATTTTAAATTTGAGTATGGAGGACAAATTTTATCCTCTTATAATTACTGCATGCTAAAAATTGGAATTGAAATCTGACCCTAGTTTGGCCACAAACTAATTCTACATCAGTTCCCCTCTTTCTATCATTACATAAATATCCCGTTAATAAAATCACTCTATCAAATAGAATTCCATTTTAACTGGCAACTCTGCTCTGTTTGCCAAAAATTTTAGTTTCTTACACGGTCTCCTTTAAAATAGTTCGTTTTAAATTCGTCGTTATACTCGTAGTTTGTGTTGTCCGTCAAATTAATTATAGTGTAGTGTTAAATAAAATATAAAACTTCTTAATGTAATTAAAATAATTAGAACTGTGGAAAATTATAATAAATCATTGTGTTAAATTAGAATTTTTATTACAATAAACCTGTGAAAAAAGCAGAATTATCAAAAAGATGGTGTATGCATTAATTTTATTGTTGTTGTATTTAGATGTGCTTAGTTGTTCTTGTTCTTTAAGTGTGTGTCGCGTGATGCTGTTCATTCAAAATGTGTTGTTGTTATTTCTTATTGTTTTTGCACATATATAAAAAAAAGAATGAGTGAGAAAACAAAGAGTAAAATCTCAATAGTAAATAGCAGAGAGCAGGAAAAAAAAAGTGAACTTCATTTAGTAAATGAAGTGTTTATGTTTTTTTACACAAACAAATTAATTATGAATTGAATAAGGAAGCATAATAGAGTTGCCAATGCTCTAGCTAGTGTAAATAAAATGGAAATCAGTACGGGTCGGTTCGGTTCGGATATTTAATTTTAAGATAATAATTTAAAGAAATAAATATGTAAAGATATGTGAATTGTATTTTAGGTGAGTTTATTATATAGAAATAATAATTTTAATGCATTTATTATTTAGTGAAATGATTTTCTCAAGATTTAAATTTTTAAACAAGTGATTATATTTATTAACCTACTTATTTACGGTTGTCATATGAATAATCAAAGAAAAAAAATAATTTTTATTAGTAAAATTTTTAGAGTAAAACATTCGATCAATAATTGTCAATAATTTTCAAGCTAAAATTAATAAATAAATAAATTAGATATAAAAATGGTGTAAAAAAATGTATAGTTATTCATGAAATGAGAACGGCTGGGTCGATTTCTATAAAATTTGTTGTCAGTTCGTATTTTCGTGGATAAGGTTTTTATGGAAGAAAATTTTGGAAAATCCCTCCGGAAAATTGGAAAAATATTTATTTTGATAGATATCCCACTTGCATCCCACTAAGCAACCTAAAGTATCTTAAAGAAATGGACCAAAACTTTCTTTTGAACATTTTGGCGCATTTTGAAAAATAAGTCAACAACATTTATTTTGATAGATATCCCACTCGCATCCCACTAAGCGACCAAATTGGTCTTCAAGGAAAATTTCTAAGCTTTCTTTTGAGAAAAAAAAAAACAAAAAAAGGACCCTTTTTGAAAAAAAAGTCAAAAAATTTTTGGAAAAAAAAAATTACAAACATTTTTTTTTTATTTTTTAATTTTTTTCCGAAAGATTGAAGAAATAGCTATCTAAACTATTTGGGACACATTTTGCTAAAAGGGGGGTTACACGGCATGTATTCCATATGTATTGGGACATGTATTCGATACATATGGAATTCCATGTGTATGACAAAATTCATAATTTCCACGTTCACACGTACATATGTAATTGCATGTGACATAACCTCTATTAGTTTATATGTTTGTTGTTTTTAACTATATATCTATTTAAAACATTTTTAAATCACAATAAATATTGTGTTGGGATTTTTTTCTTCTGTTTTCTGTTTTTTATTTTGCACTAACACAGTGTTGTATTTCAAAATACACATGTTAAACACACGAAAATAGAACATGCTCTAATTGCCAAAAATGTCATAAGGCATACACATGTATTTTACATACACAAAGTTTCATATGGATCACACGGTATGTATATGTTTACATGTGGAAAAATGTCCCAATACATGTCACAAAACACATGCAATACATGCCGTGTGACCCCCCTATAAGAACAATAGGTAATAAGTTACATGGATGATAAAAACACTTGCTTAGCCAAAATGTATAATTTTTACCTCTAACTAGAAAGTTCTCGATCGATATTGTTGAAAAATTGTGTCTGAATTACTATCCAATAGAACTAACCATGGTGCAAATGTCGGAAGACATCGATTTCAGAAGTTGGTTCACTTGACATGAAATGCCAAAAATATGTTTTAGATTATTTAATAAAAAAATGATTGTTAAACAAACCATTAATAATATTTTCACACTATTTGATAAAAATAAAAATTTAAGTTCTTTTAGCTAATAAACAAAATTTTCCCATTTTCATAGGACTTTCGCCCCTATCTAATAATTCAATTCCTTTTCTACCGCTATCTGACAATTTCTGTATATCATGGGAATTTCAAATCTAAGAAATTTTTGTCTTTGGACTATACTAGGTGATATACAAAACGAGAGTAATGCTTGCTGTCTTTTACATAAAAAATTTGTTGAATAACAAAACGACAGTGATGCTTACTGTAGATTTACTTACAAAATCAATTCAATTCAAATGAGTTGGAAATGAATTGCTAATTCTTTTTTCTAATTCATTTGAATTAATTCAAAATCAATTCAATTCAAATGAATTGGAAATGAATTGCAACTCACATTGGAAAATCCATTTGAATTAGAAACGAATTGCAATTCATTTTACAAATTCATTTGATTTGGAAATGAAATACAATTCAGTTTTACCAAATTTATTTCAATTGACTCAAATTTCATTCAATTCATTTTTTTGTGTGAAAACTGTTAATTCAATTTTCTAATTCAGTAAATGAATATCTCCCGAATTAACTCAAAAATTAATGATTCATTTACAGCTCTGGTAGATAGAAATATTACAGAAAAATTTCAAACAATATCAAAAATCCAATAATTTGATAAATATGTTCATCATTGGAAGTTTTATTAGAAACTAATTTCTAGATTAATTTTTATCGATTTTGAAAAAATATCTCAAGATTACAACATTATCAAATATAACTAAAACCTTTTTGCAATTGTAAAGCAAACATGATTTAATTTCTGTTTTGACACAAATTATTGATATAAAATTTTGTCGTAGTCTTGTGTTTTATGCTTATATCTGAGTAATTTGTGTCGACTTTTTTAAAAGCTAACTTTACATTAAATATTGTAAATGAA
This sequence comes from Calliphora vomitoria, assembly GCA_942486065.2. Taxonomy (NCBI): domain Eukaryota; kingdom Metazoa; phylum Arthropoda; class Insecta; order Diptera; family Calliphoridae; genus Calliphora; species Calliphora vomitoria. Next base: position 64,362,808 of record OW818032.2, on the reverse strand, counting down.
AACAAATTTAAAAATTGTTGATACCTAGGAGTTCAGGTCCATCAAAAAAACGCCTATTTTTTTATTTAAAATTCAACAAAAATTCTCAAATCGCATAGTCGATATCAAAATATAGTAACCCATTTTAGGTGGTCAAATATGATCTTAATTATTTTGTAAGGGGTTCCGATAACCCCTCCCCTGGTATGGATATTATAAGCGAAAAACTAAAAAATCCCACTTTTGGAATTTTTCAAAACTTTTTGGGGAATTGGGGGATTTCTGATAACAAATTTAAAAATTTGTTTTTATTTTTCCATTTTCAATAGAAAACTGTATATAACTGTAAAATTTTATTAAAACATATTCATAAATAAAACTTTAATTTCAATTTGAAAAATGTTTATCTTTGCAAAAATTCAATAAAAATCAGTTTTTGTCATATTTTTCAAAAAAGTATTTTATGAATTTTTTAATTGTTAATAGTTAGATATATTTTTGAAAAATAGACGTGGCAAATTAATTAGGGAAAACTTAACAATTCGCAGGGTCCCAGAAATTTAAAATTAAATACATATATTAAAAAATCGGCTATGCAATGTATTTCCAAGTAATAATTTTAACAAATATGTGATCAACCACTAAATATCCTAGAAATCATCTAATTTCAAATTGGTTACCATAATAAACCATTATAGGTACACAGTTAAAATATATAATATACGTTTAGTGGTTATTAGAATCGAAAAAATTTCATTTAACAAAAAATTTTGAGAATGTAAAAATTGGGATTTTAGAGATACGTTTGACATTTTATGATTTTTCTTTTACCAATTCAAAATTTGAATATGGAGAATAAACTTTATCCTCTTATAATTACTCCATGCTAAAAATTGGAATTGAAATCTGGCCCTAGCTTGGCCACGGACTAATTCTACATCAGTTCCCCTCTTTCTATAGCTGTCTATCATTACATAAATATCCCGTTAATAAAATCACTCTATCAAATAAAATTCTATTTGAACTGGCAACTCTGCTCTGTTTGCCAAAAATTTTAGTTTCTTACACGGTCTCCTTAAAAATAGTTCGCTTTAAATTCGTCGTTATACTCGTACTTTGTGTTGTCCGTCAAATTAATTATAGTGTAGTGTTAAATAAAATATAAAACTTCTTAATGTAATTAAAAGAATTAGAACAGTGAAAAATTATAATAAATCATTGTGTTAAATTAGAATTTTTATTAAAATAAACCTGTAAAAAAAGCAGAATTATCAAAAAGATGGTGTATGCATTAATTTTATTGTTGTTGTTGTTGAATATAGATGTGCTTAGTTGTTGTTGTTGTTGTTGTTCTTTTAGTATGTGTCGCGTGATGCTGTTCACTCAAAGTGTGTTGTTGTTATTTGTTATTGTGTTTGTATATGGAAAAAAGAATGAGTGAGAAAATAAGAGTAAAATCTAAATAGTAAATAAGCAAGAAAAAAAGTGAACATCATTTAGTAAATAAAGTGTTTATGTTTTTTTACACAAACAAATTATGAATTGAATAAGGAAGCATAATAGAGTTGCCAATGCTTTGCTAGTGTAAATAAAATGGAAATCAGTACGGGTCGGTTCGGTTCGGATATTTAATTTTAAGATAATAATGTAATAAATAAATACATAAAGAAATAAAAATGTAAAGAAATGTGAATTATATTTCAGGTGAGTTTATTACCTATATAGAAATAATAATTTTAATACATTTATTATTTAGTGAATTTATTTTCCCAAGATTTCAATTTTTTAACAAGTGATTCTATTTATTAACCTCCTTATTTACGGTTGTTATTTGAATAATCAAAGAAAAAAATTAATTTTTATTAGTAAAATTTTTAGAGTAAAACATTTTCAAGCTAAAATTAAAAAAAAATTAGATATAAAAATGGTGTAAAAAAATGTATAGTTATGCATAAAATGAGAACCGCTGGGCCGATTTCTGTAAAATTTGTAGTCAGTTGTTCGTAGTTTCGAGGAGAAGGTTTTTACGAAAGAAAATTTTGGAAAATCTCTCCGGAAAATTGGAAAAATATTTATTTTGATAGATATCCCACTTGCATCCCACTAAGGCCCATTTTGGAAAAAAAAAAAAATTAGATTTTGCAAAAAAAAGTGAAAAATTTTATGTCTTGAGTTACAAAATATTTAATTTGATAGATATCCCACTAAGCGACCAAAAGCCTCTTAAAGGAATGGACCTAAATTTTCTTTTGAGAAAAAAAAGTAAATTAAAAAGGGCCCATTTTGAAAAATATGTCAACAAAGTTTTTTGATTTTGTAAAAAAAGTCAACTATTTTATGTTTTGAGTTACAAAACATTTATTTTGATATATATCCCACTCACATCCCACTAAGCGACCAAATTGGTCTTCAAGGAAAATATCTAAGATTTTTTTTGAGAAAAAAAGGGCCCATTTTGAAAAAAAGTCAAAAAAGCTTTTGATTTTGGAAAAAAAAATTAAAAAAAATTTTTATTTTAATTTTTTTTTCGAAAGATTGAAGAAATAGCTATCTAAACTATTTGGGACACATTTTGCTAAAAACAATAGGTAATAAGTTACATGGATGAAAAAAAACACCCGCTTGGCCAAAATGTCAAATTTTGACCCCCCCTCTAACTCAGAAAGTTCTCGACAGATCTTGTTGAAAAATTGTGTCTGAATTACTATCCAATAGAACTAACCATGGTGCAAATGTCGGAAGACATCGATTTCAAAAGTTGGTTCACATGACGTGAAATGCCCAAATATGTATTCGATTATTTAATCAAAAAAAGTATTTGTTTATCAATAGTAAATATATTAACAATTTTGTTTTTATAAAAAAAATATAATATGAAAAAACTTCACTGAGGGGGTGCTTTAGTTATGGCCGATACTGTAACTAAAACACGAAAACTTTTTCGCAATTGTAAAGCAAACATGATTCAATTTCTGTTTTGACACAAATTCTTTATGTATATCTTATGATTGTATTATAAAATATGGTTAAAATTTATTCTACTGTCCATATAAAGCAATACCTAGGAAGTATCGAGATAAGATTTTATTGTAGTCGTGTATTTTATGTTTATATCTTTTTCTTGATTTTCTTGATTTTAAGTGGCAACCGAACCGGGATTTTAGCAGATATATGGATGTAGGAATCATGTATGTAAGTTATTTTGGGGCTACGGAAAGTTGATTTCAACATACAGACGGACATGGCTATATCGACTCTATATATACTTTAAATGTATAAATTACAAACAGAATGACAAACTTATATGCCGAAATGACAAAATATTTTGCCATTCATGGTGAAGGGTATAATAAGATCACAAGTTATATATAATGTTATTTAACAAAAGTTAAAAATAAGTATGTATTAGCAACTTTAGATGTCGTTTCCATTATTTTTTGCTGGGATACAACCAAATCATGTATCTGTAAACAACCCTCATATTTCTTTCTATTCATATTTCCCATAAAAAGCACGGGTTGGGGAGACAGTCGTCAGTATGTCATTGGTTTGTAAATCACCTTTTATATAGCATGAATTAAGACCATCCCCTCTTTCCGCACTATCCAAAATGATTTTCTCATTTTATTTGATTCTTTTATTTTATATTTCTTTTTTGGGCAATAAACATGAAGTAGCACGCGACCATTTACAAAAAAAAATCGTTTTTTTCCAAATCTTTTTTTGGGGAAGGAGTAGTGTAATGAAGGATACAAACGTTTAAATGGGGAGGTCATAATGTATGAGCTAATTTTGTTGCCTAAATAATGGAAATCGAAAAAGGAATTTTATATAACGGGTGTAGTATTATTGGACAAAGCATAAAGGATAATTTTTGGGTAGTGAAATTGGTCCTAACCTACAAAGTAAAGAAATATAAAAAACTTGGTGATAAAGATCTAAAAATTATTCATGAAAATAATCAATTATAATGCTCCAATTTACATCCTTTCTAAATCCTTACTCTAAAATAAACAGACAGAACAGCTGTAGAGAAATTTCCGATCAGATAACGCACACTGATATTGCACTTAGCCTAAAATTCGAACCCAATTTGAGTTAAAAAAACTTTCCGTTTTAGATACCGAGGATGATCAAAGAGAAAAACAAAATTACTAATTGAATTTAATTTTTTCAAAGTTGTTTCTGTACATTGCATACAGCCTAAAACAGATCAAGGAATTTAGATTTTCCAAGACAGTCAATGGACTTTAAAATTTCTGTATTCCTAAACTTTAGGATATAAATTTACTCAAGCATAATAAGGTCTATGGGAGCATGTTCTTAATGAGTATGAAACAAATTTGTGCTATAAACTGGACAAAAATCGCATCTCTAAATAGGGAGGATAGCTTCCTGCCGGCAAAGAGTACTTAATGAGGTTCTTAAGCAATGCAACAGGTGAATATTTAAATGGACTCGCAAGTGACGCACTCTGGAATATTTTGTAGCAGTTATTTTGTAAATAAAAGTTTTAAACTTTTATGTAAATATTTTAAAAGTTTAATTATGATTTCGAAATCAAATAAAACCAGATTTAAGGGTTTAATGATCTCGATTTTGATGTAGGATTTTCTTTAAACATATTGTAACAGTATATTAAACAAAACCTTTATGAGGGGGATCATTTCTATACTGTTAGCCATGCTCAAATAGTTTTCGAGCTGCTTCTAAATCATTCATTAAATGTATGAAATCGTTGTCTTTCATTGAAAAGTCTTATTTTCTACTACTCAAACCTGGAAACTTTCTTGAAAGAAAGGCAAAACGTGAACCAGTTATATCTAATGCCTTCACATACTACTTCATAAGTCGCAATTTGATGTGTAATGGAGACAAAATGATCTAATCTCTGGAAACCAAAACCAGGTTTATAACATTTTGTTTTCCAACCGTCATATTTTCTCGCAGATGCAGATGGTCATGTTTTGCTCTGCTTTCTCATAAACAGATGAAACATGGAAATTTAGTGTACGCACTTTGTTGAACAAGAAATTATGTATATATTGTTACGTTTTACCTTTTAAAAACGGGTTTTATGTCCTTAAAATAAACCGGATACTTTTGATTGCAAATAAAAGCTGTTTTAGTAGTTTAAAATTGTAACAACTCTTTAATTATTTAGAATGTACACCAACAACAGTTCAAATATTCACTCAGTGTCGCTATACACGTTTATCAATTCGCAGAAATACACACACACACTCTATAATGTACAAGTATACACGTACAAGACAGTTGATGTTAACTCTAACAGCGACAATGATCAACTCAACTCACGACTGCCACCTCTGCCACTATTTATACACGCGCCATCTATCGGGAATCTTCTGCAATCCTCTTAACGGACAAAACTCGTATGTTCGAATTTCAGAGCCTTCGATGTCATTGCCAGCAGCCCAAACATTTAGTATTGCCATACTTACAAACTATGCCAACAACCGAATGCTACTGATGGACGTGCCCTCAAATATGATGAATGCTGCAGGCAGTCGTTACAGACCGTTAAACTCAAATCGTAACACATTCGTAACAATATATTTATTCCTATGGTTCCAAGTTGGAACAAAGGGCCATAAAGAAATTCTTCCATCGGGATCTGTCCTGTGCCATTAGTTTTTATCTCAGACCAAGTCTTTCCTGTTCTGCTAGTTTCGGATTCTAATTGCCTTCTCCAAGTGTTAGCAGTTCGGCTGCCTTGAGGATTCCAGTCAATTGCCATCTTTGATATATCATCATGAGGTCTTCTCAAAATATGGCCAACCCAGCTCCATTTCCTCTTTGCAATTTCTATACGGATTGGTGTTTCGCCTGCTCTTTTCCAGATGTCTTTGTTGGAAACTACATTCGGCCAAAATATTCGCAATATTTTTCGCAAGCAGCGGTTAATAAATACTTGCAGACTCACATCCATATAGCAGGGTGGAGCGAACATTTGAGCAGAAAAGGCGGAGCTTAGTCTTCATATGTATTTGTGGTGACTTCCACACTCTTTGTAATGCACCAAATGACTGTTTTGCCTTTCCTATGCGATATGTAATATCATCACGTGAGCCGCCTGTGTTGGATATTATACTACCTAAGTAGCAAAACGATTGCACATCCTCAAGCTCAATGTTGTTAACCTTGAATTTAGAGAGATTAATTGCATTGATGCATAGAACCTTAGTTTTGTCGAAGTTAATATGAAGGCCAATACCCGATGCCAGCTGATGTATCTGTTCCAATTTGGATGATATGTCGGTTAAGTTGTTTGCGAGCAGGCAAATTACATCAGCATAATCAAGATCTTTCAGTCGAACAAGAAATTAACAATTTTTAAATGGAGTACTTAAGATTTTTTAAAACAAGATCTACATTTTGCGACTTCTCCTTTAATTTAGTAGAATGAGCCATAGGCACAGCTTATGAAAAATATATAGTAAAACACATTTTAAACATCGCTTTGGGCAGTCCATAAACAATCTACAATCATCAGCTCTGTAGCTGGAGAGTCCCATTTTCGCTAAAAGGCCACCAATGTCATTACATTATTTTCTGAATTAAACATTTTAAGTTCTATTTCGCGATTAGGATAAAATGAGACTTTCGTACCTTGAGTTAAAATGAAAAGATTTATTTCTTTCAGTCTAGTTGCTAGCAGCTCAGATCTCTCTTTCAAAAGGTGAAGATTTCTTATCAAATCACTTAAGGCATCTTGTGAAAAATGTGAAGGCGTCGTTAACACTTCAAAATCAATGTCATGTTCATCCGAAAATATTTCCATCATCTCTGTGTCCGTCAAATCCGATAGATGTTGATTCATAGGAGTACAGTAGATGCCTTTTAGCAGACCGTAAATCAGGATATGTCATTTTTCTTTTATCCATATCATTTTATCCACACAAAAATAACAGTCATGTGGTTTTTCGGTTCTGTACAAATTATACGTTCTGCAAACATCAAATCACTAAGTTTACCGCTTTCTTACTGTCTTAAATATTCACTACACACTTTAAACATAATTGGTCAATTCACAAGGTCTCTTATCATGACATATTGTCATAATGTCCTAATATTTCACAATGGTTTTTATTACTTTTCAAGCAAAAAATGTCCTATGCTATGTTTATTGTGTTATCGTAACGAACTAGCAGAGACCAACGCCGAATGCCTAAGAGTCGGTTAAGCCAACCCGCCGAGTCGTGATATATTACGACATTATGAGAATATGACTGATAAGAGACCTTGTGAACCTATGGCTTATTATCTTAAATTTATTGAAATACGTGTTTCTCACTAAGTTTGTTATAGGTTTTCTAAAGGTATTCGGTCATTTTCGCCGCAAAGCCTTTGGCAGATGCTTCAATTCCATCCTGTTAGCCAACACTCATTATATCTTACCCGCAATTCATTAAGGAAATCTCTGAAATATCTATTATATGATAGAATCTTTTATTTTATTTTTATTCGACCGAATAATTTGGCACATAATAGAGCAAATCTGTGTAATATTGAACATTGGAAATTCTATTTTGATTATGATACAATCTTAGACAAATTGCGAAGAATATTAGATATTTTCTGCTGTTCGTCTAAATAAGTGAATACAAAACATGCGCTAATGAAAGCATTTTCGAATGAGATTAAGATAATGAATCAATATTAAGAGTGGTAAAACGTGGATATACGATACTAACTACTCAATACTTTTGAAAAATGTATTTAACATTGAAAACTTCTTATTTCACAAAAATAGTTGTACTTCTTCACCAATAAGTATTTCAATCTTTGTCTTACTAAGAGCTGCACATTCAGAGAACATTCCAAACTCCTTATCCCTGCCTGCATGTTCAACGATCGTCCACAAGACAAGATAGCTGGCCATTTGCAGATATTAACAGTTTCCTCTTTCCCATGTTCCAGACAACTGTTGGAAAAAGGTCAAAGACTGCTTGTGTGTTTACCGGTGCTCCAATTACCCTTTAACTCAGCTATCAACATCGAAATTTCCTTTCTGTTCTGATTAAGGAGTTGGCTGGTCCATCTCATTCATGTATTCATTTTATGCCAACTGAATTTTAACAAACATTTAAAGATAGTGTCTGAAGATTTCACTTGAAATAGCTTCAATCGATATACATAGTTGCAAATATCTGGCTATTTCGTCCATCTGCCTATTACCAAATTAGTCTATATGTTATTACTAGGGTAAATTCTCATTCTTACGCTGCCTTACGGGGATGGAAGAATTAGTGTCCTACATAGGGTAAAGATAGCATTATTTCTATCAATATTCATGTCGGATTGAAATGCTCTAGCTTCGTCGGTGTATATTTACCCTCCAGTCACATTGCCTCCAAAAAATTCTCATAAAATTTACAGGGTTAATTTAGCCCCAGGTCCTTTTAAGGGTTAATTCCGATAAAGTATATGTTGGACTTAAAGATATTGTTACGTTTTAACCTTTTTAAAACGTTGGTTTATTTCCTTTAAATAAACCGGATACTTTTTATTGAAAATAAAAGCAGTTTTAGTAATTTAAAATTGTAACAACTCTTTATTTATTCAAATGTACAACAGCAACAGTCTAAATAGTCAATATGTGCTTTTAATACACACACATACGTTTATAATGTACAAACTTAAATGTACAACACAGTTGATGTTAACTCTAAGAGCGCCTATGATAAACTCCACTGATGACTTCAACCTCTGCCACTATTTATACACACGCCATCTTTCGGGAATCTTCTACAATGCTCTTAACGGACAAACTAGTAAGTTCGAATTCTAGAGCTTTCGATGTCATTGTTAGCAGCTTAAACATACTTATATACAATGCTAATAACCGCATGCTATCAACATTGTTGATAAGTAGAAGCTTCTACTGATAGACGTGTTTATAAACATGATGAATGCTGCAGGCAGTCGTTACAGACTGTTAAATTCAAATTGCTATTGCAAATTCGTAACAGTATATTTTTCTCAAGTTTGACCTTCACGATTTTAACGTTGTCCGATTTTAGTGAAACTTTTGGGGTATATTTAAAATGATCTGTACTATACTATTCTGCAATATAATCTAATGCACATATTGTGTTCAAGCTATGCACATAGAATGCCGTCACTGAACATGAAACAGTTTAGAAAACCATTTCAGCAATGAACGATCTGTATGGGATCGGCTGTATTCGATAAATATCATACGAGTTTTATAGCGATCTCGGATTGATTCTGCGGCGACAACTCTGCTATAGCAACGTACCGTGGTGTCTTAATGCGTTAATAGCTCCAAGATGTTCCGCCATTAGAAACCTTTTCAGCATTAACCATGCTGGAGCCTCTCTTATAAGTTGGAGTTAAAAAAGGTTATTTTGATAATGCCCACTGAATTCGTGCTTAATATGAAAATTCTCAAGATCTCTGGTTGATTCTACGGTGACTAGCAACGTACGTTGGTACTGTATTAAATATAAGAGACATTAAATCCTACTACTTCTAGTTGGTAGGTTGCCTAAATTTTCGGTTTATACCTGTGATATTCTTACTCATTTGAAATTCCTGTCATTTTATGCATCGTTCATTCATAAACTTTTAACGCCAAATATTAAAGTTTTTTAACTTTTAACATTTGCGTGTATTTAATTATTCATAATATTTCTATACGTAAAAAAGTTAATATGAATAATATAAATGTAACGCAAAAGGATTACAGTACATATATTTTTCATAAAATTAATTAACTACAAAATAAAAAGAAAAATAAAATGACAGTATCTTGAAATATTTGTTGCGTTTTTAGGAATGAAACTTAAAGACTTTCTAAAGCAAATAGTAGTTTGTTTATAAACAATATGAATGAATGAACTAAACAAGAATTGTGCGGCAATTTTAAATTAATATCATTAAACATTCCCATGTATCCGCTGAACACAGGTTCATCCTCTTCAAAAAGTTAATTTTAAAAATCCTAAAATAAGGAATACTCTTATTTATACAAATTTCGACTAAAGTATATTGTTAAACATACATACATACATACATACATGTATAAGAATAATGTTAAAGTATTCATTCTACTTTTAAAAAAATATACCTAAAGTTTCTTTTAATTGCATGCCAAACTATTATGGCTATTTTTCCTTGTCATGAAGGTCGTTTTCAACATTTTCCCAAATGAAAGAAAAAAATCCTATTAACTATATGTTTCTGTTGTTGTATTCTTATATTATAATTGGCTCTAGCAGGCAACCATTAAAAAAGTTTAATTTCCAAAAAGCAAAAAAAAAAAACGTTGAAACTATTACAACTTTTCCTACAACTCGGAGGCTATTCACCAATAAAACTCTTACAAAATGTTCATAAAAAATGGAAAAATTAACCCATTCAGGGATGACATAATATTTATGCACGAATCTGGAAATGCAGAAGATATTCTCCACTAAAATAGCAATACTTATCATCTTTATAAAACCTTGAGCACTTTAAGATCTTCTCACAAGCCAAGTTAAAGATTTTTTTACAAGTAACCTTGATTTTCTATAGAAAAACTTGATGATTTCTACAGAAATTTTGATAAACCGCAAGATTTTCTATAGAAAACTTGCTGATCCAAAAGCTTTTTTGTAGAAAACTTGATGATCCGCAAGATTTTCTATAGAAAACTTGATGATCAGCTAGATCTAAAAAATCTTGCTGATCAGCAAGATTTTCTATAGAAAACTTGATGATCAGCAAGATTTTCTATAGAAAACTTGATGATCAGCAAGATTTTCTATAGAAAACTTGATAATCAGCAAGATTTTCTAAAGAAAACTTGATGATCAGCAAGATTTTCTATAGAAAACTTGATAATCAGCAAGATTTTCTATAGAAATCTTGATGATCAGCAAGATTTTCTATAGAAAACTTGAAGATTCGCAAGATTTTCTTATAGAAAAGCTAAACATCTGCAAGTAAATATTGTAGATACAGTTTCTTCCCTATTTATGCCCTTTTGGTTGAACTTAATGGTTAAAAATTTACAACTTTTTTTTGAAATATAAAATATTGCCACATCACAATGATAACTTCGCCTCATGGTTAAATAAAATACTATTAAAATAGAAAAAATTATGACGACCAAATCTTATTTTATATTAAAGCAACGATTACCCAAAAAAAAGAAAAAAACTATAATTTATGAACTCTCTTTTGTACAATTTATTTAGTTAGTAGTATAGAAAGAATATAAACTATGAAACGACTACTTGGAATCACAAGTATCAAAGGTTTCTATTTTGTAGTTGCTTTCCAACTACCACTACAACCAGAATTCCTCCTCCGCCTGCATGATGGTACATCTACAATATATTTTCCTTTTCCATTTTAGTATAATGGACTGAATGACTGGCTGTTGGTTGGTTGGTGGTACCATGTTACCAAATGGTACGAAAATCAAAATCGTCAGTGTGTATGGTTGGTTGAATGAATGAATGAATGACTGAATGGTTTGCAAGAACAGAATCATATTGAACTGAACTGGGCTGTATGAAATGGAGTAGAATAGAACAGACAGTACAGTTGGTTTGTAAGCCAATCAGACAAACAGACTGACTGACTGCCAGCCAGCCACTTACAAAATCAGTTTATTGCAAAAGAAAAAAAAAATCCAATGGAGATTGTGAAATTACAAACTATCCATGGGGTAATTTATATGGCTATTAAATTGAGGGCACCCTACATTATAATAACTGATATTAGATGGTCATATGTTGTGGAAAAGATTTTCTTTACGAAATTTGAAAAGAAACAAGATTTTCTATAGGAAACATGAACAAAAGAAAGACTTTCTATAGGAAGTTTGAACAGAAATAAGATTATCATTGGGAAAATTGAACAGACACGAGGTTTTCTATAGAAAACTTGAATATCGCTAGAGTTTCTTTAGAAAATTAGATGATCTGCAAGATATTCTATAGAAAACTTGATTAAAAGCAAGATTTTCTATAGAAAACTTGATGATAGGCAAGATTTTCTATAGAAAACTTGATTATCAGGAAGATTTTCTTTAAAAAACTTGATTACAAGAGGATTTCCTATAGAAAACTTGATTAACAGCAAAATTTTCTATAGAAAACTTGATAATCAGCAAGATTTTCTATATAAACCTGAACTAACAGCAAGATTTTCTGTACAAAATTTAATTAATAGCAAGATTTTCTATAGAAAACTGTTGGTTGCTAGATTTTTGAAAGAAAACTCGATCAACACCTAGATTTTTTATAGAAAACTTGATTAAGAGCAAGATTTTCTTTAAAAAACTTGATTACAAAAGGATTTCCTATAGCAAACTTGATAAACAGCAAGATTTTCTATAGAAAACTTGATTTACAGCAAGATTTTCTATAGAAAACTTGATGATTGGCAAGATTTTCAATAGAAATAGAATAGAAAATCTTGCCTATCATCAAGTTTTCTATAGAAAATCTTACCGATCATCAAGTTTTCTATCAAGTTTTCTATAGAAAATCTTGCTGATCATCAAGTTTTCTATAGAAAATCTTACTGATCATCAAGTTTTCTATAGAAAATCTTGCTGATCATTAAGTTTTTTATAGAAAATCTTGCTGATCATCAAGTTTTCTATAGAAAATCATGCTGATCATTAAGTTTTCTATAGAAAATCTTGATGATCATCAAGTTTTCTATAGAAAATCTTGCTCATTATCAAGTTTTCTATAGAAGTTCTTGCTCATTATCAAGTTTTCTATAGAAAATTTGATGATCAGCAAGATTTTCTATAGAAAACTCGATGATCATCAAGTTTTCTATAGAAAATCTTGCTGATCATCAAGTTTTCTATAGAAAATCTAACTGATCATTAAGTTTTCTATAGAAAATCTTACTGATCATTAAGTTGTCTATAGAAAATTTTTACTGATCATCAAGTTTTCTATAGAAAAACTTACTGATCAAGTTTTCTATAGAAAATCTTGCTGATCATCAAGTTTTATATAGAAAATCATGCTGATCATCAAGTTTTCTATAGAAAATCTTGCTGATCATCGAGTTTTCTATAGAAAATCTTGCTGATCATCAAATTTTCTATAGAAAACTTGATGATCGGCAAGATTTTCTATATCTATATATTTGATTAACTGAATACTTGATAATCCGCAAAATTGTTATAGAAAACTGTGCATAAAAGTCGTTGCAATCAAAATATTCTTTGATTCTTTGTAAATAAATTGATATTTTCATATATATGTTTGTATGTATGTATTTATTTGAATTTTATATGCCCCAAAATATAAATAAAGTTCTACTTCACAGGTGTTTTACAAAATTCATATCAAAAACAAAAATTGTCTGCTTCATCCTTGGCGCATAAATTTTTCATATTTTGTGTTTATATTTCAACCATTTGGTTTCATTTCCATCCCTTGAACACAGGAAATGAAAGGAAACATTTATAGTTGTCAATTTGATTGGGTTTTTTTTTGTTCGATGTAATATTTTATTGTCATTAGTTGACAGAGAAATATATAGACAAATTATTGATTTTTTTATCAGTATTTAATGTATATATTTTCTCTGTATCGTATTTATTTACATACACTTGTTCATACATGGAAATTCAATTTCCATTTAGTATAGGTCCTAATGAATATTACGCTTTATAATTGTTCTTAGTTTTTTTGTAATAAGTAATTTAAAACTGGTATGATATACATATCGCAATCGTTCAACAATACTGTATTAAGTCAAAAACCTTTAAATGTTCAGGAGAAACAAATAACTGTTTTCTTAATGCTTAAGTTTTCTTTAACGAAAATTCCGCAATCTAAGAAAATACATAAATTTTTGTATTCCGCTGCATATCAATTTTATTTGTTCATTGTCTGCAGATTGTATTATTTGCCAAATGGAAATACATATAAAAACATTTTGAGTTAATAGAGTATTGTTGAACGAGTGCGATATGCATGTACTTAGATAATTGTTGGTTTATTTCCTTTAAATAAACCGGATATTTTTGATTGCAAATAAAAAGCAGTTTAGTAGTTTAAGATTTGTAACAAATCTTTATTTATTGAAAATGTACAACAACAGTTCAAATAGTCACTCAGTGTCTATTTACACGTTTATCTATTCGCAGAAATGCACACACTCTTTATAATGTACAAGACAGTTGAGGTTAACTCTAACAGCGCCTATGATAAACTCACTCACGACTGCAACCTCTGCCACTATTGATACACACGCCATCTTTCGGGAATATTTTACAATGATCTTAACGGACAAATTAGTATGTTCGAATTCTAGAGCTTTCGATGTCATTGTTAGCAGCTTAAACATTTACCCCCATATGGATAAACTATTTTTAAATTTATAAAAGGTTTATAAAACAAAATTTCCATACAAAATTGTTTTATAAACTTCGATTAATTTAAAAATTGTTTATGCATATGGGGGTTAGTGTAGCCATACTTATAAACATTTCTAACAACCGCATGCTATCAACATTGTTGATAAGTAGAAGCTTCTACTTATGGACGTGTTTATAAACATGATGAATGCTGCGGGCAGTTGTTACAGACCGTTAAATTCAAATCGCTATTGCAAAATCGTAACAATATATTAAGATATTGAGGTTTTCCACACAAAATCTAGAAAGGTCAATGATTTGTATGGAGGAGTTCCTATAGAAAATCTTGATGGAGTCAAGCCAACCGAAAATTTTGCGGATATTCAAGTTTTCTATAAAAAACGTTGCGGACAATTAAGTTTTATATAGAAATTCTTGCGTCTGTTCAAGTTTGTTAAGAAAAATCGTACGCCTGTTAAGTTTTCAATAGAAAATCTTGTGGATTATCTAGTTTTCTATGCAAAATCTTGCGCATTATCACGTTTTCAATAGAAAATCTTATAGATTATTAAGACTTCTATAGAAAAAATTGTGGATAATAAAGATTTCTATAGAAAATCCTGCGCATAATAAAGATTTCTATAGAAGATCTTGCGATTAATCAAGTTGTCAATAGAAAATTTGTCATTTTCTATAGAGAATATTGCGCATATTGAAGTTTACTGTAGAGAATTTTGGGAATATTAAAATTTTCTATAGATTATCTAGCGACATTTTAGTGTTTTCAATAGAAAACTTTGGGAATATTGAAGCTTTCTATAGAAAATCGTGCGGATAACTAAGTTTTCAGTAGAAAATCTTGAGGATCTTCAACTTTCATATAGAAGATTTTGCGATTATCCAGTTTTCTATAGAAAATCTTGCGGATTATCAAGTTCTCTGTAGAAAATCATTCGTCTGTTTAACTATTTAATTGCAAATCTTGCTCTTCGTCTAGTATCCTATTGGATATAATGTGAACAATCAGGTTTCCAATAGAAGATATTTCGTACAATTAAGTTTTCTATACAAAATCTTGCGATTTATCAAGTTTTCTACACAAAATCTTGGGAATCTTTAAGATTTTTATAGAAGATCTTGCGATGATCCAGTTTTCTATAGAAAACCTTGCAGATTATCAAGTTTTCTGCAGAAAATAAATGGTTTTCCAACAAAAGGTGTTTTGAATCATCCGGTATTTCGGTAGCTGTCTCTTTTGAAGCTTTTATTCCTTGACATTTGACAAGTATAAACTACGCCATTACTAAAAATGGAACGATACAGGCTTCCATAACGCATTGAAATTATTAAAATTCCCTACAAAATTGGTGAAAACCTTGCAGTCACAGTTCACAAAACTAAAGCATTTTTGGTTCGTCGTGAAGCACCTTGTCGGATCGCAATACAGAAATTGGTGGAAAAATTCGAGCTGTTGGGACAAGTTAGAGATGAGAAGAATAAAATCCGTACACGTCGCTCAAGAACAACTGAGAATATTGCTGCTGTAGCCCAAAGTGTTGAAGAAAACCCAGGTTTGATTAATGATTTCTTATGGTCGGAGTTGGTTGATATTGATCTGGACAACGTTTACTTTCAACAAGACGGCACTACGTGCCACACAAGCATCGAAACTATTGCTCTTTTACAGGAAAAGTTTCCGGAATGTGTTATCTCTCGAAGAGGTGATCACAATTGGCCACCGAGATCTTGTGATTTAACACCTTGCGACTTCTTTCTTTAAGGCCACGTGAAATATAAAGTCTACGTCAAGAGCCCAGCGTCTATACAAGACCTCAAAGATAAAATTCGTGAGGCTATCGAGGACATAGGGTAGCCACTTTGCGATTTGGTTATGGAAAATTTCATGAATAGGATATGGTCCTGTATGCGTGGTGGCCATTTGTCTCTTTATTATGAAATAAACATCCGATCATTTATCTCAAATAATTCCATTTTTCTTTGAATACCAAAATAAACCTCATGTTGTTTAAGTTTTTAATTGAAAATCTTGCTCTTTGTCTTGTATCCTATTGGAGATAATGTGGACAATCAGGTTTTCTATAGAAGATCTTTCGTTTTCTGTAGAATTTTGTTCATGTTAAGTTTTCTATAAAACGGTTTAATAAATTTCTTTTACAAAATCTTGCGGATCATAAAGTTTTCAATAAGAAATCTTGGATATCATCAAGTTTTCTATAGAAAATCTTCCATCTGTTTAATTTTTTATTGAACATTGCTATTCTTCTTGCATCCTATTGAATGAAATGCAGTTAATCAGGTTTCCTACAGAAGAAGTTTTCTATAGAAACTCTTGCATATAATCAAGTTGTCTATAGATCATCTAGCGGATATTAAAGATTATAAAATAAAATATTTTGCGGATTTGCAGTTTTTTATAAAAAATCTTACGCATTCTCTAGTTTTCTAGAAAGCATTGTCCGGATTATCAAGTTTTTAATAGAAAATCTTTCGGATATCGAGCCACAAGAATATAAAATCAAGTTTTCTTTATTGTGCTCACAGTATTATTCAATGCGATCTTGTCTCTAGGAGTGATTGGAAAATCTCCCAAATTATATTGATACCCAAGCCAGGAAAGGATTTGACATTGGCATCATCCTACAGATCTATTAGCTTATTGCCTTGTTTGTCTACTTGAGATAATAATAATTTGAGAGAATAATCCAAGGGAAAATTCATAACATTCTTAAATAGCCAAAACATTATCCCAGATCATTGAGCAAGTTAACCGCCTAACTGGAGATATACGAAAATCTTTCGAACTAAAAAAGTACTGTTCGGCAATATTTCTAGATGTTGCCCAGGCTTTTGACAAGGTTTGGCATAAAGGTCTAATGCACAAGATTAAACGCCTACTGCCTTCTAGTACACACAAAATACTAGAGTCTTACCTATCGGATCTCTTGTTTAGGATAACATGCGCCGATTATGTGACAAGCGACTATGCGATCAATGCTGATGTACCCCAGGGAAGTGTTCTAGGACCAACCCTCTACCTATTATACACCTCTGATCTGCCCGAGTCTGAAGAATTAACCATTTCCACCTTTGCGGACGACTCTGCAATTCTTAGTTCTCATGTGGACTTAAATCTAGCATATAGAAACCTTGATAATTATCTCAGGCATGTAGAGACGTTGTTAAGAAATTGAAGAATACAATTAAATGAAATCAAAAGCAAGCACATAACGTTTTCACTTAGGAGAGGAAGTTGTCCACCAGTGACACTAAACAGTGTGAACATCCCACAGTCTGATCACGTTACAAACCTTGGCATTCATTTAGATAGACGTCTTACTTGGCGTGTGCACATAGAAGCCAAGCGGCTCCACATGAAACTTCAAGCTTCTAATTTACACTGGCTAATCCACCATCAATCGAAATTAAGCCTTAACTGCAAAGTCATCCTGTATAAGACAGTCTTAAAACCAATTTGGACATACGGAATTCAACTATGGGGAACAGCAGGCAATACCAGTATAGATCTCATACAGAGGGCACAATCCAAAATTCGTAGAACCATGACGGGAGCTCCATGGTACATAAGAAATGAGAACATCCACAGAGACTTAGATGTGCCATTGATCAAGGACGAATTTAGAAAAACTCGTGAAGCTTATTTGTTAAAATTACATCATCATCCGACCCCTTCGCAAGGCTACTTACAGTAACTCAAGACAGATCAAGGCTTCGTAGAGCTGATTTACCACTTATCTAATATACCAAATATGATTCTCCACTGAGAGAACAATAATTGTTTAGTTATAAAATTAAATTATTTATTATAAGGCCTAGACATTAAAGGCAGGAACAAGATTATAATAAAAGTTTTAAAAAAAGTTTTCTATTGAAAATCTTGCGCTATTAAAAATATTGCGGATAATCAAGTTTCCAATAGAACATATCCTTTTTCAAGTTTACTATAGAACATTTTTCGGATAATAAGTTTCTTATAGGAAGTATTGTGGTTCTACAATTCTCCTACAGAAAATCATGCGGATAATCATGTTTTCTTTAGAAACATTCGTATGCTTTCTTTAGAAAATCTTTTGGATAATCAAGTTTCCATAGAAAATCTTGCGGATAATAAGTTTCCTATAGGAAATCGTGCTCTTCTTCTATTCTCCTATAGAAAATCATGCGGATAATCAAGTTTTCTGTAGAAGATCTTGCAGATTATAAAGTTTTCTATTGAAAATCTTTCGGATTGTCTATTTTTATTTCGGAAATCTTGTGGATAATCAAGTTTTATATAGAAAATCTTTTGGATAATCAAGTTTTCTATAGAAGATCTTGCAGATTATAAAGTTTTCTATAGAAAATCTTGCTGATCATCAAGTTTTCTATAAAAAATCTTTCGGATTGTCTAGTTTTCTTTAGAAAATCTTGTGGATATTCAAGTTTTATATAGAAAATCTTTTGGGTAATAAAGTTTCCATAGAAAATTTTGCGGATAATCAAGTTTTCTATAGAGAATTTAGCCAATCATCAAATTGTCTATGGAAATAATGTCGATAATATTGATGATGAACATTTTTGTACATTTCTACCTATTATTTATTTAATAAAACTTTAAGACGTAGTTCATGAGCAAGAGTAAAAAAACACTGAGAAATAAATCGCAGATATTTCTAAATCATTTAATTACAAACATTTAACATTCTTCATTCACATGGTTCATTAAAAAGAAAATAAATGAAAGGGGGATGATTTAATTTTTCTAACCGATTTGCAAACAGAAATTCCTATTTGTTTTTAGGCCTCACAAAAACAAATTTGTGCTTGTACATGCATGATTGGTTGGGTTGGGTTTTTGGTGGTTTAATGGGAAAAAAAAGTGGAAAAGTAAAGTTCATAAAATGTCTATTTAATGCGTTTTGTTGATGGAGTTGATTTTTGTGTGGGTGGTGGTTTTTAGAATGGTTAGAGAATGAGCAGGTGAATTTGGTGGGTGGTGGGTGGTGAGCTTTTCATAGGCTGACAGGTAATTGTAAATGTATGTAAATTTATTCAAATACAATTTAGGCACGCAATCTTTATTAAAACATTCCACTTTAAGTGGTTTTGTTTCGATTTCTTTTATGATTTTTTTATTTTTTTTGAAATTTTCTTTAAAAAAGTATTGGTGGGGAAACGATTTTACTTGTATGAGAACCTTGAAAATGTCAATAGGTTTGAAAAAGTGAGACTTTAAGAAGAATGTTTTAAGAATGAAAAGAGAGAGAGAGTTTATTAATTAATTGAATTTTCTTAGAAATATGCATTTGTATTGTATACATCTGAATTAGTCTTCGGCCCCTAGTCGCTATGAAAGCCGACCATTGATTTAAACAAACGATGTCTATATTATTCTTTATTTAATTGTACTGCATAATAATTAGCACTGGTTACCAAGTAATACTGAAAGTAATGAGTTGCTGGCAAGATTTTCTATAATTTATGTTAATTTTGAAATAGTTTTTGTCTCTATTAATGTTTAAGAATAGGGTTTGGAAACTCTCGTCAACTAAGGGCCACCTTATTATGAATTTTTCATAAACTAAATATGTTTATTCTCATCTAATGTTGTTGTTATATTTCGTATTTATATTTTCTATAATGATGGCAATAAAAGCAATTAATATATTTACATGTTTTCCCTCTATTTTCAGCTCCCGGCAAAACGTTTAACGTTTGACATTTAAACACAACAAATTACAAAAGCAGTGAGTACATGAAACCTCTAATATTAAGGGTTGTCCTTTCTACATCCTTTCCTACATTCAAACACTTATACTCAGTTCTGTTTGGGTGTATGACGACTGACGCAAAGACTTGTCAGGTTTTTTTTAGCCAGTGCGTCTGTCTATGAACAGGTAGTTGTTGCTGCTATAATTTGTAAATGTAATGAAATTCTTTAAGTTTTTCGTCAAAGAAAAAATGCTTTTTTTTGTAAAAGTGTTTAAAAAACTGCCACGTGACGTTTGTATTGTTAGGTTTTTCTTTATTTGCACCACCTTTCTTTGGCCTGTTACCTCGCAATACGCTTGAATTGTTTTGTGTCCTTTGTGGATGGATCAGGTGCCACATGTTTGCTATTGATATTGGTTTTATTGATCGAAAGGTGGGCGCTTAGGTCAGACCATGTGTTGTTGTATTTGTTGTAAAATTAAATGGATATTAACATTCGTGTTTTGTGATAAATTTCCTTTATGACCATTGCTTGTCCTTTCCGGTTAATTTTTTATGCATTTTAACTGATAATCGTTTATTTTTTCATGCCCATTGATGGGGTGCCAAACATGCTTCAATGCTTAAGAAGATTATGATCGTTTACAGATCAATATTGAACAGAAAGGGGGAGGATAGCTGCTATCATCACTTTGTAATAATTAGGGGTTTAAGTTTTAAAAGTTTTCTTTAAAGGAAAATGATAAAGTAATTATGAGCGCTAGAAAAAATAAATGTTTAATACGAGCACTTAAAGGTGATTTGAGTTCTCTTGAAGGTCAGCAGAAGAGAATTTTTTAATAAATTAACAATTTACAAAGATTACCAAGTGATTTTCTATAGCAAAAAAAAAAAAAAAAGGAATTTAGAAATACATCTTGCGGATGTCAAGCCACAAGCCTTTTTTATAGAAATTATTGTTGTTAATCAGGTTTTCTATGGAAAATCCTGTTGTTAATCAAGTTTTCTATAGAAAATCTTCTTGTTAATCAAGTTTTTTATAGAAAATCTTGTTGTTAATCAAGTTTCCTATAGAAAATCTTGTTGCTAAGCAAGTTTTCTATAGAAAATCTTGTTGTTAAGCAAGTTTTCTATAGAAAATCGTGTTGTTAAGCAAGTTTTCTATAGAAAATCTTGTTGTTAAGCTAGTTTTCTATAGAAAATCTTGTTGTTAATCAAGTTTTCTATAGACAATCTTGTTGTTAAGCAAGTTTTCTATAGAAAATCTTGTTGTTAAGCAAGTATTCTATAGAAAATCTTGTTGTTAATCAAGTTCTCTATAGAAAATCTTGTTGTTAATCAAGTTTTCTATAGAAAATCTTGTTGTTAATCAAGTTTTCTATAGAAAATCTTGGGGTTAATCAAGTTTTCTATAGAAAATCTTGTTGTTAAGCTAGTTTTCTAAAGAAAATCTTGTAATCAAGTCGTTAAGTCTTGTCGTTAATCAAGTTTTCTATAGCAAATCTTGCTGTTAACCCAGTTTTCTATAGAATATATTGAGGATCGTCTAGTTTTCTATAGAAAATCTTGTTGTTAATCAAGTTTTCTATAGAAAATCTTGTTGTTAAGCTAGTTTTCTAAAGAAAATCTTGTAATCAAGTCGTTAAGTCTTGTCGTTAATCAAGTTTTCTATAGCAAATCTTGCTGTTAACCCAGTTTTCTATAGAATATATTGAGGATCGTCTAGTTTTCTATAGAAAATCTTGTTGTTAATCAAGTTTTCTATAGAAAATCTTCTTGTTAATCAAGTTTTCTCACATAACTGTGACTTGTTCAGTTCAAGTTCTAGTTCAGTTCTAGTTCAAGTTCAGTTCCAGTTCTAGTTCAGTTCTAGTTCTGTTCTAGTTCAGTTCTAGTTCAGTTCTAGTTCAGTTCTAGTTCAGTTCTAGTTCAGTTCTAGTTCAGTTCTAGTTCAGTTCTAGTTCAGTTCTAGTTCAGTTCTAGTTCAGTTCTAGTTCAGTTCTAGTTCAGTTCTAGTTCAGTTC
This sequence comes from Calliphora vomitoria, assembly GCA_942486065.2. Classification (NCBI taxonomy): domain Eukaryota; kingdom Metazoa; phylum Arthropoda; class Insecta; order Diptera; family Calliphoridae; genus Calliphora; species Calliphora vomitoria. The sequence goes on along the minus strand of OW818032.2, from coordinate 64,340,704 downwards.
TAGTTCAGTTCTAGTTCAGTTCTAGTTCAGTTCTAGTTCAGTTCTAGTTCAGTTCTAGTTCAGTTCTAGTTCAGTTCTAGTTCAGTTCTAGTTCAGTTCTAGTTCAGTTCTAGTTCAGTTCTAGTTCAGTTCTAGTTCAGTTCTAGTTCAGTTCTAGTTCAGTTCTAGTTCAGTTCTAGTTCAGTTCTAGTTCAGTTCTAGTTCAAGTTCAAGTTCAGTTCTAGTTCTGTTCTAGTTCAGTTCTGTTCTAGTTCAGTTCTAGTTCAGTTCTAGTTCAGTTCTAGTTTAGTTCTAGTTATATTTCTAGTTCTTGTTATGTTTTCAATCAATTTATTTTATTTTTAAAGAGTCTGGCTCACATTGAAAATTTACTGTATTAAAATTTCGAAATTTATTTGACATTCATTTATTAGCAACTTGTTGAAATTTTGCAAAAAAAAAAACCTAAACAAAACAATAATAACAACAAAGTTTTTTAAACAAAATAAGCGAAATTCCTTAAAACCTTGCAAAAGAACAGCAGCAACAATTTTCTAAGTTGAAAAAACAAAAACAAAAAGCGTACAACGAAAGTCATAAATTATTTGCACTTTTACACAAACACATACATTCATATACATACATATATGTATAAATAATTACACATATGTAAACAAAACAAAATATTTGTTGTAATTTTTAACTTAACAACCGTTGTAACAACAAATCATGTGAATTATCCTTATACGTTTAAATATCGGATAAAAGAGCTAAACTTTGTTTAAGTATTAGTTGGTAAACAAAAGTGAGAACTTATTAGTTTTTCTTTATTATTTGCTAAGATTTCTTATTTTATTATTTATTAAACAAAATGGCGTGTTTTTTTTAATGTACTTACGATATCCATTGATAAATGCCGGACACTGTTAATTCACCCTTATCCTCAAGGGCGTATTCAATCAGCTCCGTGTAGGTAAAAGGTGGTTTTTTAGGCCTTTAGAAGGATTTTCATGATTTGTGGTTTGTTGTTGTCGTTCATATTAAGCATCCCCCAATATAGAGCGTTGGTGGTGGTGGTGGTTGGAGATTTAATTTGGTGTTAATATTTTCAGGGGTGAAAGAAAGGGAAGGTATGAAAAAGAGAAAAGAACATTTTTATTAATTTTGAAGTCTTTATTTAGTGTTTAAGATTATTTAATGATTTTGAAATAGGACTGGTGGCTCCAAAAAAAAGAAAAAAACTGAGTAAATGAACAAAAAAAAATTTATTTTCATATATATGGCTGATAAAGTCCTATTTCGGAAGGACATTTGTATGGGGGATAGGTAAAATAATGGGCCGATTTTTAACAATTTCAATAGGTTTCGTTCTTGTGATAAATTTTGTAACAAGTTTTATCGAAATATCTTCATAATTGCGACCTGTACTTTGCGCACAAGTTTAGATGGCCAGCCACCGGAATAAATAATTGATTTTTCTGATAGGTTCTAAAACTTTATAAAGTTTTATATTTATATCAATTTAAAAGCATTTCAAAGGCTTTTCCAGATATTATTTTTATGGCGTTTTTTATTAGTGATAGGGGTATATATAAGTTTGTCATTCCGTTCTTCATTTCTAATTGGATACGTATACATAGAAAAGTTAATGTAGCGATGTCCGAATGTTTTTTAAAACATTTCCAAGGCCTTGATATCTTGCTAACCCCAGAATACTTAGGTGAAAGGTGACGTTTTGTATAATAATATCATGTTGGAAAAAATTTTAAGTCGACGAGGTGTCAACATGTTACCATCGATATCACTTTTCGTAAATTAAAATTGTATTTTAACGAATTTTGTAAACAATTGCTTTATAATACTGATATTATTATATATAATTTGTACCATCGACATATTTGTACTTTTTTACAAGTCAAGGGACTTTTAAATTATCTCCATGTCTGTTCTAAAAGACATTGTAAATTTAATCAGTGTTTAATAAATCTCATGTTGGAATCTCACATAATTCACATAAATTATAAATACGTTAATCTAAAGGTATCACAGTCCCATAAACAAAAAATCAAACTTTGGAAGTAAAGGGTTTTCCAACAAGAGGTGTTATTTTGAATCACCCGGTATTTCGGTAGCTGTCACTTTTGAAGCTTTTATTATTTGACATTTGACAATTAGAAACTGCGTCATTACTAAAAATGGAACGATACACGCTTCAACAATGCATTGAAATTATTAAAATTCACTTTTTACAAAAATGGTGAAAATCTTGCAGTCACACTTCGCAAAACTAAAGCATTTTTGGGTCGTCGTGAAGCACCTTGTCGGACCGCAATACAGAAATTGGTGGAAAAATTCGAGCTGCTGGGACAAGTTAGTGATGTGAAGAATTAAACCCCTGCACTTCGCTCAAGAACAACTGAGAATATTGGTGCTGTAGCCCGAAGTATTGAAGAAAACCCAGGTTTGTCCATTCCTCGTCGTTCTTTGGAATTGGGCATTCCACAAACGTCATTACACAATTAACATATTTTGCACAAAGACTTGGGTCTTAAGGCTTATAAAGTTCAGTTAACACAAGAACTCAAGCCGTCCGATCATCAACAACGTAGTGTCTTTGCTCTTTTACGGGCAAAGTTTCCGGACCGTGTTATCTCTCGAAGAGGTGTTCACAATTGGCCACCGAGATCTTGTGATTTGACACCTTGCGACTTCTCCTTTTGGGGCCACGTGTCGATTCAAGACCTCAAAGATAGAATTCGTGAGGCTATCGAAGACATAGGGCATCCAATTTGCGATTTGGTTATGGAAAATTTCATGAAAAGGATATGGTCCTGTAAGCGGGACTGATGTTGTTCTTCATTATTAACGGCATACCTTCCTCTTTATTATGAAATAAACATCCGATCATTTATCTCAAAAAATTCCATTTTTCTTTGAATACCAAAATAACACCTCTTGTTGGAAAACCCTATTTGATGGTTTTAGCATTTTCTATCAAACATGATTCAAACCAGGGCAGAGATATGAGCATAGAGAATTATACATAGAGACGAGACACTTCGATTTGTCAAAGAAAAATACAACAAATCATATGTCTGATACAACAACAAAATACATTAACTAGCATGTATTTTGTTGTTGCAAGAGTTAGGTTTTCGACTACAGACTTAGGTTTTTGACAATTACGTCTCGTCTCTATGGATATCAGTTTTAAATTTGAATTAAATTTGGGTCTGCTTTGAGAGAAATCGTTTGACAAAAAAAATTTTTCTCAACTTGATACCAAAGATTATTTACATAGATAAATACAAATAGATCGGAAACCCTCCTGTCAAAGACCTAACTCAGTTGTCAAAAAACTAAGTGTTGAAAATGTATTGGTAATAACAACTATGTAAAAACAAAGACAACACTCGTAGGTGTAATTTCATTGAGAAATTTTTTGCTAGTTTCCGCTTTATGTATATTCTCTATAGTTATTTATTCTCAAACCTGAAGACACGAAAACATCTTGAAGTTTTAGTTTGAAGTTACAGAGTTTCAAACTTCTGATTTATATCGTTTGAATGTACTTTGAATATATTCCAAAAATATATCCATATAATGGTACTTCATAACGTAAAGGGAGTTTTTTTTTAAAGGAGGAGAACTTTAAATTGGCAGCACTGATTTCTGTGACAACTGATTTGAAAGTTCTCGCTTGTTTTAAGGTCAGTTTGGTTTGACAAATTTATCATGCCTGATGGAAGGCGTTGATGTTATGCTCCATAGGTATATATGGAGAGAAAACGGGTTTCCCAGTCTGCCGGGACCTCATTCCTGGTTAGATTTTATTCATTTAAATTCGCAGCTGACTAGAGTCTAGAGTCTAGTTCCTCGAGGATCCATTATCAGGTTGGCTGTGGTTTAAAACTGGAAGATCATTGGTTAAATGACTGATGTTTGTGCAAGTGGCAAATTTCGGGTAACCAATTGTATCTTACTATGTGCTCAGTGCTCAGGAAATGTTTTTGGTCTTGGCTCTCGGTAGAGGTTTATTGTGTGTGTGTAGTTAGAACCAGGCACTTTGACTTTTACCGAGTGAGAGTTTTTGAAGTCAGAGAACATACATATGTCTGACTGGATTGCTTTGATAATTGTCCTGGGCTTTGCTGATTGACTAGCTAGCTATGATGACAGGGATTAGATAGCCCGTGCTCGACAGCAAGGTGCTGGTGCATTGCTCTGTACAGTCAATGTACGAAAATTTGCCAATTGTGTGTTCTCTGCAAGTCACACTATGGCGGTGATAGACGCATTTTCTCTATCCGGTGTTGAGAGCACCGTGAAGTTAGACCCTCGAGGCAGGTATGAACTTCAATCTTGAACACATATAACGTAATTGCCACTTCAAGCCCTTTTTAATGAAATCAAAACATTTGAAATCGAATAATTATTTTAGAAAATATTTATTATTTATCGTTTTACGGTTGTAAATCCACATTGGAAATACATTTGAGAATAAATGCATTTCTGAAATTGATAATAAATTATTCAAATTATGTGTTGGGAAATCTATTATTGTTAAATTATTTTCAAATCATTATCAAATGTTTGATATTTGAGAAAGAGTTTTATTTAAAGTCATTCTCAATTCATTCGCTAGTTGGGAGCAAGCAATGAAACCAAACCATTATAAAGTTCAAACTAATTATAAAGTTTGGTAGTCAAATAAAGAAGTTAAACAAAGCCTTTAAAAGTGTAATTTGAAACTTAATAGTTTCTCCTTAAGCCAAAAAATTAAATCACATCAAAGTAAGGAGTGAGATCGTAAAATTCTAAACACACGTTTTTCATTAAAACTTTTAACCCAAGTATTATTTGATTTTTTTTGATCAAGTTAGCTTTGTAAAACATGTCAGTTATTATGTTTAATGTCAATTATATTCATTTGTTGTTAATCTTATTAAAACGAGTGACTGGAAAAAAGTACGTACTAAAATTATTAAATATTTTCAACAAAATCCAACTTGGTCCTACAAAAAGTTGGCCAAACAATCAAACGTCTGCCGTCAAACTGTCTCCAATGTTATTCAACAGTAACGGGAGAACTTGTCCGTTGATAGAAAACCTATTTGAGGTAGAAGGAATGGTCCACATGATGTTTACAAAGCCAAAAAAATAGAAAGCATTTTCAAGAGATCTCCCAACACATCCGGTAGAAAAGCAGCCCGGTTAGTTCAGTGCTCGGACTATTTGGTATGAAAAGTTAAAGCTAATGCAGGTTTAAAAACATATAAGGCTAAAAAAGTTCCTGACAGGAACGTTGCTAAAAATTTAGAGGACAAAAACAGAGCACGGAAATTGAAGTTAAGAATTTTTCGATCTCACTCCTTAGTTGTAGTTCTAGTTATTGTAGCAAGAAAACCTGTTTAATACTTTTAAACCAGTTTATTTATTCACCTAAAGTTTTGTACCCTGCTTTTATTTCAAAATCCATCACATTTCAACAAATTTTCCTAATTTCCCTTAGGATACTTACGCTCTATGAGACGACTCCTCAATTACAACATTTTCCGCCACTATCATATCATTGCCATCCAATTCTGATGTAACCTCCATCACCAATTCCTCAAATTTTTTACCCGTTTTATTTGCCTGCTTCGGGGACTTGGAGGCGTCATTCAGTAAGGAACCATTTACCGCTCCATGACTACTATTTCCCCCTGAACCAGAAGTCAAAACTGTTGAGCTTGTCACGGAGTATGTGGTAGAGTTATTATTTATATTACTACAATCCGAATTTCCCTGGGATTTAAAATTCTTAGCATTTGAATTTAGATTCGTCACATCTGGATTAAGATGAGGAAACTCATCGAATTTGAAATTCAACAACCACGAAAGATTTTTATCCTCAAAATCACAATCCTGTTCTAGATGATCATTGGTAAAGTTGTTGGAAGAGTTGGGTGAGGATGAAGATGCTGGGGCTGGGCTAGTTACTGTTAACTGCTTGGGGTTTGTCATAGAGACTATGGGTTTAGGGGGTACAAAATACTGTGTTTGCTGTAAATCCGTAGTTGGATTTGTGTTTACTGCTAGGTTGGGAACCTCTGCTTGATTTTTCAGGTTAACCGTGGGATTTAATTGGGAAATTTCCGTTTGCAAACTGGAATTATAACGATGATCTAGTTCCAATAAATCGGAGGCCTGCCAGTGTTCCCCATTATTATCATAGTCCACATGGGTATTGGCACACACGGTAGAGGGTGTGCTAAAGTTGGCCTGTTGACTGTCACTTAAACTGTGAGCAGAAACTGGCACTATTAAATTGGCATCGTAGGCAAATAGATCATTGATAAAAGAACTATTTGCTATAATGTTGTAAGTTCCCGAATTGGTATCCTGATTTTCATTATTGGGTGGAGGCTGCTGGTGTTGTTGGTGTGTTAAATTATTCTCTTCGCGGGGTTTATAGGTTTGTTGGGGATATGTGTTCAGTTGCCCATTATAATTTGTGGTTTCTTCTTGATCTATATGACGTTTCTTCCAGTTGTTGTTGCATTGCGAGGCATTGGACTCGAAGTCTGTATTTGAGTGGGTAGTTAGGCTGGCATCGAGATCCTGCTCCGAATATTTGCGCTTAAGAAAATTTGTATATTCATTTTGGCCTTGAGACACCGGGGAGTTAATTGCACCGTTATTAACGGGCATGTTTAAAATCATTTTTTTTATTTTAATTTTTCAATTAAAAGACAATTTATTTTTTAATATTTTTTTTTCAAAGTTTTCAAATTTCTTTTTTTTTATCACTTTACAACACAATTTTTAACCGTTTCAAAACCGTTTTTCTATTTTACTCCGTTAAGTTTTCAAAGGCTGTGTTTACATTACCGTCGTTTTACTGAAACTAAATTTTCTTTTATCATGTTTACAGGAAATCCTACAAACTATTTCCTTTAATTTATAAATTTTGCGCAATTATTCTTTCTCTTTGTTTTGTTTTGCTCTTTTAGGCACATGCTCACTCATCAGCCGTTTAGAGCAATAGAGACAACACTACAGGACAACTGTCTTTTGAACATGCTTGGTTGCATCTGTTTTTTAGTTTTGTTTTCTTTTTTTATATTGGCCATATCATTGGCAATTAGAAGGCTAAAAACCAAAAACCATATGGTTTAAACCAACTAGTCTCGATTGCACTTTCTATTACAGGGTGTTGCTGAACTAATGAAGCCTGTAATTTATGTCAATTTAGCTAAAGTCCTTTATTTCACTCTCTATAAATGACCATTTGTAGTACAAATCCTTTAACTCTAAACAGGTGTGTTTTAGCTAGGATTCATTTGTCATTCATTTGTTATAGTCTTTGTTTCTATATTTATCTTATTTTAAAGGGGGGATTCCCTGTGTTATCACAACTTGTTTTTATAGCTTTCAGTTCAGTTTTTAATACGCTTGATTTGTTTTTAATAATTTATTAAAGTTATTAAATTTTAATTAAAAAAAAAATTTGCAGAAAAATTCCCCCATTTCGTTTCACTTAATAAAATTCATTAGAATTATATCATTGCATTAGTAAATCTCAGCTTGTAATGCATAAACAGATGACACATTCGACATCAGTCATATTAAATTCTAAGAGAAGTTTAAAGTCCCAAACATGCTGACGTTTAAAATTGTGTTAAACTTGAAATTATTGGAACCGAACAAGTTAGAGCCAAACTACTGAGCGGTTGGCTACTGACACAGAACTAGTTACTTGACTGGTTCTTTGGGTTAAAGAATCGGTTATAGTTCTAAAACTTTATATCGGAGCTTAGTATGCAAACGTGCAAATATTAAAACAATTTCTAATATATTTTGTTTTAAATATTTTTGAAATCAGTAAATGCAGTTTAATTACTTATTTGGTATAATTTAATTAAAATAAATAATGAAGTTGTTCATACAGGTGCATCTAGGTACGGTATTCACTTGAGAAAACCCAGAGCCATTCCTTTAAATTACAATATAAGTAACTCACTACGACCGGTTTTTGATAAAATTCACATATTCCCTGGTAATGTCGCACAAACAAACGTTTTGTCGACAGCTAAAGTGAGAAGGCGTGAATTTGAATAAAATGAATGGCTCCTCATATGTGCGTTACAGATAAGTAGGCAGCATAAATATGTAGCTGAAACTCAATTGATTTTAACCCGCTTAGGTGTTGTTGGCAGCCCCAACACTAGGATCGAATGCTGTGGTCCAATTAACCGCACATCTAGAATTTAACTGAATTTAACTGACAATGGAAATAATATCGGATTTAACGGCACAATCAATTGGGTATCGGATAAGGACAAGAATCGGAACATAAGAACACTAGCGGAAATTTCATGTCTTGCTCAAGTACGCAGGACAGTGTAAGATTACCACCTGGATATTCTGGACTTTTCGAAAGTAAGGTGGAAGGGTCAAGGAGAGCTTTGTACTGCCTCTGGACACCACCTTCTTTTTTGTGGCAACAACGTTAATCATATATGAGGGGTGGGAATCTTAATTACATCAGGAATGAAAGGGGTTATGATGCAATATGAACAATTGAACATAAACTTATTATGGCTCGGTTTAAGACTAAATGCCGCAACATGGTCGTTTTTCAGTGCTACCCACCAACCGAAGATGATGAAGATGAAGCTAAAAACGAGGCAATCGCACGGGGAATGAAAAGTGATATTAAAATCATTCTTGGCGACATGAAGGAATGGATCCTATTCTTTTGAGGACAAGAACAAATCAAGCTAATTTCGGATACTCTGTTTTGAAGTAAAGCGTATTCCAGAGAGAACGTTCTGCATCGATCGAAACAAAAAGTAGTTGGACGGAGCAAGATCTTGACTATAAGGCGGATGAGGCAAAACTTCCCAACCACTTCTTTCTAAATAGTTTTTAACAGCTATTGGAACATGTGACCGAACGATGTCATGATGGAATATAGTAACGGTTTCATGTCTGGCCGCATACTCAGGGGATTTTTAGGTCAATTCTCGCTCCATATGTATCAGTTGCGTTCGATACTGGTTCCCTGTGATGGTCTGGCTAGATTTCAGCAGATCTTTTGGTCCCACCAAATACAGAGCATTTCCTTAGCGTCATGGATATTTGGCTTCGGTGGCGATTCGGTTGGTTGGACGGGCTTCATATACGATCTCTTACGCTTCGGGTTATCGTAATGGATCCATTTTTCATCGCAAAAATTATTTTCTTTTATAGTGTTCAAGCTGTATTTCAGGCATACAAAATCGTCTTTCAAGGTCTCCCAGCTTCAATTCGTATGTTACAAATCCTACTACTTGCTAACGTTTCGAAATTACTGATTGAGTAGCTCCCAATGATTTTGAAAGCTCTTGTTGAGTTTTACAACAATATTCATGGTCTTCAAACTTTTTTGGCTGGCCTGAGCGATCTATGTCTTCCGTGTCAAAATCACCACTTCTGAATCGCACAATCCATATCTCGCATGTTGAAATACATTCACTATAAGCTTTGGTGAGCAATCGGTGTGCTTAAGCGGTTCTTTTTTTCATGTTAAAGATGTAAAGCAAAACTTCCCGCATATGACGCTTGGTTGGCGCAAAATTCAACACTTTTGAATTAAAAAAAACTTTGTTGTTTACACTATAATGTTCAATAACTAAGTTAGGATAAATTATAGATATGTACCCTACAAAATGACATATACATTATTAAAGACAAAAACCGCTTTCAAAAGATTAGCCATCTTCACAGTATAACAAAGAGAACAAGTAAGAGTGTTACATTCGGCTGTTCCGAACCTTATATACCCACCAACAATACAATACGGACACCGATTTTTTACATTTTGTTTAAAAACTTACGTTTTTTCAGATTTGGCCTTATTTCAATACTATATTTTATGGATACCACTATTCTACAGACATTTGTGTATCATATCCGGGATAATTTTTGTTTGGGTGATAGAAAAAATCATGGATTTTCAATACAAATTTTTTATGCGTGTTCAAAATTTCAATGTATTATCTGTAATACATATATTTACAGAAAATTGCAAAAAAAAAAAAAAAAAAAAACGTTTGAAAAATAAAAAATTTGTTTGAAGTTGACCGACAATTTGGTCCATAACTCTAGTTCTACTTGACCAATTTTGCCCATTTTCAATATCACACATTTCTGATCAACAATGAAAATTGCACCTTCTTAGTGCTTCCCTTTAGGCCCTATCGTGCCTTAAACAGATAGATGGATGAACATAGTTATATCGTCTTAGAATTTCATAAGGACCCAGAATATATATATTTTTGACATGAATATTTTGACTTCCTATGTACTTCCCATATTTTTTAATGGTAGGTATAAATAGCTACATTATTGTAAACGTTGTCACCATGAGTGTCAAGGTTATATATAAGATTGTCATTCCGTTTGTAATTTCAACATTTTTAATCTGCGACCCATAAAGTATATACATATATTCTGGATTGTTATAGAGAGCGTAGCCGGCCCAAATAACTTACATTCATGATACATACATCAATATATCCGCTATAGTCCCGGATCGGTTGCTATAAAAAATCGACCCACAAATGGCTGCTATATATAACAAACAACCACGACTGCCTCGATTTTTTACCTATTTTTATACCCTTCACCATGAGTGGCAAGGGTATATTATAAGTTTGTCATTCCGTTTGTAATTTCAAAATTTTTAATTTGTGACTCCACAAAGTATATATATTCTGGATTTTTATAGATAGCGAAGTCGATGTAGCCATGTCCGTCTGTATGTTGAAATCAACTTTCCGTAGCCCCCAAATAATTTATACATCAATATATCGGGAATTCTTCCGGCTCGATCGCTATTTAAAATCGGCCCACAAATGACTGAGATATAAGGAAAAAACCGGGACAACCTCGATTTTTGGCCTATTTTTGATCTATATCTGGATTACTAAGTCATTAATATAGACAATATGGATATCTAATGATAGATATTTCAAAGTCCATTGCAACGATGTATATAAGGTTATAGTAATTTAGACCTACAATGGGTCAAAAGCGGAACAAATATTTGTTAACCCAATTTTTTTTACTAAAAAATGTTTGTGTCACAATTTTTTTTCACTAATAAATTTTAAAAAAAGTTTTTTAAAAAATTAAAAATAAAAAAAAATAATTTCGAAAAAAAATTATTTTTTTTTTAATTTTGAAAAATAAAAAATATTTTGTTTACCTAAAAATATATATATAAAAAAAAAAATTGGAAAAAAAAACATTTCGAAAAAAAAATTCTGTTTTTTTTAGAAATTTTAAATTTTGAAAAAAAAAAAAAAAAAATTATTTTGTTTACCTAAAAATATTTAAAACTTTTATTTTAAAGTATAATTTGGTGAAGGGTATAGAAGATTCGGCACAGCCGAATATAGCTCTCTTACTTTTTTTTTTTACTAATTTTACCGTTCATATAATGTGGACTTAGTACGTTTGATCACTAAGCTAACAACATGAAAGAAATCTATAACTTTAACAAGTCGTTTTTTTGTCGTTTACCAAAATAAAATTTTTTGGAAAATCTAAACCAAAACTGGTTAAATGACGATTTTGGAAATATTTGAGATATTTTAATTAAATCCAACAAATTTCTATAAAATATTACTTATAAACTAAAGATGACATCATTAAATCTTTAATGAATTTGTAATCAAATTGAACGCTTACTTTAAAAACTCTTGAAATTACAATTCAGCATTGAAATACTTGTAAAATTAACTTAAGAACTGTTTATACCCTACACTACCATAGTGGGAAAGGTATATTGGGTTAAAGCTAATATTGTATTTCCTCCTTCAATGCACGAGTGGTTGCGGACGTTTTGACATAGAGCATTGACTTCAAAAAATCCCATAAACAGAGATCCAATGGTGTTCAAACACAAGATCTTGGTGTTCAATACTGTTGGTGATCAGTACACGATCAGAAAATGTTTCATGCTGCAATTGAATTGCTTCAAGGGCTGTTTGGCATGTGGCACTGTCTTGTTGAAACCATATGTCGTCTACATGAATAAATAAAGTCTGATATCATGTTGAGATATCGAGAACCCGTAACAGTTACTGCTTGATCTGACTCATTTTCGAAGAAGTATGGTTCAATGATGCCTCTAGCTCAAAATCCTCAAAAAATTCAGGATTCATTTCTTTTTCGAAACACACATGTGGGTTTTTATGAGACCCAACTTTCGAGCTAAAACGCTTAGGATGATTTTGCTCGATAAATCAATATCCACTTGTTGATTTTGAATAATCCATTCAACGAACTCTCTTCGCTATGCATGATCATTAGTCTTTGTTTCCATTGAACGTTGTAAACAGATCAGTGATCGGCGCTTATAACCATCATTTTCATAGAAAATATGTCTCCGAATCGGAGATATTTTTCATAGAAAATATGTCTTCGAATCGGAGATATTTTTCATAGAAAATATGTCTCCGAATCGGAGATATTTTTCATAGCAAATATGTCTCCGAATCGGAGATATTTTTCATAGAAAATATGTCTCCGAATCGGAGATATTTTTTATAGAAAATATGTCTTCGAATCGGAGATATTTTTCATAGAAAATATGTCTCCGAATCGGAGATATTTTTCATAGAAAATATGTCTCCGAATCGGAGATAGTTTTCATAGAAAATATGTCTCCGAATCGGAGATATTTTTCATAGAAAATATGTCTCCGAATCGGAGATATTTTTCATAGAAAATATGTCTCCGAATCGGAGATATTTTTCATAGAAAATATGTCTTCGAATCGAAGGAATATTTCATAGAAAATATGTCTCCGAATCAGATATATTTTTCATAGAAAATATGTCTCCGAATCGGAGATCGGTAATCACAATAAGTAGCTGGTCAGATTGGAATAGAAAAAGTAAGAAAACATCATAGTATTATAATCCATGTTCTCTATACATATGTCGACTGCTGATATAAACGCATATCTTCAGTGAGTCAACGCTGTATAGAGCTTCTTGAAATTTGTGAAGAAGTTTAGTCAATATTCCAAACATATTTTGTACGAAATTTTCAAAGTGTGGCTGTTAAACTTTCACTTTTTTTGAAACATTGTTCAACAATGAATACGCGTTCTCTAGTGCAATGCCCCAGATCTAATTACTCAAACAATCAGTTGAGCAATCATTGCGCAATGGATTGCTACTTATGACAATTAGCCGTCTACACATTGCAAATTTTATGGAAGCAATCATATTTGATAATTGTGGCAATAAATATTGCTACGTGCAGACTTAGGATAATAATCCTAAACTGTCAGCTGTCAAACTTTTTTTTTTTTTTTGATTGGCAACACTTTTCTACATTAATGGCGGCAAATTCAAATCTTGCGTGGGACACTCTTTACAAAAAAAAAACTAAGATTAAAGACAAACAAAGACTATATTTAAACCTAAGATTGTAGCTAACTACTAGTTCTTTCATGTGGGCTCCATTTATGGTTAAATGTATGGAAATTAAGTAAACATTTTGTTAAATTTATAATAATGTTTATGTATTCAAAATTAATGTATGTATCTTAAAATTACTATGGCATTAAATGCAAATATAATGATTTAAATGATATTTAAGCATGAGGCGACCAATGATCCCAATCTTGTATCTCATTATACAAAATCAAACCGGGACTTTTGGTCGAAGACACCTGAGAGGCAGCAAACAACTCATAGTTGGCATCTAATTCACCATTCTTAACGCCACACTCTAAAAGTTTTTGGGCAGCAGTCAAAGCCATTTGTGTAGGTAATTTGGCTGAAATTAAACAAAACAAAATACGATTTTTTGAAACAAGTTCTAAGAATTCAATAATGAGAGTGTTGTGTAAACATACCACTAAAATTTCCTATAAAAGCTATGCCCGTGCCATTAGCATTGTAGCCATAAGTGTGAGAGCCGGCTACACGCCAACCCGTGCCCTCATACACCACACCATCATTGCCAATTAGGAAGCTAAAAAAAATACCAAAACAAAGTTGAGACTGTGACTGATAAGCATCCCTCACTGATAAGACAGGGGGAACTTTTTTATATAGAATTTCAATATCGTCTGCGCAATACTTGGCAGAAAATAAACAAATTTCTTTGTTTTTATTAAAATATTGTACTACTCACTTGTAACCGATATCATTGTATTCCAAATCATTGATGTGATAGTGCTGCATATTCTGCAAAATGTCTGAACATTTTAAAAATGTTGTGCACTCCGGCGTCACTGTATGATGTATGATCACATATTTGATGGGTATGGGACGATAGTCTATAATTTTACTCAGTTGACCGCCCCATTGACGCTTTAGTTTAATGCGTGGACAGTCTGATTTCTTAGCAAGTCCAGCATAAGTTAGGGAAATGATGACTAAAGTAAAGAAAATGGATTTATACATTTCTTTATTATTTTAATAACGTTACGCTTTAGACGTGTAGTGTTTGTCTTCAATGAGTTCTTGTTTCAAACTGAGCTTGTTTTTAAGCTGTTTTTCTATATTTATAGCAAGTAGCTGGTTTTGAGCATCTTTAAAAGAGTGTTTTTTATACAGAATTCTCTTTAATTAAGAATTGTTTATTTAGTTACTTACAATCAATTTATGTGTGGTGACTCTTTTGTTATAGTAAGTACCCTTCACCATGAGTGGCAAGGGTATATTATAAGTTTGTCATTCCGTTTGTAATTTCTACTTTTTTCCTTTGCGATACCATAAAGTATATACATATATTCTGGATCGTTATAGACAGCGTAGTAAATATAGCCATGTCCGTCTGTATGTTGAAATCAACTTTCCGAAGTCCCCAAATAACTTACATATATGATTCATACATCGATATAACCGCAATAGACCCAGTACGGTTGCTATATAAAATCGAGAAAATCGGCCCATGAATAGCTGAGATAAGTATAAGGAAAAAAACACAATAACTTCGAATTTTGATCTATATCTGGATTACTAAGTCATTAATATACACAATATGTGTATGGGTAATGATAGATATTTTAAAGACTTTAGCTACGACGTATATAACGCCATAATAAGTCGGACCTACAATGGGTAAAAATCGGGAAAAATATTTTTTAACCAAATTTTTTTTTTTTCACCAAAAAAAATTTTTTCTTGGCATGTAATTTTTTCAATAATAAAAAAAAATTTAATTTAAAAAAAATTTTTTTTTTAAATTTCAAAAAAAAAAAATTTTTTTCTCAAATTTTTTTTTTTACCTAAAAATATTTTTAATTTTTATTTTAAAGTATAATTTTGTGAAGGGAATATACGATTCGGCACAACCGAATATAGCTCTCTTACTTATTTTTAATTTGTTTAAATTAGAGAGGGTTTAATGGTACCATTTAGCAGATTATGGAAAGGTATGTTTTGTTTAATTAGGTACTTTTTGAAAGTATGTACTATGTAAGTACTTTAACTTAAATCTCAAAAATGTTTGAATTTCTTGTAATAATTTAAATAATATGTTGAAAAAGTTACATTAGTTACTTAGCAGACTAGAATAAATTGTCTGCCCACTATGGTCATCCTCAGCAATCTCCAGTTGTCCCAGATTTCTCTGGTCAAAATTAATTTTTCAATGTATGAATTCTTTGAATTATTGCACATAAAGGAACTTTAGCCAGAATAATTAATTTAATGCATATTAATGTTGTATTTCTTTAAATTGTAAAATCTTTAAACTTCTCGTTTCTTTCGTTTGTATTCAGAATGCCTGTATTAGATCTTACAGTTCAATATGTACTAAATCTAAAATTACTGACTAATAAATTTGAAATATTTTTCTCAAATTTTTCGCAAAGTAATGTCACTTTCGAAAAATAACTTTCCTAATACATATTTTTGGGATTGCAGAGAGATACAACATAAATTTTGTCACTTCGGAACAAAATACAGTACACACAATACACACTTCACCAAACTATACTTTAAAATAAAAATTTTAAATATTTTTAAGTAAACAAAATTAAAATTATTTTTCAAAATTTAAACAAAAAGTTGTTTTTCAAAATTTAAAAAAAAAATTTGTTTTCAAAATTTAAAAAATAATAATTTTTTTCAAAATTGTTTTCAAATTTTTTTTTCGAAATAGTTTTTTTTTTAATTTTTTTTACTAGTGAAAAAAAATTTATGAAAAATTTTTTTTTTTAAAAATTCGGTTTAAAAAATATTTTTCCCGATTTTGACCAATTGTAGGTCCAAATTACTATAGCCTTCTATAGATTGTTACAATGGACTTTGAAATATCTATCATTAGATATCCATATTGTCTATATTAATGACTTGGTAATCCAGATATAGATGAAAAATAGGCCAAAAATCGAGGTTGTCCCAGTTTTTTATATCTCAGCCATTTGTGGGCCGATTGTCTCGAAATTTAAATAGCAACCGAGCCGCAAGAATTCCCGATATATTGATGTATGAATCAAGTTTGTATGTTATTTGGGGTCTTCAAAAAAATTGATTTCAACAGACACACGGACATGGCTTAATCAACTCCGCTATCTATAAGGATCCAGAATATATATACTTTATAGGTTCGGAAAATTATATTGTGGAAATTACAAACGGAATGACAAACTTATATATACCCTTCTCACGAAGGTGGAGGGTATAAAAATAGTACCTACAAAAATACCAAACTATTAATTTTTAACTATTCATCTTCAAAACTACTTAAAATCAGTCCGCTATTACCGCCTGAGCAATGTCTTAAATTAAGTTCTTTTGAAATACATATTTTTCTGACTAAATGAAGCTGCAACATAATTGTTATTGATTTAAAACAAAATATACAAAAGGTACTAATACTATAAATGTTCCCTTTTTTGCCCATTTAACTAAGATTTATCAAATACATAACTATATATTGTATTACAAAAGCCTCTAATTAAATTCTGTAATTAATTTAAAACAAGTAAAAAATATTTGAACACTGAGTGAATGAGCAATAACATTTTTCTTTGAAAATTTTAATAATTAATTTTTTTTTTGCTTGGACCAGCACTCAGTGGATTACCCCTACTTATGCAAGGCATTGTGTTGGAACTATTAAAAGTAGGTTATGGGAGAGAGGATAGAGGGAGTAGTGTTTGTGAACATTTGATTTAATTTTCCTATATTGAAAGTGACAGGAAAGAGTTAACCAGAAAGCTGATGCGTTGTGCAATACACATTCTTCGGCCCTTGCCGAAGAATGTGTATTGCGTAAATAACTACGGGTTTCGGGAACGAGTTCCCTAATTTCTTCAGAGCATATTCTATTGTAGTATCGGTGGAACAGTGAAACACGACCCACATTGCGACGATGTTCCAGTGAGTCAATAGACCCTACTGTTACCGATAAGCACCTTCGTCCTCCCCTGTACTCTTATGCCAATGCATGAGAGTTGTATTCCATTTTCGGTCGAATATAAGTGGTGTAAATAGTAAGGAGATCAGGTGGAGTTAAGTATTTCCTACACTGTTTTAGAAAACCAAGGCATTTGAATGTTTCCTTCGACACTTCAAAAATGTGTTTTGTCCATCGGACATCCCACTAAGTACTCATGTCTATAACATTAAGAGCTTCTGATTCTTTTATATTTACACCAACCATAAAAACAGATAAAGCAACATGAACTGTCGTGCGCTTTTATATGAAACTTATTTTTCTGAAATTATATTTGCATTCCAACATTTTTAAGACAATTATGCTCGTTAAAGTGATTTTCGGAAGTGGGCCTTATATGACTTCCGCACATATACAATTTATATATAAATTAAACATTTATGACCGATTAAGTTCTATTTGAAATAATGGACCGATTTCAGCCAGTTGCCAGCGGCCGAAAAAATTTATGTGCCAAATTTGATCGAAATAGCGTCAAAATTGCGACCTGTACTTTGCGCACAAGGTTTACATGGACAGACAGTTAGCCAAACGGACGGACATCGTTTAATAGACTCAGAAAGAGATCGGTATACATTAAGGTGGGTGTTAAACTAATATTTTGGAGTCAAATCTCTTTTCGCCGAGCCATTTCTTCAGGTTTGGAAACAAGAAATAGTTACTTGGGGCTAAATTCGGAGAATAGCGCGGACGACGGAGGATTTTTGCCATGTAAACTGCACATGTATACAACCTTTAGCGCATCCGATTCTAAGCAAACGTGGAACCCAACTTGCGCAAAGCTTTCTCATACCCAAGTGATCATTCATAATTGAAACCTCTGAGCCGTGTGAGATGCCTATGGCTTCCACAATCTCTCAGAGACCTTCAATCTCAGTAGAGACCTCAACTGGGCGTCCAGAACGTTCGACATCTTCCGTGCTAGTACGGCCACATCGAAATTCAGTAAACCGATTTTTTACCATTGAAATTGATGGCGCAATGTTCCCATGGTATTAATTAAGCCTTTATTTGAGTGATGTTTTTTTTTTCGCAAAAAATAATGCTTAATGAGCAGACGAAATTCAGTTTATGCCAATTTCTCCTTAAGTCTCAAAGTAGTCTGCCATCAACGGCTGTCAAACACAAACACAGCTTGTTCAAATTTTGACAGTAATCAACTGACAGATGCCTGTTGGCACGAGCAGTGTTGCCCTTTCTGTAAAAAGGCGGGAAATTCAAAAAGTCTCGGACTTATTTTTGTGATTGCATAAAGCTGCGACACAAATTTCGTTGTATTAGAACAACTGCTACAAAAGGTACCAAAAAAAGGACTAAAAAAACAAATCTTTAACTTTTTTAACCCCTTTACTTTGAATTGCCTATAGGTAGAGCTAACTTTACGTTAGCTCTTCCGTACATGTAAAATGCGGTCAAGTATCTATTTTCTTATATCTAGTCCTACTTTATTTTAGCTATAATTAATGAATGCATTCTTTTAAATTTATCTCACACTTATTTGGCTCATAAACACACTGAATCATACAGTTTGGCTGCTCTCCAACTTGTTTTGTAAATCCCCCATAAACACAATGTTTGTTAAATACAAAAAAAGAGATAAAAGTTGATTAAACTTGTTAACACGTTCTAAACAAAAACAAAAGAAAAATACTTTTACGTTTAATTTAAGAAATTCACATTTAATTTGTGGTCAGTTCATTGAAACAAACAGCATGTGAAATGGTTAATTGAACATAAAATATTCCATTAATTAAAAAAATTGTTAATAAATTAAAAACTGATTTTTTATTGAGATAGCAGAATGATAACACAGAACTAAAGAGACATAAAAGTTATTAACGCAAACTGATTACACCAATACCCCAGTTTGCGTCGTTTCGAAGTTGCACATTTTTTAAATTTCTGAGATTTCGAAGTTGCGTCGTTTTTGTTTCAGTTTGTGTCGTATGGCTTCGAAGTTGCGTCGTTAGTGTTTCGATTTGCGTCGCTTTTGTTTCAGTTTTGTTTTATTGAAAAATCAATTTCAATTTTTCAGCTAAAATTATAAATCTCGGAACCAATTAAATGAAAATCAATACTGTTACGTTTAAACCTTTTTAAAACGTTGGTTTATTTCCTTTAAATAAACAGGATACTTTTGATTGTAAATAAGAGCCGTTTAGTAGTTTAAAATTGTAACAACTTTTTATGTATTTATTGAAAATGTACAACAACAGTCTAAATAGTCACCCAGTGTCTTTGCACACAAACTTTATAATGTACAAACTTAAATGTACAAGACAGTTGATGTTAACTCTAAATGCGCCAATGATAAACTCACTCACGACTGCAACCTCTGCCACTATTTATACACGCGCCATCTTTCGTGAATCTTCTACAATGCCCTTAACGGACAAACTAGTATGTTCAAATTCTAGAGCTTTCGATGTCAATGTTAGCAGCTTAAACATTTAGTGTTACCATACTTATAAACAATGCTAATAACCGCATGCTATCAACATTGTTGATAAGTAGAAGCTTCTACTGATGGACGTGTTTATAAACATGATGAATGCTGCAGGCACTCGTTACAGACTGTTAAAATCAATTCGTAACATTACAAATGTATGAAAAATCGTGCTTCGGTTTGCGTCGCATTTCACCGGTCCCAATTAGCGACGCAAACCAGGGTATTAGTGTATGTATAACACATCATCTTACTACTCTAATTGAAAAACAGGACCAATGTAATTAATTGAGTTGGCGGCATCATCGGTCCGTACTTCTTCGGAAACGATATTGGTAGGGCCATCTTCGTCAAAGGCAATTGCTGATCAATGATACACAATTCATTTTAACAAGAATTGAAAGTCAACATAACCAACTCAAATATAGCTGGATTTATGCGACAGAGTCATTGAAAAGTTATCCTCTCGAAGTCACGGCGGATGTTTAAATGATTTCTTATACAACTGCTACTTTTCAACAACGATCCGTCGTTATTGGAAAGCTCTTTATTCTGCAATGATTTCATTATAAACAAAATTATTTCCTTTCCTTTGATATACAGTTTTCCTGACTTTTTAATTCTTTTAATGTGCCCAAGCTTCCTTATTTTGAGTCACCGTTACGACGTAGCTTATATCGTCATAATTTAAATAAATTTCAGTTTTAAATACAATATGGAATTTCATAGTTATCTCATAAGTTACTTAAAAATAACTTATGTCATTTAATTAAGTTTAATTATGTATAAAATTATAGTAATCGTAATCGATTTAAAATTACCTTATCGGTAATCTTAATTTTACTTTAACAATTTAACATTCTCTGGTTTTTGCTACCAATTCACCTTTACCTCTCTCTGTTACTTATATTAAAATGGTTGTGTTCTTGGCTAAGTACGTGCAAGCGCCATCTATATGTTAAATTTTTGAGTTATTCCTTTATTATTTAGTGTTAAAGTTAATAAAATGCTTGTGTTGAATATTAAACAAGTTTGCTAAACATTTGAAGTTTACAGAATTTCTAACATTCCGAATAAAATGTTAAAGTTGAAGTATGGTGAGGTTGAGTTTGCTTTCATAGTTATCGTTGAAAGTCATGTTTAATGTTGAAGAAATCGGTTTTTGTATGATCATCGATTTTAAAATTGGGTTGTTGAATTCACTTTTATTATTTTGTGATATAATTATAAGAATTAGACATTGACAAAGTAATTTAGACATTTTACATTTTCAGTCCCGATACGGACGTCCTCAACAAGCTTCAGTTGTCCCAGATCGTATATTTAAATCATCATTACATTGCGAAATTGAATTCGGTATTGATTTCATAGACTCTAAATAATATTTCCTAACATGTTCTGAATTAGACGAAATTATCTTACATATAATATGTGTTTGTGTATTCTTCTTAATAAATAGATGATGTTTATCACCATAAGACTGGTGGTAAAAAATTAAAAAAAAAAAAAAATTATTTTTTTTAAATTTATTTTATTTTTTTAATTTATAATGAAAAAAGTTGTATTGCAAAAATTTTCTTTTCAAAAATTCTCCAATTAATAGGCACCAAATTTACACCACACTGACAAATCGTGAAATTCTAATAGTACTTTTTACTTTTTTTCTTAAGTTTCAAATGAATATATTTTTTTTTACACATTTAGCTACAATTTAATCTTCATCTACATTTTAAAATATGTACCAATACTAAACATAGCTTGATCTACGTGTAGGAGTAAAGAAGTCAAAATGTTTGAACTCATTGAATTTTAGTTAAAATGAAAAATCTAACTAAAACAAGTGAATGGTCTAAACTAATGTGTAACAGATTAGAAATCTCCAGAAAATTACAACTAAATAAAAGGCTAACAAATTTAACAACAATAATCCATTAAAATAATAAAAGACTTACAGAATATTTAAACAAGATGTGGTATTTGGTAACCTTTTGAGGGAAAATGAAAATAATGTATTAAAAGGTGAATCAATACATACTTCATAAGTTGAAGGATATCAGAGCAATTATCTTGAAATATATCTCTTTTTGCATACTTGCATATTACAAAGAGAATGTCCTAGCACCTCTAGGTAATTCAGATCACTATACTATTTCTGGCTCTATTTTATTCTTGGAATTTCGTAATGTTTATATATTTAATTGTCTAATTTGTATAAACACAAATGCTCGTTTATTACAGAGCTCAACGATTTTTTCGTCATTCTATTTCGCATCTATCTATTTTAGTCAGTAATGTCAATGTCATGGCCAAACCTATAATGTCATGGCCAAACCTATATATATATATGAACAGGGAAAACACAATGATTCTCAGAGATATGTTTGAGTAATGTTCCAACATTTCGTTCATTTCCAGCCAGATGACCCTTCAATTGGATGGATCTCTTGGTCAGTGATCGGATATCGGATTTTTTCTCAAGGGAAAGTTTGCCTCCATTCCACGGGGATGTAATGGTTTCCAACATCTCCCTAAGAATCTATATGCAGCTGTCTGATTCTAATTATAGAAACAGTATCCCTCTCGTAAACATGCATCTCTAAATATGGTCTTCTCTCCCGCATTATACTCCGAATAGTTATCTTTCGAGTGGTGGGAACTGCCATTTTCTTTATATTCATCTCAAAGACATTCTGCTGTAATGAATAGGGAAGGATGTGGAAATTGTACTTTTATGGAAGAAGTGCCTTTGTAGGCATGTTCTCTGTTGCATCCATGCTGCTTTCCTCAGCTTTTGCGGTGAATTTTACAGTGCTACTTATCATTTCACAGTTTAAATCTCCCAGAGACATTACTTGTAAGCCACTTGCTTATCTTTCCTTTTATTTAGATCAACGACATTCTGCTCTTACGGAGAACGAACCCTCTTTCCCTTTATAGTAGTAGGGGGTCTTACGTGTTCTTTCTCAATTATTTTCTCTACCTCAGCGTTATCTTGTTTGCAAAACCGGTGGTGTTTGCTTCATTGTTTGAGTAGGAAGATTTGGAGGCATTTTCAATAACAGAAGCCAAGTTTTCCATCGCAGATATGGTTTTCCTACAGGCGTTTGATGACCTCAACTTCCTCAATAGTCGCAGGTACTGAGGTTATTATTCTCTGCCCCGAAACTCTATATTTTCTTTAAGAATTTTAATTTTTGGCTTGTAATTGGGTACCATCTTATCATCTTTTTATTTGGTCCGCGAGGAGGTCTGGAAACCATTGGGACTATAAGTAATATACTTCAAGATGTGAAAAGTTCCATGCAACGGCCTGCGTTGCTATTTCTTTTCTCACATCTGGGTGCTGTCAAGCTATGTACGTTGCATTATCCAGCCGCCGCATCCGATGAGAGAAATAAAGTTAGAAAAACACTCCACTCTTATATCTCTTTTCATTTGTTTGATAAAACCTTAATACATTGCCAATTAAAGGAAAATGCGGTTTATATAAGGAAGAAAAAGTGATCCCGGAGTCACGTATGAATGAAATTATTCCGTACCTGCTTTTGTACTTGATTATGTGGTTTTTAACAACCCGAAAGTAAAATTTTTGACAGTTAGAGCTATTTTGGAAAATTATGCTAGATTTTCACGTTTTACTTTATGAAACTTCTTAATTAAATTTATTTTTAAGAACAAATCGTATTTTATCAATTATTTATTAACATCTCCTTTTAAAGTACCCTATTAAAAATTTTTCCAGCCAAAACAATTGAGATCACTGCCACATTGTGGAACGTGCCAAAAGATTATACACTAATGTTTCAGTTTTTTTGATTGTTGTAGGATGCAAATAAAGATTAAAATGCTGAAATATATGCTGGATACAAATAAGAACTCTTAAATGATTACATTTACAATATATAAATTATAATCTGCCCTATTCAAGAAAATCAGGAAAAATATCTCTAAATAATTGAAAAAAAAGGAGGATTAATACAGATACAAATTTGGGAAAAAAACATACTTAGCCCAGCAATTCTTGCTGTCTGTCCCGAACTAGTGACTGTACCTATCACTTAGGGTTATAACTAGTTACATAAGTAGTTACGTGACTAGTTATTTCAACGCGTGCATGTTCTAAGCAGGGGCTCAATTGACCCTTTTTGGTTACAATGAGACTGTCTGATAGCTGGTCCAAAGTGTCAACCCATTGGATTCACATACAGTCACTGATTTCTTTAGCAGCTACATAACTAGTTGTTTTAACATGTACGGGTGCTAATTGACCTCAAATAGTCAATGATTGTAAAGCTACGTACGTTGTCAGATTGTTAGAAACATGCTCAGAAAATGGTTAACACAACCATGAGAACTTATGTTGAAACATATGGTTGTTAACCATTTATTGAACATTTTCTGACAACATTGTAAGAATATGACAATCGTGTGTACGTAGCTTAATCAAAACTTCCACCGACAACTCTCCAATATATTACTTTTTTTTTGGGTAAAATAAGTAATTTCTAAAGACACTAAAGAGACAATTTTCCTCACACTAGGTTAAATGGATGTCAGTAACTAAAGCATAAAGAAAATAAACTGTATGAGAATTATATCAATACAATTGTATAAAACCAGTTTTAACGAATTACTTTACTTTATATGACTATTAAAACCGGGAGTCTGCTGGTGCCAATTGGAGACACCACAGAGATTGGGCCGACCTTTTCTGCGTTCTTCTATCTATGCCTTTAGAGCTTGAGCGTCATCATCCATTCGCCAAACGTGTCCGAGCCAGCGCATTCGTTGGATTTAAATGTACTTGAGTACATCTACGTCGCACAGTGGCTCAGGATCCTTTTTCATCGGCCAAAACTTTGTAACTTTTGAACCGATAGAGATATTTTAGAATTTCGTGATGTTTTTCTGGTATTGTGTTCTCTATAAAACCTGTAATCCTTATTCCTTTTTTTTTTCCTGGGCTTCCTCTGATAGATCTCCAAGTGGTACTAAATGATGCTTAATGACATCTTCTCCATGATAAAGGATTTTGTGAACAGTTGCAGACATATTTCTTCATGGATTTTTGATTGTACAAGGTGGCGCAAATGTAAACTTCCAATGTTTTTTGGCTGTAATTAAAAAAAAAAAAATGAAAAACTTTGATTCTTCTTGTGGATTATTTTTATTTTGTCTTTTAATTTTTTTTGCATCAAGTCGAGAATATGATGTCATGTAAATGTTGATTGTCATTTGAGCCCTTTTTATGGCATTTTCCATCACTTTGGCCAAAACTTCCGGCGATAGGTCCTCACATTCTTGACGGATATTGTCTTTAAGAGCTGCAAGAGTCTGAGGCTTGTTGACATAAACCCGCGACTTCAAAAAGCCCCACAAAAAGAAGTCCGGAGCGGTCAAATCAGGCGATCTTGCTGGCCAGTGCAAATCGCCAAAACGGGAGATTAGGCGCCCGGGAAATGCATCCTTCAGCATATCGGTTGTGGCACGTGCAGTGTGTGCCGTTGCACCGTCCTGTTGGAACCACATGTTTTCCAATCCCAATTCATCAAGTTGCGGAAAAAAGAACTCGTTGATCATTGCTCTGTAGCGCTCACCATTCACAGTAACCGTTTGGCCCGCGATGTCTTCGAAGAAAAAAAGGTCCGATGACTCCTCCAGTGAAAACAGCACACCATACAGTGACTTTGAGCGGGTGTAATGGCTCTTCGTGGGTTACACGCGGATTTTCAGTGCCACAGAAGCGTGAATTTTGCTTATTTACGTACCCGCCTCATCACTCATGATTATTTTTGATGAAAAATCATCTTCCTCTTGGATGGCTTGAGCGTATGTTAGATGCGATTGGCGGTCAGCAGCTAACAGCTGATGCACCGTCTGGACTTTGTACCGAAACATCTTCAAATCTTGTACCAAAATTCGCTGTAAAGACCATCGACTGATACCCATTTGCGTGGCACGTCGTCTGGTCGATGTCGACGGCGCTTCCATGACATCCTCGGCTACAGCAGCAATATTCTCTGCACAACGGCTACTCCGGGGTCTGCCACGCCTGGCAGCATCTCGTGTTGTGCCAGTCTCTTCGAGGCGAGCGGTTAAACGTCGCAGTGTTTCACCAGTAGGCGTTGGACGGCCAGGAAATCTGCGACGAAATTCACGTTGTGCCAAAGTCACCGACTGATTATTGGTCAAATAAATAGTCAGCAATATTCCGCGTTCTGGAGCAGTGTAGCGTAACATTGTTTATTAACGTGTATTTCGCATATGTTTACTACACAAATGTAAAAACAGAACTGACATTAGGGGCCAATCGCAAATTTTATAGCATTTTCTGATAATTTTCGCATAATTACCAAATTTTCTAGCATCAATTAGTTCCTTGCACACGAGTACAACGATAATTGTATCAACTCTTGTTATTTTAGATACTCTTTCGGGATCTGAAAATAAGCTTCTTGCTGTGTTACCATCATTCGTATTACCTGATCCTTGTTTTGGTTTATTTATTATGGATCAACCCATATTTGAGAGATTCTTCCTGAACATGTTTCTTTTTTAAACTTCTTAACTCCTTATTGGTAACGTTGTTTCTTATTGATACTGTAGGTTCAAATCATAACTGATTTTTAGTATGTGTTCCATGAATCGTATTCTTGTATGTAGCTGTGATAATCCAAATTCATATGCATCAGTATTATCTAATGATTTTTCCAGCATTTGGTTTAAGTGGCTTGATGTAGTTTGACATATACTTAATGCAGCTGGAGGAAGCCTTTGTGTCAGTTAAAGCCTGGCCTACTTTTCCATCTATCATCGTTAGCACTAATTTGTAGCTTACTTCAATTGTCTGGCCGTCAATCTCTAATTCGAATGGCTGTAGTATTGCAATTTGGGCTTCAATATCACTGACTTTTTTTTTAATGACTTCATGAGTTTCCTTTTTAAATTTAAATTTAATTGGTCTGCAGTATTTTGTAGAAGATGATGTTTGATTTTTACAAATATCCTTTGTATGGATCTTACGGAGTCTTCCAAATTTTTTATCAATCGCAATGGTACGAATGAAACCATGAACATATCTGTGTCTAAAGTATTTTCACATACATATTGCTTGTATTGTTTTTGTCCAGAAGAACTATCACATCCTTGCAGTTTTCATATTTCTTCAAATCATTTCTTTTAAATGACAGTAGCAAGTGCTGCGCTGTATGATTAAGTAGATCTTGAAATCGTAACTCTGCCGAAATCGATGTGATTGGAATAGTGTCCACTGGTGGCAAACAATCCTTCATAGCAGCAGTTATATGATGGATAGAGATTTGAGCCTTTTTCAATCGCACGCAATATGAGCTAATTATATTGCTGTTTTGTTAACATCAGATCCAAAAATAATGCTAATGCTTCCTCATTTGAGAACTGTTTTTCATCGCTTGGCGTTGGAGTAAGAATCCGTTTTGTTCTTACTGGACTAGCGTTAAAAACTTTTTGAATGATGTCGACTTTTGTGATCAAAATTGATATAGAAAAGTTTCTTGTATATTTTCACATGCGATTTCTTCATTAATATGCTTAAGTTTCCGCCTTTTAGATCTATCGCTACAGTTGTTGACTGATTTTGGTGGTCTGCCAAGATTGTTTTGGTTTGTACTTTCTAAACATACCTGGACAGTAAGTTCGCCCTTTAACCAGTTTTCAAACATGGTATAAAATCTTTGTTTGCTCCATCCAATTTTTTTGTAGCACTGATACCTTCCTATCAGGTTGTTAGGTTCACATATTACGCTAGAAAGTATGTAGCATGCAATGGAGAGGATACTTAAACCTACATAGTTGGTGCAAAAGGTAGAGTCTCCTTTCTTGTGAATAGGGCAGAGTACACTGAGGTTCCATTCATGTGGCATGCATTCTGGAGCCCATATTTTGCAAAGGAGTTGGTGCATGTGGCTTACCAGCTCTTCGCCTTCGGTTTGAACTCTAGAAAGATAATCTGCGTAAAATTTACGCATACTTTTTCAAAAAAAAGAATTTTAAAGAATTTCCAGGTTTTATTCCTGTCGTAGTGCATCTCAAGTTCTTCACACTCAAGCCTTTCATGTTCTTGCTTATTCCGTCTGAACAGGCGAATTACTCACAAAAAAAGTTCAGTACAAAATTAACCTTTAAAGTGACTACACTCTAGATTACTTAGAGACACTTAAGTGACAATTTTCCTCACGCTAGATTACCTGGGATGCATGAAGTAACCAATTGACTTCTCTCTGTACTACAAAGAGCACATAAGTGTCAAATGATACAAAACATATAAATTGGGGATCAGCCAAGTAGATCAGTCTATAAGGGATGCAATGCTGGAATTGTTGTTATTTCACTTGCCTTAATAGAAGAATAAAAGGAAAAAGAGAAAAGGAATAGCCCTGATTGGCTATTGCTAGTTGTTACAAATTTAATGAGAACTTTTTCTTTATTTTTTTTTCATAATTGTATTAGAACAGTAATTGATACATTTCTTAGTTTTATTAGATTTGATTTAAAATCAACTCCCATAACAAAGTTAAAAAAAAAATTTTGTAGAATGTGAAAGATTTTTTTTGGAATGAAAGACATGTTAAGGTTCAATTAGATTTTCTATATTATTTTATTTGTGCTGTAATATTTCATTGCTAAGAGTTAATACGTTTTTATGACTTTAAGTAGAAATATGAAATTTGATCTGAATTTCTTTTTTGTTCTTCTTTGTTCTTTATTGCCAATAGTTTTGTGATGAAGTTTAGTTGCTTTTTATGGATGCTGCTCATGTGATGTGTGTTATTTACACTCATAGAAATTTGTTTAATACATTTAATGAAACTAATTTTTAAGGAACTTACATATGTTGGAATCGTGTGGTAAATAATGAACTGGAGCTCACAGAATTTGTCAGTTTTATTGTTTTTTTTTATTATTGAATCATAAGGCATTGCTGGCACATTCTATCACTTTTGTCGTTATTTTCCATGAACATTTTGCATAATTGTGGCTGAATTTCGTTGATGCTGACTTGACTTTCTACCATCAATGCATGGCTACCTTTTGAGTGACTAAAATATACTGTTACGAATGTGCAATAGCGATTTGATTTTAACGGTCTGCAACGACTGCCTGCAGCATTCATCATGTTTATAAACACGTCCATCAGTAGAAGCTTCTACTTATCAACAATGTTGATAGCATGCGGTTATTAGCATTGTTTATAAGTATGGTAACACTAAATGTTTAAGCTGCTAACATTGACATCGAAAGCTCTAGAATTCGAACATACTAGTTTGTCCGTTAAGAGCATTGTAGAAGATTCACGAAAGATGGCGTGTGTATAAATAGTGGCAGAGGTTGCAGTAGTGAGTGAGTTTATCATAGGCGCTGTTGGAGTTAACTGTTTTGTACATTTAAGTTTGTACATTATAAAGTTTGTGTGCATTTCTGTGAATTGATAAACGTGTAAATAGACACTGAGTTATTATTTAGCCTGTTGTTGTACATTTTAAATAAATAAAGAGTTGTTACAATTTTAAACTACTAAAACTGCTTTTAACAATGTAACAATACTAATAGAGGTCCTAGGACCTTCAAAATTTAATGTATTTCTCTTATCGAAATTTAGGTTAAGTTTTCTAAAATTATAAAGTCGGGATTCCAAACAGGCAACAGTGTTAGTTACTATGATGTATTCAAAATCATTTATATCAATCTATCGTCAGCCCTGGTTTAAATGTGGACTTTATGGGTACAAACTCCAAAAAATATTAAAATTGAGATTTGAGATTTGGACAGACAGACGGGCATGATTTAATAGACTCAGTAGGGGATTGTGCTAATACGAGGAACGTATTCCCTGTACTCAAGAAAAGCACTCAGTAACTTTATGAACAATTTCTCATTAGTGTAAAACAGTAGTCTTAGAGTATAATGATGTCTTTCATTCCCATTCATCTTTCCAAAACACAACTTAACAAATACCTACTAACTCCAACATTTTTATTACTGCATGTTTTATTAATAACTTAATTTCATTATTTTTCCTCACACAAAAGATGCCTCATGTACTCCTAGAAGATTTTGAATACTGTTTCTTTTTCTTTTTTTGTCACCTTTTCTGTACCGGTTCTTTGCATTCTTAGTTAAAACCACAAAAATCTTAGAAAGATCTTTCCCCTTGTTTATGTATTAATGAAAGGAATGTAACTACTGTTTTTATATTTTTTTTTTATTTTTTTCCAAATCAAGATTGATGATATTAAATATCACATGCAGATCATTAATTTATTGAAAAAATATAAGGAAAATGTATTAATTTATTTCGAAATTCTTTAAGACAAGCATATGACAAAGAAGTTTGAAGTTCTCATTGATAAAAAAAATGAAATAGAACACACTATTAGATTGCTTTTAAGGAAGGGGAAGTTAAGTTCAATAACCTAAAAAGTAAATTTCATAACTAATAAACCATACCACCAGAAGTGTAAAAGTGATTTAAATTAACTTTTGTTTAATTATTTTCCATTTTTTCCCTAGAAACTGTAGAATTATTTTGTGACCTTTGACCTTTCATACTTCCAGATAGTTTAGATGACTTTAAACCATTTGTTTGACTATGTTCCAGTTCAGTTTCTCTCATTTCCAGGTTATTTTAATAAACATTAGATCAAATTATCCATTTAATGCTGCACTTTTGACATAACAATGCCATCTCAGCCAATGAATAAATTGAGAAACTGACGTCCAAGATCGTTTCGTAAATGAACACCGCTGTAATAAATTGTTAGAACTTCCTAACTATTGCTTTTGATAATTTGAAGCATAAAGATGAAGAAATGTGAGCAACTCAGTTCTGCAGACAATTTTTCGAACATTTCCTCTTGCAAAACCAAACCAAATGAGCAATTGAGCAATATTACTTCACTCCCAGTGCAATACAATAGAAAAAATTATCTTCAACTCAAAACCCCTTGGTCCTGATGGTATCTTTATGCTGAATATCTTACACATCTCCTAGATATCTCGGTTCGCTAATTGGTGATTCAATATATCCGGAAAGTTTACCATACCATTCCTATTCTAAAACTAGACAAACCTCCTGCCACTCTTGGAAAATCTCTTATGTGATTTGTAGCAAAGGTTTGCGAATCAATACGGTTGCCATTTATTACCCTCTAACCATACACCAACATGGCTTCAGGTCAGCCATACTGGCATTGAACTTGATATCCACGCAGATATGGTCTCAATCAGCAACTGTCGTGACAACAGACTATTGTAGCCAAAGCCTTTTTCTCTTACATGCCACCTACATCAAGCTGAAAGTGAAGAACAGTGAAGATAGGGCCCTGAAAATTTAATCTTCTAGTCCTATGGTTTTCAATAATATCAAAAACTTCTACATCAAGATCATGAGACTCAGGAAGAAGTCAAGGTTTATCTCCTCTGGAAATTTTTAACGGACGACAGCACAGATAATTCACAAATAGGTGCGGTACGGGAATTTGGAAAAGCCCGAACTAAATCGTTAAAATATAGGCGATCACAGAAGATATTAATGATTAAAGAAGATTGATAACAAAACTCCAAGATATATTTTTACCGATAGTTAAGCGGTTATTAAAACCCTAAGGAACGCAGATGAGCAGAACTATTCAATCGGTATTGCTCAATCCGACAGTATGATCTGTAGCTTGTGAGGATGTGGTGAAAACGCTGGAGGATTACCATCATTCTGGAACACTTCCAAACGAGAGTTTCGTGTTCGGTTTTAACCGAAACAATTGTTTTCGAAATTAAATATACATAAACTGATATGTATCACAAATTGTGGATGGATTTGTGGATATAATGGATTTTCCAACAAGAGGTGTTATTTTGAATCACCCGGTATTTCGGTAGCTGTCACTTTTGAAGCTTTTATCCTTTGACATTTGACAAGTTGAAACTACGCCATTACTAAAAATGGAACGATACACGCTTCAACAACGCATTAAAATGATTAAAATTCACTACAAGAATGGTGAAAATCTTGCAGTCACAGTTCGCAAAACTAAAGCATTTTTGGATCGTCGTGAAGCCCGTTGTCGGACCGCAATCAAGAACAACTGAGAATATTGCTTCTGTAGCTCAGTGTTGAAGAAAATCCAGGTCCATTGCCCATTTATCGTCGTTCTTTGGAATTGGGCATTCCACAAACGTCATTACACCGTATTTTGGATGATATTGATCTGGACAACGTTGACTTTCAACAAGACGTTACGCTACGTGCCACACAAGCAACGAAACCATTGCTCTTTTACGGAAAAAGTTTCCAGACCGTGTTATCTCTCGAAGAGGTGATCACAATTGACCACCGAGATCTTGTGAATTAATACCTTGCGAGTTCTTCCTTTGGGGCCACGTGAAAGATAAGTTCTACGCCAATAGCCCAGCGTCGATTCAAGACCTCAAAGATAGAATTCGTGAGGCTATCGAGTACATGGAGCAGCCACTTTGCGATTTGGTTATGGAATATTTCATGAAAAGGATATAGTCCTTTAAGCGTGGTCATGGTGTCCATTTGGCTGATGTTGTTTTTCATTATTAACCCTTTGACGACCACGGGGACACCGGTGTCCCAACGCAAAAATATAGAATAACTAAATGACGAAAAAAAGAATGGATTCCATTTTAATTTAAATTAGTTCGTAAACGTGTCTCTTCTTAATGTGTTTAGATTAAAACAAGTTCGGTTACAGCTTTTATTTTTTACTGTCTTTGAAAATTGACAGTTTTATTGGTACTGTGTTCAAGAATTGTTCAAAATTGTTCAAAAACCGAACACGAAACTCTTTAGATCTATCCGATAAGACGATCTCTAGAGGGTATGAGTAAGAGAACTAAGCATTGTCCTGCAATTATTCGAATTAGAATATGAAAACCTTTACATGGACATCCTTCCAAACTTGGGGATTATTTTTAAACTATATTGAGGGGAATCGGTTTTTAATACATACGACTAATTTAATGCTTATGGAAAGCGGCAGGAAAATATCTCCTTAAGACAGCACAACTTATAGAAATAGGCTTATGACCCTCTACTGCACCTAACCTAACATTTGATCCAATGTATGATGAGTGTTGAAAGTGTTGTCAGGTTTTTTTGTTTGAGCAATAGAAAAAAAACTGCAGGGCTTTCTTTAAATTGTTGCTAAAGGATCTTGGCAAGCTTTAAAATATAAATACTTAAAAAAATCCCCATCGTAGGTAGATAAGTGTAACATTAGTTTATGCTAGTTTGATATGCAATAACAAAAGAATACTTTAGCATAAATTTAAACGCCTTAAATTTTTAGCTTGACAATTATTTAATACTTGATTTGTTTACTATTTTTTATATCCACCATTAAAAATATGGGGGGTATATTAAGTTTGTCATTCCGTTTGTAACATATCGATGAATTACTGGAATAACTTAACAACTTAGGATGGTTACGCCACCGACTTAGTAATTTCTGCTACTGGGTAGGATGACGTAACGATATTGGATAGGATGCAGACTGCTCTGAATATAACCACCAAGTGGTGCTTGGAATTGGGTTTGACCATCAACCCAGCCAAGACAATTCTTGTATCATTTACCAAACGGAGAGTTATTAGACTCATAGAGCTTACATTAAATGACTCATCTATAGGGTTTTCTAAGGAGGTAAAATATTGTTACGTTTTAACCTTTTTAAAACGTTGGTTTATTTCCTTTAAATAAACCGGATACTTTTGATTGCAAATAAAAACAGTTTTAGTAGTTTCAAATTGTAACAACTCTTTATTTATTTTAAATATACAACAACAACAGTTCAAATAGTCACTCAGTGTCTTTGCAGAAATGCACACACACTTTATAATGTACAAGACAGTTGAGGATAACTCTAACAGCGCCTAAGATAAACTCAACTCACTACTGCAACCTCTGCCACTATTTATACACACGCCATCTTTCGGAAATGTTCTACAATGCTCTTAACGGACAAACTAGTATGTTCGAATTCTAGAGCTTTCGATGTCAATGATAGATATTTCAAAGTCCATTGCAACGATGTATATAAGGCTATAGAAAGTTGGACCTACAATGGGTCAAAATCGGGAAAAATATTTTTTAACCCGAATTTTTTTCACAAAAAACATTCTTTTGTCATAAATTTTGTTCACTAATAAATTAAAAAAAATAAATTTTTAAATTAAAAATTTTTTTTTTTTAAAAATGGATAAAAAATTTAAAAAAAAAAATTAAATTTTTTTTTTTTTTAAATTACAATTTGGTAAAGGGTATATAAGATTCGGCACAGCCGAATATTGCTCTCTTACTTGTTTTATTTTAAAATTGTTATGCGTTCAATTTACATGAAATTATTATTATTTTTTTTTTATTTTCACTTAAGTTGTTTTCATATGGAGTTAGATTGGTTGCACATAGTTTTTGCTCTACTTGAGGAATTATTTATTTTATTTTACTACAAATGGGTGTGACTGCTTAATGTTTTAGAGGAAATATTACTTAAATTTAATGCATTTTAAAGTTCAGGGGCAGGAGAAATATATAATAATATTTATTCAATTTTATTTATTTTTAACATAAATTTACTTAAAATATAAAATAAATACAAAAAATATTGTCTTTGTAGCTGATTATTTAATGATTTGATACAATACTTTACAATATTTTTTGTTAGAATTAACTAGTTCATTCAAAAGAACATAAGTACTCCAAATTGTTTGAGGTCTATGGGAAAATGTTTGCAAAAGCCTAACAACAAGCATTTCTTCAAGCTGCTCTAGAAAAAGTTATTTTATTTAAGTTTAATTTAATAATTTAGTGTGGCAACAAGACTATAAAGAACTGAAAATATTAAAATATTTTCAAATTGTGTCATAACTCGTTTTTTTTTTTGTATTTGTCTGTCTGTATGCGTCTATTACTACGAGCTGCTATAAACTGTGGAAATTTAAGGAAAATTTAGTTCAACTTAGTTTTCTTCAGCAGCTTTAGTGGGGAATGTGGCTGCGATTGATGGAGGCTGCGACTGTGTTCTTAATTAAAGTGTGTGTTAAACTTTAGACGAAAATGAGATTAATGAAATTTAAGCATGCTCTCACTGTGTTTATTCAAGATTATTGTGGATGATTTTGAAAAAAAATAAATTCCAAAGAAAAATTATTACTTATTTAAGAATTTATTTCAAATTGCAAATTTGAGAATTTCGAGACTATTTTGATTACATTTTTTTTGCAAATAGATCAGGGGTCGGCTCTTAGAGTTATTAGTCAACGAAGGCGAATGATTATTTAATACCACAGGAATATCAATGAAACTCAGTAGAAATAACCAAATGGGAAGCAAAATTTTCAATTAGTAATTGTTTAGATTTCAACAAAGCTATAAAGACTAAAAATTTTGAATAATGAATGAACAAAATGCTCAGATTTTTATTGTATTCATTAGGGTTGTTATTCGAATACAAATTAGTCGAAAAAAATTGTGAGATGATTTCAACGTTGGAGTCAAATCTCCTTCCGCGCAGCTATTACTTCAGGTTTGGAAACAAGAAATAGTCATTCGAGGACCCTAAATCCGGTGAATACGACGGATGAGGGAGCAATTCGTAGCCTAATTCATGGATTTTTGCCATGAACACTATGATATAAATTAACTTTATATGGAAGGTACCACGCCCACTTTAAATTTCAGAACAAAAAGTAGCCTATACTTCCT
Source organism: Calliphora vomitoria (assembly GCA_942486065.2). NCBI lineage: Eukaryota > Metazoa > Arthropoda > Insecta > Diptera > Calliphoridae > Calliphora > Calliphora vomitoria. The sequence goes on along the minus strand of OW818032.2, from coordinate 64,305,056 downwards.
TCCAGACATACAGGAACATACTATAAAAATTTCAAGCAAATCGGGTCAGCCGTTTAGCCGTGAAAAAAATAAACACACATGCTGTTAACTTAACGTTATGATGTTGTTACATTTTTATATTTACACAGGTACTTTATGTTAAAACATAAATATGTAAACATGTTTAGAAAATTCCAGAGCATATATTTCATCAATTAAATTTAAGTTCTCTTCTCTTTCAGTGTTTCTTTTGTTTGAGAAATTCGTAAACAAACATGGCGGCCATATTTGCAAATATTAATGTGTGTAACTTGATATGCGTGCGTGTGTGTATGATCGAATTCCATACATTTGTTTACTTTAAAATAAACCAAAGAAAAACAAACCCAATTGGAAATTTTGTAATAAAAAATTAAAGAAATTTAAACATTGCAAAAACACATGTCATAACATTATGACAGAAATCGTTGATAATAAAGTTGTGATTTTTCATAAGTATTCTGTATTATATAAACTAGCAATGAGCTTTAACTAATTTGAGATAATTTGTTTCATAGTCTATATTAAAAATTTAATGCCCAACTATAATATGCATACATACCTTAAGGTAATGTCAATTTATCCCTATTTGCTCATTTATGTTCAACACGTAATTAAAAAATACGTATTTCTTATTATTTTAGCAAAATCAATTAATTTTCTTCTTCCTTTTAATTTTTATACATTCACCATGTTTGTCATTCCGTTTGTAATTTCTAATTTCATTTGCGATATCTAATGATAGATATTTAAAGTCAATTGCAACGATGTATATAAGGCTATAGTAATTTGTACCTATAATGGGTTAAAATCGGGAAAAAAATTTTTTTTTTACCAAAGATATTTTTTTTAAAAATTAAAAGAAATTTGGAAAAAATAAAAAAAAAAACTGTTTTTAGAAATATTAAAAAAAATGAAATTTTGAAAACAATTTTGAAATTTTTTTTTTTTTTTTATATTTAAAAATTGTATTTTAAATTATAATTTTGTGAAGAGTATATAAGATTCGGCACAGCCGAATATAGCTCTCTTACTTGTTTTCTTTATTTTATTTGTATAAAATTTACAAACAGCGACAAGCTTCGCTTTTTGCTTAAGCAAATAAAATTTGACAAAACTTGACGGAACTTTCCTAAGTACAATATAGTTTGTCACATACGTATTATATGTATTCGCACAGTTACCTAAGCATTTTGCAAAATATGTAAAACTATGATCTTTATCACAAATAAGCAAAAAAAAAAAAAAAAATTAGTTAAGTCTAAAATATTCAAACCAATGCAAAAATTTTAGAGGAAGCGGGTTAAAATATTACTTGTATGTCTATAGGCCAGTGTCGCCCAAGATCACAATTCCCTAGCACGCGAAATAGGGCAAGAAAATTCTGCTGGCGTTACTTTGAGACACATACACTATAAGCTTACTTCTGTGTTTTCTTATAACGATCATGTGTTTGTTGCTTTGTTTTCATCTCAGATAACAAAATCAAATCAGTTGTGGTTTAAGGTTTAATTAGACGTGCCGTAACCGTAACCATATAAAACAGCTGTTCGAACCAAGCATATGGGCAACAATGTATTTGATTATTGGTGACATGCCATAACGCCATAGGCATAACAGTAAAATGCTTATGATATGGCTATGGTTACGGCTGATCTCGCTACGCAATTTTTTTGCTTTGATGGTATGTGTTTGGGCACCACTGCTATAGGAAATAGGGTTCCTATTCGGGAAAAATTTCCCGAGAATTCCCGAAAATGTTTGCTTAGAATTTTCTGTATTATTTCAGTACAAATTCATTGTGATTTGTTGGCAATCGAATGATTCGATTATATCCATAGATTTTTTTTTGTTGTGATAACCGAATGAATCAAATGCTTTTGTGTTTCTTTTATCGAAAAAATCTATACATATAATCGAATCATTCGATTGGCAACGAATCACAATTAATCTGTTCCGAAAAAATACAGAAATACAGAAGTTTCTAAAAAAATATAGGAACCGTAATTTTTAGTGAAACTTGATTTAAATATTTTCGGGACCAAAGATAATATTTGTTAGCCGACGGGTTAATTTCGGGTAAAATGAGGCCAAATTTAACCACAGCCTGACTGATATATTTGCATAAACCATGATAATAAAGGCCCAACATGCATATACTAGCTTAAGTTCTTATTTGTCCATATTTTACTTTTAGGACATGAGTGATAAGGGTATATATAAGTTTGTCATTCCGTTTATAATTTCTACATTTTTCATTTGCTACCCAATAAAGTTATGAATCGTTTTATATTGAGGAGTCGATATAGCCATGAAATACGGAAGCCCACAAATAACATGCATATATGATTGATACATCAATATATCCGCTATAGCCCTATACTTAGGTTGCTATTTAAACTCTTGAAAAACGGACCATAAATGGCTGAGATACAAGTAAAAAACCGCGACCACTGTTTTTTTCACCAACATTTTTTCATCAACCTTGACTGCCTCGATTTTCACATATTTTTCACCAAATTGGTTCACCACAATTGTTTTTCTTTGGAGAAGGGTATATAAGATTCAGCACTTCCGAATATAGCACTCCTACTTGTTTAACTCATTGCGGTTTAGTGGTCAATTTTCTAACCACTTTTTCTAGAGTCTTTAAAACATTTTTGCTGAACAATTATATTTTTTGAAATCATATTTTATGTTATTTTTTATATATTAATTTGAAAATATTGTAAACCGCAGTTTCTCTAAGGAGCTTTCCCGCATTACATCGAATTCAGTGTTACTTTGTTATTTTGTGTTTCTTTGGTTTTCTTGTGCTAACAAAGTAATATTTTATACTATACTCTTTGATTCTATAACGTATGTTATAGAGTGGTTAGATTACTAACCACTGTGACTGAAATAGGTTGTATATAATGTGTTTCCCTACATAATTTTATGTTATTTTATAAAGATTCCGCGTGTACTCAATGAACGTGATATAAAATATATTTTGTTGGAAGGTATACCTCCGGATGGTGAAAGTGACTGCTGTCTTGAATCCGACAAAAAAGTGATTTATTAGGAGCAAACCGATGTGATGGTGCTCGGTGACATACTTTCGGGGCTCCATTCAAAATTTAATGGTGATTTTGATTCGGATGATGATATATCTCTATTAAGTTTGGGTCATACTTCTGTTAGTGACTTATCTATACCCAAACTGCTGTGGTGGAACCAAAATGTAGAACAAATTTTCGATTGGTAGAGTCGGGTGATTACACAGGAGATGGGGAGATACCAAATGTTATAATAGAATTGGTGACTGTCTCTCCTATACAGCTATTTCGTTTGTTTTGGTTAGAAAATTTAATCAAAATGATTAGCTATCAATCAATTTTATACGCTACGGAAATTTTTGTCATAATTATTTTCAATGCTAACCGCCATGGTGGTTAATAAACTAACCACCCATTCCATAAAAGCCTTTAACTGTATTTTTATATTTTCTTATTCTTCATAATAAATAAACCTTAATTAAATTAAAAATGCAATTGTTTTCTTATTTTTAGTTTTTTATTTATGACCAATGATGTTGACAATTTTAGTTTCTAAGATTCCAATTTATGGTCAATCATTTGTTACCAAATGTATAAATAAAAATCAAAATATCAAAATATTTTCATTCCCATTCTTCACCCAACATTTCGTTTGTTTGTTTCAAACTTCTTCAGGGGTTTTCTTTTATTGTTGAATTCTAGCGACAAAACAAACATATTTTATTATAAATCATTTAAAAACATTATAAACTTTTACACATAAAACCGTGGCTGAAAGAGTTACCATCAATATTAGTTAGAGCCTTTTTCACTAAATTAAAGAATTTCCTATTGGTTTAACTTTTAAGTTTATAAAGAGAGAGATCATTTTCGTAAATTACTTTATTTTTTATATTTTCTTTTAATTGGTGCTCTAGTTAACAGGGCTGGGAAGATAATTCTTAACATAATTTTAATATTTAACAGCGATAAACTAAATTACATAATGAAGTTCAATGTTAACAGTCTTATTAACGTTTAGCAGAGATTTACATTTATACATAAATTGTATGATATGTTTTTTTAAATAGAAAATAAATGTAACTATAAGCAGGAGGGAAATTAATTAAAATTTATTTTACATTTTTCTTTTTTTTCCTTTTTTATATTAAAACTTTTGGCAGGATGCGCGCCTGATATATTTTATAAATGCTTATTAGAATCTTAAAGGTTTTTCTGCCAAGTGTGCGCCGCCATTGTTGTTCACATTTTCGACTTTTTTACCATGTTCTGTTGAGAACTTCTGGAAATAAGTGTCCGCTGTTTTTTCCGATATTATTTTTGAAACTTTCTGTGATTTAAAAAAACACAAAGATAATGGTATGAAACTGTAAAAATTAGACATTCCGCTCCACATATTTTTGAAACGCATTGTGGGGTCAATCGCTAAAAAGTGGTAATAAATCTGAATCTTCAAAACTAGTGGTCTGATTGAAATATTTGAACTGGGAAGAGGGAACTGGATCCGCGCCTGAATATATATATATATGTATATCGTTTCATTTAAACATCTGCTGAGTATTGTCTAGGACGTGCAGTGGCGTTGGTGTCTACTCGGAGCAACGAGTAACAGAGTCCTCATGCTGTCTTCCTATTAAATCCATACATCATATTTTAAGCGAATCTAATTGTCATTTAGGCGTTATATATGACAGAGATATTTGCGGAAACCACCTCGTATAAATTCGTCTTTGAGTATACATTGTACTTGCAAATTTTATTGAAAATTGTGAACAATTGTGAACATTTTTTCAATAAACAAAGAAATGCCTAAGGAAGATTTCAAATATGTATTGGGATAAATGTTATCAGAAGTTGAATATAATCATCCAAAAATGATGAAAAGAAAGAATAGCCTAAAAAAGATATAACAAAGGCCGCAACAAAACGTAGATCCTCGTAAATGGAGAAGCCAGCAAAATCTGTAGAAACACACAAAGAGGAAGAAACTAAACCAAAATATGACACAGAGAACATGAAAAAAGAGGCAATGGCTAATATAAGTGGCAAAGATTGGATGGCTATGCGGGTTTTTATCTACGAAATTGTCAGTTTTTCAACGATCACCCAGAGTTTCAGACATTATTCGTATGAAAAGGCACAAGGCATTCATTACGGTTATTGGCGTGTTGATCCCCATGATAAGGAAACTTTACTGGTGGCCCGTAATGATGCCTCTAAAAATTATGAATTTTAATGATGATCCTGTTACCAAGGCTGTAATGGAAAAACTGCAACCCATTGCTAAGGCTGCCACCATAGCTGTAGATGAATGTGATTTCTCTGGAATTGGGTATAGATTTATTTTGCAATGGCTATACACAATTGCATTAGCCTGGTCTAAGGATGTCAGCCAACTAATGTCGTTGGTTAAAAAGACCTATTTTTTTAATCAACAAAGAATAAAGAATTATTCATTCTGTTATTTTGTGCTGGAATGGGATTTTTTTTATTTGCGAGCATTTTTTAACATATTTGCTTTAAGATGTTCTAGTTTAGCAATTGCATTATATTTATTTTATTTACTATCAGTCTTATCCACGGTAAAAAGGTAACAATAACGCAAATTTTGGTCTATTTTGGTAACGGCAGTTTAGCGGTAACGTTATTTTAATGATAACGATAATTTTACAAAAATTTAAAATATTTTGACAAAGCTGGTAATTTACTATACATACATATACATATTTTTAATTCTGTAGATTTTAATAAATTAAAGTAGTATAATCAAAAATATGTAAAAGGGTTTTCCAAAAAGAGGTGTTATTTTGAATCACCCGGTATTTCGATAGCTGTCACTTTAGAAGCTTTTATTCTTCGACATTTGACAAATAGAAACTACGCCATTACTAAAAATGAAACAATACACGCTTCAACAACACATTGAAATTGTTAAAATTCACTACAAAAATGGTGAAAATCTTGCAGTCACAGTTCGCAAAACTAAAGCATTTTGGGTCGTCGTAAAGCACTTTGTCGGACCCCAATACAGAAATTGGTGAAAAAATTCGAGCTGTTGGGAAAAGTTAGTGATGTGAAGAATAAAATCCGTGCATGTCGCTCAAGAACAACTGAGAATATTGCTGCTGTAGCCCAAAATGTTGACATTTCTCGTCTTTGTTTGGAATTGGGCATTCCACAATACCATAATAACACCTCTTGTTGGAAAACCCTGTATTTATATAATTTAAAATTATATCTAGAATACCGGTAATTTTAACGGTAATTGCAGTTATTTTGGCAACGGTAGTTGAGCTGAAAGGGTATTTTAGGTGTAACAATGGCTTAGCGGTAACAGTAGCCAACCTTGGTTTTATAGTCGTAGGCCCGTTTTCTCAATGTATCGACAAACTGTCTGTTACTAAATGTCGACATAAATTTATTAGGCCGATAAACTGTCCGTTAACAATTTTGGCTTTCTCAATATACCGACAAAAAACATTATTTTCTGTTGGCAATACCTCTCAAAATAGATGTGAAAGATGGGAACCCTGCCTTCAAGTGACAACATGTTTACATAAATCAGCTGTTTAATGTGGCCATCGACAGCCGGAATCTTTTGAAAAATGCATTATCCTCCATGACTGCCAAGTAGTTAGGGCTGGCATGATAAACTCTTTCAGCATTCACTTGGAACTCATGTTATTTGAGTTCGTCCTCCATCAAATTAATGTTATTAAACTTTTTTTTTATAAAATCTATTTAATTTCGTTTACAAAAACACAAACACATAAAAACTATGAACAGCAGTCAGCTGTTATTTATTTATCTGTACGATAAATAAATAATTGGCAGATGAGGTTGGGTTAGCTTTGCGATACAATAGAAGCAAATGAGACATTGAGAAAACCAAATTTCTTTAATCTGCAGTTTTTCGTTGGGAAAGAAGATAATCACCTAATGAGAAAACGGCCCGTAGACTGTTATGAAGAACTGCATTGACTGGCTGTTTAACTGACATTACACAGATTTTGGTCTCATAGTTTCTGCTTCAAATATTTCAACGGTAGCCAACCTTTGTTTTATAGTTGTCCACTGTTATGAAGTACTGCATTGACTGGACAGTTTATCGGACATTACACAGGTTTTGGTCTCATAGTTTCTGCTTCAAATATCTCAGATGTGATATCACAAATAAAAGTGCTCTTCACAAATAAAAGTGGTTTCTATAGAGCTGATAAACTTGGTCTGATTATAATTAGAGGCGCTGTGTGTAACATATTAATCACAATTAGACTTCTCGAGGCTGATGAAACAGTTAAGGGGTCATTGTAAAATTAATCGTTGAAATACCCAAACGATTCGGTCAAACTTTCAATGACTATTGCCTTAGCCGGCGGAATCTTAAGAAAAATTATACCGTTTTTATCATTATGTAACAAATACTTTAAGATCTATCTGAGGTAATGCTAATTGGAATAAGTGACTTTATTATTATTTATACCCCAATAATACAAGGTGCAAATTGCACTTTTTCAAAAAGTTCAAATTAAAAATGCTAATTCCACTAGTAATAGTTGGTACAACAGTTTCATTGTTACAGAATGTTAACCTTCATTAAATACACCTTTAGTATGTATTAACAGTGCATTTAAGCACTGTTATTTTTTCTTGTTTAATGCTCCACTGTTAGCACTTTTGTTAACAGTCATCGAATCAATTAAAAGAGAGCGAGAGATCGTCTCGTCTGTTAAACTCACCAAAAACCAGTACTGTTTGTTTTCATGCGACGTTATTTGAATTGTTTACATTTCATGCCCAAACGTACAACGGCATAGAACGTATATATTTCACGAGCGGGTGTTTTAACGAATTTTATTGTTCAATTATTTAACGATTCGTATTATTTAAACTAAAAGTGTGTGTGTGAATTTAGCGGTTTTTTCTTCAGTTACTCGGGTTTCGTTTTGTTATTAACGAAGAAGAATTGTAAACATTAAACGAAGTATCAAAAACGTAAATTACTTAATGTGAGAAAGTGTGTGTGTGTGTGTGTAGAGAGAGAAATACTAAAAACAACAACAACAGCTAAACATAACTTTCTATTGATACGCAATTGGAATTTTGTGGTAAATGAATAAAACATAATAAAGAAATATTCAAATAAAGAAGAAAAAGAAACGAAATTTATGAAAATATTTTTTTAATTTGGAAGCTATTAAACATATTTATGGAGGTATTAAAATAATAAAAAAAAAAACAGCAACAACAAACAACCAGTTTTAGTTACCAAAGTGAGTGCATGCACATTTGTGTTTATAATTGAGAGCAACAAATTTAATATTTTTGATAATATAAACAACAACAACAATAATACGTCATTGTTATTTTGTTTACGAATGCAGTTTCCAAAACAAAAATATGAAATTGTTAAGAGCTGCCTTAAAAGAAGTATTTTTTTTAAAGCAGAGTGATTTAAATAATTAATGTTTGTTTTAATTTTAAATGTTGTTAAACATTTCAAAAAACCCCCCAAAAAATGTTGTTATAGAGTGTGTAAAACAATAAAGTGAAAGCGTGTGAATTAAAAGAAAAATAATTTAATTTAATAAAAGAAAATTTGTAACAAAAAGTAATTTAACTAAGGAAGTGTTAAGAAAATATATAAAAATACAATATCATTGTTCAAAAAAATAAAATAACCTTAAAATATTTAATTACAATACAAAAATTTAATATTGATTGCAAACATACGGAAGTTAATTTACAATACTTAAGTAAATAATTAAGTGTAATAAAAATTTATTTCAAAAAAATATTTAATGTTACAGTTTAAAGCAAGAAATTAAATCATTAATTAGTTTGTTTAAAAACAAACAAAAACCATAAATTTTGCAACAAAAAAATTCAGTGTTTTTTTTTTGAAATTTTAAAATTTTTTGAAATTTTACTTTTGTGCGTGTTTTTGCCTTTTATTCTTCCTGTTGACAATTGACATTTATTGCTGTTGTCTCTGTTTGCTTAGCACCTCAATTAACCTGTTACATCCTGTCAACCCCTGTTGGTTTTTTTGTGGTTTCTTCGTTGTTGGGTTTTTAAGGATTCAACAACCAGCAAAACTTCATTCATCATCATCATTATCATCTTGAAAAGTGGATTATTTATTTATGTTATAGAAAATACCAGGTGAGTTGAAGACGATTAAATTGTAACGAAACAAATAATTTAAGCTATTGTTTGGAGTCACTAGGACTTAATTTTTATAAGACCTTTTTACTTGTCAAAGATTAAGACCGGGTTTTCTGGGAGAGTGGTAAATCCTAACTGAGTCACAGAGGTATCTAGTGACACAGTTTGTAAGTAATAGCAACCGAATTTGTTGCCAATCGAATGATTCTACCTTAGTGACCGCAATAATATGAAAAAACGTTAAATTTTTTCAAAGGGGGCATGGTTTGTGGAACTTCTGAAGAGTAAATAAAGACTTTTTATATAAGTATTTGATATTGTTGAAAACCTTAGGACTTTTAGATTGATATTTTAGTAAAATCAAGTATTTTATACTTTTTTGGGACCTCATTTACCTTAAAAACTAAAAAAATTATAATATGGGGATTTTCCATGAAGAAAAATATAAAATTTGAATTAATGTAAAATTTTAACAGTTAAAGATATCATAACAAAATTTGGAATTAATAAAGATCCAAATATCCTTAAATCAACGGTATTATAATTTTTGATATTTTTTATTTTAAAATACCGAATTTCCTAAACCGGGAAAAATGTGTTCCAAAAACTGAGTTTTTTTTAGAAAAATGCCTACTGTGACATTATTTACCGTGTGATAGTAAAAAAAAACTTTATAAGTGTTTAAGTAACATATAGGGTTATACAAATATAAATAATCTTCAAGGATCGGTGCTTTGCCTTTTTCAAATTTTTTACTCAAACCTAAAATTATTTTTTTTTTAAATTGGCCAAGTTTGGATTGGCCTAGGGAGTGTTGTGTCCGCTTGAGTGAGCTAAATTTTACTTTACACGCTTTTGCCCTAAGTTCTCTTTCTGGGTCATATAAAAGTTGTATATAGTGCCGAAGAAAATTTTTTTTTCTACAAAAGAAAAAATATATGGGCTTTTTTGCGAAAAAAATGTAAAAAATTTTCCAAATTTGGATACGTGTAACTTTTTATAGGGACGAGATAACTGTTAGCAAGTTTTTATTATTTTATTTAGAATTTTATCGCCAATATAGCTGATATTTTAAAAATAAATTTTGACCCTCCGCAGGCCCGCCATATCTAAAAAACCATAAAAAGATCGAGTAAAATTAAAAAAAATAAATCAATAAACCTAAATATCTTTTCAACTACAGGAGGTAACCTAAACATATAAGTGTATTTTTTGTAGATCTTCTCAAGGACTATTTATTTAATTAAATTTCACATCATTCGGATCATAAATGGAATTTTGGCAATTTTTTAAGAAAATTTGAGACCCAAGGTGGAAGCTTAACATATGTAAATCAACTCGAAAACACAACTCAGCTCCAACCATGTGAAATTTCGTAACAATATCTCCAATAGTTCCTTAGATACCGAATTATTTAAAAAAAAAAAACATTTTTAAACCACTGTGCGGTCTTAGGTATTTGTTTCCTATTATGGGGATTTTGAAAGGCGTTTGGGAACACAACATTTCGTTTGGGAATATTTTAAAATATTTCTGGAAATTTTATGGAGCTAAAGTTGTTTTTATTATCGATAATAGCAATAAATTACAAATAAGTGAACTTTACTTCATGTTCTTTGGATAGAAAAAACAGTGTTCTTATCATTACATTAGCATTTCCTTATGAGAATTGAAATTTCAACAGATACAAAATACTACTATAATAAAAATACAATACATCCCAAAAAACCAAAACTATTTAGAAATCACTTGTAACAAGCTTACCAACATAAGTCTTAAGCTTAGAAAAGTGTTGTGATTACTATTGTAAAAGTCTTATTAACAATTATTTAATTACAATTAAATATTACTTCTCTGTAGTATATATTAAGCATACATTCGTTATATTGTTTGTCATAGCTCCCATTCCTACTTCCGAAAATCACTCACGAATATAAATTATTGAAATTTTAGGAGAAAAATGTTTTTGCTCGTTTACTTAGTGTAGGGTATTATCTGGTCGGGCTTGACCGACCATACTTTCTTACTTGTTTAAGCTTGGGAATATAAAGAAATAATATTTGTACTCATTTTTCATAAGAATTTAATTTTTCTGAAATTTATTTATAAATTATTAATTAAGTTTTATTATTTTAATAATAACTTTTTTAAAAGTTTTACACTAAGACTAAAAACTTCAACAAATAATATGAAATTAAGGTACGTGTCAAATAACGGGATATTATTCTCAAAAACACTTAGAAAACTATTGCGAGCATAAGCCATTTGCAATCATATTTGTTAAATTGTTATATAAACTATGTGTATAGCAAGTATTATTGTAAAAAGAATTGTCAGGTGAAGCATTTTCAAAACAATATTTAAAAATATTTAACTTTTTGTACTTAAATAAGCTTATAAAAAGTTGTAGGAAATCTCTTATGATAAACTTATTCTACAATTTAGTTACATGTTGCTTATGAATTGGTTTGTTGGGAAATCATGACATAGTAACACATTAATTCAAAACTTTCCCTTGTTATGTGATGTTAGAGATCCTTAAGCCGATTTGATCGCAGAGCGTCTTTAATCTTGTTGGCTGCAAGGGTTTTGTCATCAAATCTGCTAATTGATCATGTAAACAAAATTTGTTGAACTTCAAGTTCGACTTCACTGACTATCTCACGTACAAAGAAATGGAACTGATATCTGTGGACGTTTCGATCAATTCAACAGTTTTTACGGACTCTTGAAAAATTTTAAAATTCCACTTAAGTCAAGTATTTTCTTTTGTTGTTTCTGCAACAATTTCTGCTTCAGTTGTGGATTGCTTACCTTTGACTTAACCATGAAATTACGACTCCAGCTGATTTTACAATAACACCCGTTGTGGATCTTCCAGTTTTTATGCATCACTGTAGCATTTCAGTTTTTGGTGTGATATGTTGTTATAAAAGATAGAAACTTAATACAGATAGAAACCCAATACCAATAAGAAAAATCTGGTCTTGTTCCCAACATTAAATACATGATGGCTCCGATAGCATGTCTACTTATATGGAAATTGAGAACCCTTTACGTTTTCTTTCTCTGGTTCGAAAGTGTATTATTTTAGCATTGGCGATAAAACGGATGAATTAATTTAACATAAGATTTGAAACGATGTGATGTTAGATGCTCTGAACTCCAATTTTTTAAACTAATTGAATGACAATTTTCAAAAAGAAACTTATAAATTCACATGAATTGTGGCTTCAAGAAAACTTTTTAATGTTATACCTAATTTTATCGTTTAGTTGCCGATTATTTTAATAGTTTCATATTTAAAATAATCGGCAACTAAACGATTATTTGGGGATTTTTGGGAATATTTTTTTATTTTAGGTGGATACAGCGGTGTAAAGTTCTTAGCCACCCTGCCAACAGCTGCGACAAAAGTAATCAGAAAGGTAGTTGGAGTCTACACGCATATTTAAAGATATTGCAATGTTGCTCAAACTGCCTCAAAATGACTCGTTAGTAGAACAGACCATCTCATATTTTATTTTAGCTGAATATCAGTGGTCGGCATAAAGAGAACATAACATATGGATTTTAATAGCATGCTATAAGCTTTTACTCTGTATGTTAAACTACCAGCTATTGATCGTCATTATACCCTTCACCTTCGTGAGAAGGTTATATATAAGTTTGTCATTCCGTTTGTAATTTCCACAATATAATTTTCCGACTATATAAAGTATATATATTCTGGATCCTTATAGATAGCGGAGTCGATTAAGCCATGTCCGTCTGTCTGTTGATATCAACTTTATGAAGACCCAGATATCTTCGGGATCCAAATCTTCAATAATTCTGTCAGATATGCTTTCCAGAATTTTCCTATTTAAAATCAGCAAAATCCGTCCATAAATAACGGAGATATGAGCAAAAATCCGAGACAACCTCTATTTTTGGCCTATTTTTGATCTATATCTCGATTATTAATCATAAATATACACAATATGGATATCTGATGATAGATATTTCAAAGTCCAGTGCAATGATGTATATAGTAAGTTGGACCTTCAATGGGTCAAAATCGTGAAAAATATTTTTCAACCCGAATTTTTTTTCACAAATAACATTTTTTTGTCATAAATTTTTTTCACTAAAAATTTAAAAATAAAAATTTTAAATTAAAAAAAATTTGTAAAAAAATGTAAAAAACTTTTTAAAAACAATTTCGAAAAAAAAAATTTAAAAATTATTTTTTTTTTTTCGAATATAGGACTTGTTTTGGATTCCTATTTTTATAATGTTTACAAACTTCGATAACATTCGTATTGTTTCCTAGGTCCCTGGGTGGATTAGAGACGACCACTGCCGTATATCCAACATTTTGTAATTTGGTGTTAGTTTAAAATCGGGCGAAGATAGTAATAAGAAAGAAGGTCAAACTTAATTGTAGTACTCGCAGTTTTATTGTAATATTGGTCTTTACATGCTTTACACCTTAACAAAGTTCGAAAGCATAATGAGAAGGTCTTCTTTGAACAATAACCAGTACTTGGAAGTGATAAAAACAATTTTCATAATATATACTCTGTTCCAAAGTGTAGTCGGACGAGACGAGGTCTGGACTATAGGTCGGGTGAGGGAAAACTTCCCAACCACTTCATTGTTAATACTTTTTAACAGGTATTGCAACATGTGGCCGAGCATTGTCATGGTGTAATATTATGGTTTCATATCTGGCCGCATATTCTGGTCGTTTTTCGGCTAATGCTAGCTTCAAACGAATCAGTTCCATTCGGTACAAGTTCCCTGTGATGGTCTGGTCAGATTTCAGCAGCTTATAATAGATGGGAACCTTTTGGTCCCACCAAATACAGAGCATTACCTTAGCGTCATGGATATTTGGCTTTGGTGTCGATTCAGCTGGTTGGCCGGGTTTCAAATACGATCTCTTACACTTCGAGTTATCGTAATGGATGCATTTTTCATCACAAGTATTGATTCGGTACAAAAATTATTTACTTTTATAGTGTTCAAGCAGCATTTCAGATATTTCATTGAAGAACTCTCAGCTTCAATTCGTATGGTACCCAATTTCCCAGCTTTTGGATGATTCCTGCTGCTCGCAAACATTTTTAAATTGCTGCTTGAGTAGCTCACAAAGATTTTGCTCGCTTCTCTTGAGTTTGTCAGCAATCTTTATGGAGTAATGCCTCCAATTCTTGTTCTTCAAACTTTTTTGGCTGGCCTTGTCTTCCATGTCAAAATCATTACTTCTGAACCGCACAAACCAATTCTCGCACATTGAAACCGATGAAACACATTCATAATAATCTTTGATGAGAAATCGGCGTACTTCAGCGGCACTTTTTTCCAATTAAAGAAGTAAATCAAAACTTCCCGCATATGACGCTTTGTTGGTACAAAATTCGACATTTTCAAGGAAAAAAAACTGTGTTGTTCACACTACAATGTTCAATAACTAAGTGAGAATAAATTACAGATATTTACCCTGCAAAATGACATATCAGTTATTAAAAACAAAAACCGCCTTCAAAAGATACGCCATCTGTTGTAAATCTCTAAGTTTTAAGTCATATATTTCAGAAACACACAGCCTATAGCTAACAGCATTTACAAAAACAAATGAGCACCAAGAGTATAGGGCTTGGGCACCATTGTTTTAAACCATTGACCATTGCTCACAGCCACCAGTAGCTGACTCTAATCGGTTATTTATATGTAAACAATAAGTAATATAATCAAATATGAAACCAAAATCACAATCAATTGCTGATCATATTACAACTGAGAAAGATAGTTCATAGTTTATTATTATAATCCTTGTTCCATGTTCTCTTTATGCTGACCACTGCTTTAAACAGTGTTGAAAAACTTTCCTTTATTATTATTAAATTAAAAAAAAAGAAAAAATTATTGTATATTTTTGTTTTAAACCAACCCAACGCACACCCAACATAAAATGTTCCAATACATCATGATTATGTCCATAAATAAAACTCTCATACAAGACGTTCACACTGAATGACTGTCAGACTATATTTTGGTTTTTTGTTTTTTTTTTTTTTTTTAAACTCTATAGTATAGAGTCTATACCAACCAAGCAGTGAGTGAGTGAGTGAGTGACGCACATTGTCCCCAATAATTGACTACCGAAACCACTTTTCAGCATTAATGCGGCACAAAAGTCAATTTTTACTCTAAGTTTTTTTTTTCTGTTTAATATTTTCCAGACACTATGCGTTTTTCAACTAAAAACAACCTGTTGCAAAAACAGAAATATAAAAAAAGTTAAGGCGAGAAAATACTCCTGAAAAATACGCATACAAAAACGATTTTCACCTGTTGTTCAAAATCAGCCATACTAGACAAAAACTTGATACAGACTTTCAGCTTACAGATAGATAACGTTTAAAAAACAGGGTTTCTGTAATCTTATGATTGGATACACAAAGTGTCCATGTTGATGTTATAAGTTAGAGAACCTCTGTTTTTGTTGTCTTTTAAACTAAAATTGTTTAAAAGCAAAAGAAACTTGTCAATTTAATGCGTAAAAAATAGAAGTTTTGACATGTTGGGTTTGGTTGCTGCTTTTTTGTCACCAATTGTAAAACCCCTCTGGGGGAAAATCATGTTATCAGGACTGCATTTATGTTTTGATTTTAAAATTTGTCATTTGAAAAAGTTGTTTCTACTTTCAGGCCTAAAGATTAAGTTGATTTAAACTGCTTATTTGTAATTGGATATTTTTCTTTCATATAAACCAATGAAATCATGCGTTAAGCCAAAATTTGATATTGTTTTGAAAGCATAGGATTTATTATAGATTTATTTGGTGGCACTAATTAATGTTTAGAGAAATTTAAGCCAAAGGAAACAAGGATGACAAAATTCCCTGCTAATTTTGATTATTTATTCATGTTAAGCTTAAGCCAATAAAGGCCAATACATTTTACCCTCTGCACTACTTGGAAGCAGTTTTATAATGACTTGTTTATTATGAGGCATACAAATACTTTTTTTTGTTAAATTTTTCTAATTAAAGCAAAAAGTTTCCAAATATAGAGAAAAAGCTTTTGCTGAAAAAAATTTCGTTGAAAAATATTTTTAAAAAAAATTGTGGTAGTCGCGGTTTTTTTGCTTATATCTCAGCCATTTGTGGGCCGATTTTCTCGATTTAATTAGCAAGCTAAGTTGAACTACAGCGGATATAACGATGTATCAATCATGAATGAATGTTATGTGGAGGCTTAGGAAAGTTGATTTCAACAGACAGATGTTCATGGCTATATCGATTTCGCTATCTATAAAGATCCAAAATATATATACCTGAACATATATATGGAATGACAAACGAAATGCCAATCATGGTGAAGTGTATAAAAATATATATTCTTCAATAGTTTAAGTTTTTCTGAAAAACTTTTAAAATTTTGGCAACATTCACTTTTACTTCAAATGCGGGATTCACAACAGATGGCGTCTTAAATAACTTATATGTCATTTTGAAGGGTAAATATCTGTCATTTATTCTCACTTAGTTATTGAACATTATAGTGTAAACAGCAAAGATTTTTATTGCTTCGAAAATACCAGATTTTGTGCCAACAAAGCGTCATATGCGGGAAGTTTTGCTTTATTTCTTTAATTTGGAAAAAGAGCCGCTGAAGCACATCGAGTGCTCACCAAAGCTTATGGTGGTTCAGAAGTGGTGATTTTGACACGGAAGACAAATATCGCCCAGACCAGCCAAAAAAGTTTAAAGAGCAAGAATTGGTCATGCATTACTTCATGAAGATAGTTGTCGAACTCAACAAGAGCTTGCAAAATCATTGGGTGCTACTCAAGCAGCAACATCAAAATGATTGCGAGCAGCAGGATTCATCTAAAAGCTGGGAAATTGAGTACCATACGAATTGAAGCCAAGATTCGTTGAAAGACGATATTGCATTTCCGAAATGATGCTGGAACATTATAAAAGAAAATCATTTTTGCACCGAATCATTACTTGCTCGAAAAATGAATCCATTACGATAACCCGAAGCGTAAGAGATCGTATGTGAAGCCCGGCCAACCAGCCGAATCGACAATAAAGCCAAATATCCATGACGCTAAGGTAATGCTCTGTATTTGGTGGGAGTAAAAGGGTGCTATCTATTATGAGCTGCTGGAATCTAGCCAGACCATCACAGGGAACCTGTACAGAACGCAACGGATTCGTTTGAAGGGAGCATTGACCGAAAAATGCCCAGAATATGCGGCCAGACATGAAACTGTAATATTTCATCATGACAACACTCGGCCACATGTTGCAATACCTGTTAAATAGTATTTAGAAAGATTTATAGTCCAGAAATTGGCCCTTCTGACTACTATTTGTCTCGATCGATGCAGAACGCTCTGGGAACATACTTCACTTTGAAACAGAGTTTCCAATATTGGCTAGATTCGTTCTTGGCCTCAAAAGATGAACAATTCTTTTGGCTCGGAATCCAAATGTTTCTTGAAAGATGGGAGAAGGTCATAGCTAACAATGGGCCAATACTTTGAACAAATTTATATGGCACAAATGTTTCAAAATAAAAACTAAAAATGTTAAAAAATCCTGCATTTATAAGTCATACACCCAATAGCAATTTCTATTTATAGTGAATTTTTCGTAAATCTATAGTAAAAACTTGGAATATTTTATTAATTAGTGAAAAGGTGAAGCATTTGCAAACATTTTAAAACTCTCCCAAACTTCATAAGTTTTAAAAAATATTAATTACTTAGCTGCCAAAAATTTTATGTTTCAAAAACGATAAAAAAGAAATATTTTTCTCTAAAAAAATTTGAAATATTTTTGATAATAATAGAGAACTACCATCAACTACCATTTTATGTGTATAAGTTTAAAATCAAGGTTAGTTTATTATAAACAATAAGTAAAAATAAATCAAAACATAAAAAAACCACCCCACTCCAAGGTTTTTTGTGACGGGTGGTGGTTAGTTTACTAACCACCGTGGCCGTTGGCATTAAAAATAATTATGATAAACATTTTCGTATCGTTTAAATAGCAATAGCAAAATTTTAACAATAAACACTCTGTGCATTTTTTATAACCTTCACCTTCGTGAGAAGGGTATATATAAGTTTGTCATTCCATTTGTAATTTCCACAATATAATTTTCCGACCCTATAAAGTATATATATTCAGGATCCTTATAGATAGCGGAGTCGATTAAGCCATGTCCGTCTGTTGAAATCAATTTTCTGAAGACCCCAGATACTTTCGGCATCCAAATCTTCAATAATTCTGTCAGACATGCTTTCGAAAAGTTTCCTATTTAAAATCAGCAAAATCCGTCCATAAATAACGGAGATATGAGCAAAAATCCAAGACAACCTATGAAAATTTCATCAAATTTCAAAGACAATTTATTGCATGCTTTGACAAAAAAGCAACAAAACGTATGTTTGGATGTGTGTTGGTTTCATTGCTTTGCGTATTTTGTTTTTGTTTTTTTGGTGTTTCGTTTCGCGTTGTTGTTTTTATACCCTTCACCTTCGTGAGAAGGGTATATATAAGATTGTCATTTCGTTTGCAACTTCTACAGCAATTAAATGTAAAATTTTTAAAAGTTTTATTGATATATTTAGGACGCTATACGCTGAGAGTGGGCAATTAATGCATCCACAACAAAGGTGAAGGGTATATAAGATTTGGCATAGCCGAATATAGCACTCCTACTTGTTTTTTTTATTGAATGCGTGAAAGTCTCTTAAAAAAACTGTGGTTTACAATATTTTCAAATTAATATATTTATCTAACCAGAGTACCCGGACGGCGAAGTTTTGCAAAAAAAAAAACATATACACTGACTTCAAAAAATATAATTGTGTAGCAAAATCCCAATAGATGGCAATAAACTATGTTTTAAAGACTATAGAAAAGGTGGTTAGTAAAGTGACCACTAAACTGCATTGAGCTATATTTGTTTAAAATAACATCCAACCATATTAAATTTTGTTTTTAAAACTCTAGTGTCTCGCTGACTGATTTCTAAAATGAAAACTATCTATTTAAAATTGATTGTAGATGTTGCCATAACTAAGTATTTAAAATACAAATACAATATATCATTCGTAATTCAATATGTTTGAAATTAAACAATTTCGGTTGTTTGTTACATGTCCGAAAACGAAAACCTTGACTACTTATAAAACGTACATGCAAGTAAATAATTGAAATTTTATAGATTGACTTTCACAGCACAGTATGAGTTTGAGTACGCTTAACACCAACTGCGTGTACTCGTACTCATATTTGTATCTTGTATATCGTACTTACATACATATATTATCTTTTACTTTCGCATTGTTTTTTTTTTTTTTTTTTTTGTATCTGTTTTAAATTTAATATGAGTAATATACAAATACCAGATACACTTACATTTTGAATTGTAAAAATGTACATACATACATTTTCATATTCAGTAAATTTTTGCAGATTTTATTTTTTCAAGTCATTGTCAGTTTTGCTTTGTTTCATGTTTTATTGTTGCGTTTTTTGTTTAAGTGGCATGTGTTGTGTATGTATTTTGTTTTCAAATACTTATTGAGATTTTGACATTGAAATTTGAAACTCAAGTGTTTTGGAATTATTATTATTATTAATTTTTTTTGTTAATTTTCATATAATGTTACCATGTTTGACAATTAAAACTTGTTAAAAGCTGTCTTTGGTTTTGTTTCTAACTTTAATTACTTGAGAGTTAATGAGATTTATAATGCTTGGTTTTGATAATAATAACAATGATTTAAGTGAAGAAGCGGGAAGTAAAGATTTAATTCAAAATAGAAATTCGAAGTAAAATTTAGGAAATTTTCAAGTTTGAAATTTAAGAAATTAATTATAGAATTTATTATAAAAAAATCAAAATATTGGTTTTAGTATTAAAATTTGTTTAAAAAAACTCACTTTTTTAATAATTTTTTTTAATTCGAAATAAAATTTTTGATGTTCAAAATTGAAATTTTTTGAAGAAAATTTAAAAATATTTACAATTTTGCATTGGTTTTCAAAGCTATATGCTGAAAATTAAGTTTTTAGTTGATGTTGATTTTCGAAAATTCGAAATTAAGTTCGAATTTTCGAAAATATTTAAAATTTTATATTAAATGCCTAGTGAACATGAAATCTATAAAATTTTGTTTATATTTAGTTAATTTCTTGAATTTTCCAATTACGAAATTGAACATTTTTAAGAAAATTCCAATTTTTTTATATTTTTTCTTAAAACAAATTTGAAAATATAAATATTTTAGTTGTTTATACATATTTTTTTAATACAAAAAGTTTAATTAAATACTTTTTAATGGTTGATCTCAAATTTATTAAAAAAAAACTAATTTTCTATGGTTTATGTAAATTTATTCGAACCGGTTACTCGATTAAACGATTCGAATAATTTAATCGATTATTATTTCCAAAAATTTTATAAATTGCTGTAAAAAGTTTGCGGAAATTTATTGAAGAAGCCAAATTTTCTATGATTTATTTGAACTGGTTACTCGATTAAACGATTCGAATAATTTTATCGATTATTCGATTATTTTTTTTGTTGAAAATTTTATAATTTGTTGTAAATAGTTTTCTGAAATTAATTGAAAAAGCCAAATTTTCTATTATTTAGTTGAATTTATTCGAACCGGTTACTCCATTTAACGATTATTCGAATAATTTTTTTCTTAAAACAGATTTAAAAGATATACAAGTTTTTGTTTTATTGTATTTTTTTAATTTAATTTTAATAGTTAATCGATTATTCGATCAAATAAATATGAAAAAGCCAAATTTTCTATTATCTATTTGAATTTATTAGAACCAGTGTCTCAATTAATTGAAAAAGCCAAATTTTCTATGATTTATTTGAAATTATTCGAACCGATTACTCGATTATTCGAATAATTTTTTCATAAAAACTAAATTGAAATATATCTTTGCAATATATTTGTTTTCAATGGTTAACCGAATATTTGAATAATATTGTCAACTTTTTATATGGTTTTAATGGTTAATCGATTATTCGATTGTTTTTTTTTTGCAAAATTTAAAAAAAAAATTTAATTTGTTGCAAAAGTTTACTCAAATTTATTAAAAAAAAAAAAAATTTCTATGGTGTATTTGAATTTATTTGAACCGGTTACTCGATTAAACGATTCGAATAATTTAATCGATTATTCAATTATTATTTTTTTTTTTTAATTTTATAAAAGCATAAATAGTTTACTGAAATCTACGATTTATTTGAATTTATTGGAACCGGTTACTCCATTAATCAATTATTCGAATAATGTTTTTCTTAAAACAGATTTATTTTTGTTTTATTATATTTTTTTAGTCTTTATAATACAAAAACATCAATTAAATGCTATTTAATGGTTAATCGATTATTCGATTATTTTTTATGAAAAATTTTAAAAAATTTTATAAATTGTTGCAAATAGTTTTCTCAAATTTATTGAAAAAATAAAATTTTCTCTAATTTAGTGGAATTTATTCGATCCGGTTTCTCGATTAAACGATTCGAATAATTTAATCGATTATTTATTTTTTTTTGCAAAATTTTTAAACATTATATAATTTGTTGCCAATAGTTTCTCAATTAATTGAAAATGTAAAATTTTCTATGATTTATTTGAAATTATTCGAACCGGTTACTCGATTATACGAATAATTTTTGCATAAAAACTAAATTGAAATACAGTGGTGGCCATTAGGTTAGCACACTTCATACTTGCTGTTTTCTAAAGCAAATTATTTCATTTCATTGCAATTATAAACTAAAGTTTTTGGTAATTAGTGTTGTTTATGGTGTGATCAATAAGTCCCGTTACTTTTTTTTTTGCATTCTATCGCTATTCTCTTTCAAATTTGCATTTTAGTGCAGTAATATGTAAAATAAGCTGGACACAATTTTAGCACATATAAGTATAATTAAATTTTTTAAAAGTTTTTTGAGGGTTTAAATATTAATTGGTAAGTTTAGGTATTATTTAATCAATGAGGAAGACAAACTGACTTAATAAACATTATTTAGATATGGCTAAAAAAAAGTGGTGTACAGAGGAACAACGAAAGATTATTCAACAAATGAACTCGAGAGGAACAAGTATAAGTGAGATTGCTTATACTTTGGAATGCTCCAGGAAGATGGTTTATAATGCATTAAGACATATTCAGAAATATAAAACATCTAAAAATGTTACACAGGCTCCTCGGCCCAGAAAAACTGCACGTAAAGAGGACTCTTTAATATACAGAGCCTCTGTCGAAGATCCTTTTAAGAGCTCCACCGTAATCCAGAGAGAAATTTCAGGAAAATAGGGTATCAACGTGTCCAGCAGAACGATAAGAAGAAGACTTAATGAACAAAATTTACGTGGATGCATTTCTCAGCATAAGCCACATGTTTCAAAAAAGAACATACAAGCTCGGTTGTCCTTTGCTCGTGAGCATTTGGAAAAGCCGTTAATTTTTTGGAAAAATGTTCTTTGGAGTGATGAATCTAAATTTTGTAGATTCGGATCGGATGGTAAGAGGTATGTATGGCGTCCTCCGAACATGCAACATAATCCAAAGTACACCAGTAAAACAATAAAACACGGTGGGGGTAATGTGATGGTGTGGGCAGCATTTTCTGGGTATGGTGTTGGTCCTATAAAAAAGATTGATACTCGTATGGACCAGTATGTATACCAGAATATACTTCTAAATACAATGATACCTTATGCAGAGGACAACATGCCACTTAGGTGGCGATTTATGCAAGATAATGATCCAAAACACACCTCACGCTTAGTGAGGTGTTGCTTGGAATCGAACAATATCGACGTGTTAAAATGGCCAGCCCAATCTCCGGATCTCAATCCTATTGAGAACCTTTGGAATGATGTGGAGCAGCATGTAATAAGAGAAAAGCCTAAAAATTTGGCCGATTTATGGAAAGAAGTAGAAAAAGCTTGGAATGATATTTCAGTGGATCGCTGTATGGCCCTTGTAGAAAGTATGCCAAGGAGACTAGCAGCTGTGATCAAAAATAAAGGGTATCCAACTAAGTACTAAGTTTTTAGTGAAATAAGTTTTTTTTGTTTTGTTACTTTTTTAATATGAATAAACTTTTTTATTTTGTGCTAAAATACTGTCCAGTGTTTTTTTGAGGTTATTCTATTCTGGATAGAAAAACGCAAAATATATATAAAGGAATAATGCTGGACATGATGGGACGTGATCTTAGAAGGACAAGTAACACGCATGCAAAAGATATCATAAAAAAATTAAGAAATATAGGAAATATTTGCGTTTAAAAATAGCAAGTAGCTAGTGTGCTAACCTCATGGCCACCACTGTATATCATTACAATACAAAAATCTTAAAAAATTAAATTTGTTTTCAATGGTTAACCGAGTATTCGAATAATATTGTCAACATTTTTATTTTTTATGCACAATTTTTAAAACATTTTATAATATTGTTTCAAATAGTTTACTCAAATTTATTGAAAAAATAAAATTTTCTATGCTTTTGTGGAATTAATTCGATCCGGTTACTCGATTAAACGATTCGAATAATTTAATCGATTATTTTTTTCAATATTTTATAATTTATTGAAAAAGCCATATTTTCTGTGATTTAGTTGAATTTATTCGAACCTGTTACTCCATTAATCGATTATTCGAATAATTTTTTATCTTAAAACAGATTTTAGAAATATAGATATTTTTTAAAGTTGTTGAGTTTCTTAAGCTAGTAGGGCCTAAACTTCTTCAATGTAAATAAAAAATCATATTTTTATTACAATTTTCCCGACGTTTCGTAGATGTTATGTCTACTTTTTCAAGGGATCGTCTATTTAAATAATAAAACTTAAAGTTAAAACAATATTTTCAAAATATATTTTGTTTTTCATATTTTTAGTTGAATTTATTTGAACCTGTTACTCGATTAAACAGTTATTCGGATAATTTTTTTCTTAAAACAAATTTGAAAAATATACAAATATTTGTTTTATTTTATTGGTTTAATCTTTACACTACAACAATTTTTTATTCTTTTTAATGCTTAATCGATTATTCGATTATTTTTTTCAAAATTTGTAAAAAGTTTATAATTTGTTGCAAATAGTTTTATAAAATTTTATGAAAAAGCAAAATTTTCTATTATTTATTTGAACTTATTCGAACCGGTTAGTCGATTAAACGATTATTCGAATAATTTAATCGATTATTTTTTTTCAAAATTTTATAATTTGCTGTCAATAGTTTTCTGAAATTTATTTAAAAAACCAAATTTTCTATGATGTAGTCGAATTTATTCGATTAAACGATTATTCGAATAATTTTTTTCTTAAAACATATTTAAAAATATAAATATTTTTATTTTTTATATTCTTTAAATGTTCAGTTGAATTTATTCGAACCGGTTACTCGATTAAACAATTATTCGAATTTTTTTTTTCTTAAAACAAATTTGAAACATATGTAATCAAATATTTTTTTATATATTTTTTTAATCTTTACACTACAAAAATTTTAATTCTTTCAAATGCTTAATCAATTATTCTATTATTTATTTGAATTTACTAGAATTGGTTAATTGATTAAACGATTTTTCGAAATTTTTAAAAATTTTATAATTTGTTGCAAATAGTATCTCAATTAATTGAAAAAGCCAAATTTTCTATAATTTATTTGAAATTATTCGATTAATTTTTTCATAAAAACTAAATTGAAATATATCTTTACAATAGAAAAATCATAAAAAATCCAATTTGTTTTCAATGGCTAAACGAGTATTCGTATATTTTTTTCAATATTTTATACGATTTTTTTTGAAAAAAATTTAATTTCGAAAAATTTTTAAATTTCCATGTTTGAAAACTCATACTTAATTTCGAATTCTACTTAAAAAACTTATTTTTAATGGATTTTAAATGTGAAATAAATACAAAATGTTATGATATTTGGATATAACTAGCTTTATACAGTTTGGAATTTTAAAAATTTAAATAAACATTTTTAATAATGAGATTTCTTAGAAGTGTTATTTTCAGGTATTTTGAAAGGCAGACTTCCCTGTAAAATTAAATTTTGTAAAACATACAAATACTTATAATGTATCATGGCTAAAGCGGGTGTTGAAGTTTTCAGTCATTGTAACTTAAAACATGACAACAAGTGTTAATGACATTTTATTGTAAAACTGAGAAGAAGAAAAAAAAAAAAAAAATTAAAAATATTTTACTACTTTTGGTTTTCGTATTTCTAAACATGGAAAAGCAAACATTTCTTATAAACAAAACAATCACTCAAGTTGTAGTTTATGACCAAAAAAAAATTATAACAATGATAGTGTAGTTATATTTGGTATTAAGTAAAGCGAATAAAGCGAAATAGTTAGAGCTCTACAATTAAGTCAAGGTAAAATAATGGTAATAAAACAACAAAAAAAAAAAATAATTTAAAATTTTTAAATGTTTTAAAATACATACATACTCGTACTTTAAACTAGAGTTTGTTATAAATTAAAGTTTTTTGTATTTAATGTTAAACTTTCAAGATTCCAACAAAATTTTCATTTAAAACGTTTGAAAAAAAATATAAAGAATTCCTAAATACTCATAGGAAATCAGCAATTAACCGTGTGATCGTTTTAACACATACTCGATCTCTCTTTGATTTGACAAAAGAAAGAAAATACAATAGCCAACACAAAACATTATCAACATTATTTAGCAAAACTTCTTTGCAACATGTCTTGACCACATACTCTCGACTGCCAGCCAGTCAGGCTGGCTGGTTTAGATCTGTTTTTTTTTTTTGAAAACAAAAGAATGAAACAAAAACTCTGCAATCAACCCAGAATTGACCAATTTCTTACAAAGAAAAACTCAACAAGACTCAATTTAGTGAAAAATTCTTGTATAACTCAGTTTTTCTGCTTTGTATCTGAATTACTTACCTGGCAGCATACAATTTTAACTAGATACAACGGGGTACGATTGCGAATACAAGATGTGTTGTGTGGCTGTTGCTGACCTCAAAACCGAAAAAATGTACAACGTAATTTCAAGTCAAGATGATGATGATGATGACCACAAACGTACATATAAACAATATACATGCAACATGTACTAGAATGTGTAAACAACTCACATGTGATGAGGTTGAAGATGCGGAAAATAAATTCAAGTACACTAAGAAAAATATGACAACATTTTAAATACAAAAGTTTAAAAATAAAATTGAAACTAAAACTCAAAAAAATAAATAGAATTTATAAAAATTTTGGTTTTTTACTTTTTCGATATTGAAAATTCTGGGAAAAGTTTTGAAATTTTATGACTTTTACTTTGTTTTTAGGTTAAACATGCAAAATTTATCATTTTTGGAGCAATTTCGAAAATTCGAAATTAAGTTCGAATTTTTCGAAATTTAAAATTTTCAGAAAAATTCAAAATTTTCTTATTGTTAGAAGTATTTTTGATTGCAATTCAATAAAAGACATTTTCAGAATTCCGAATTTAAGTTCGAATTTTTCTAAATTCGAATTATCAGTAAAATTTTTGTATTTTTGAATAATTCTTTAATTATAAATCAAAAAAATTGCCTTTTTAGGTAAAATTTGTGAAATGTATGATATTTGTAGCAATCTCGAAAATTTGAAATTAAGTTAGAATTTTTCGAAATTCAAAATTTATGAGAAATATTATAATTTTCTTATTGTTATAAGGTTTTTTAATTGCAATTCGATAAAATACCATTTCGAAGACATTTTCGGAATTTCGAATTTAAGTTCGAATTTTTTTAAATTCGAATTATCAGTAAAATTTAAAATTTTTGTATTTTTGAATAATTTTTCAATTAAAAATCAATAAAGAAATACAATTTCGAAGTAAAAATAATATTTTTAGGTTAATATATAAAATTTATGATTTTGTAGAAATTTCGAAAATTCGAAATTAAGTTCGGATTTTTCGAAATTCAAAATGTATCAGAAATATTATAAATTTTCTTATTGTTATAAAGTTTTTTAATTGCAATTCAATAAAATACTATTTTAAAGACATTTTCAGAATTTCGGATTTAAGTTCGAATTTTTCTAAATTCGAATTATCAGTAAATTTTTTCTATTTTTGAATAATTTTTCAATTAGAAATCAAAAAAATAGCCTTTTTAGGTTAAATTTGTGAAATGTATGATATTTGTAGCAATTTCGAAAATTCGAAATTAAGTTCGAATTTTTCGAAATTCAAAATTTATCAAAAATATTATAAATTTTCTTATTGTTATAAGATTTTTTAATTGTAATTCTATAAAATACCATTTGGAAGACATTTTCGGAATTTCGAATTTAAGTTCGAATTTGTCTAAATTCGAATTATCAGTAAAATTTAACATTTTTGTATTTTTGAATAGTTTTTCAATTATAAATCAAAAAATATCCTTTTTAGGTTAAATTTGTAAAGTTTATGATTTTTGTAGTAATTTCGAAAATTCGAAATTAAGTTCGAATTTTTCGAAATTCAAAATTTATCAGAAATATTATAAATTTTCTTATTGTTATATGGTTTTTTAATTTTAATTCAATAAAATACCATTTGGAAGACATTTTCGGAATTTCGAAATTAAGTTCGAATTTTTCGAAATTCAAAACTTTCAGAAAAATTCAAAATTTTTATAGAACTTTTTCTTTATAGAACTTTTTTAATATAATTTTGAAAACATTTTCGAAAATTGGAATTTTTCGAAATTCAAAATTTATAAGAAATTATTAAAATTGTCTTATTTTTATACGTATTTTCAATTATAAATCAATAAAATATAGATTTAAAGACATTTTCGAACATAAATTCGAATTAATCGAAATTGCCCAAAAATGTTTTTAAATGATCTTTTTATACAAAAATATTTATTTTTTGAGATTATATAGAATTTAAATTTAATACATTTCTTTAAGTGCATTAATCATAGACAAAAATGTTTTTGTTTTCTGTTTCTTTTTGCCAACAGAAAGCGACAATAACTATGATTACCGGTATAACGAAACCAAAAAAAAAATTTCGAAAAATTCGAACTTAATTTCGAATTTTCGAAATTCAAAATTTATCAGAAATATTATAAATTTTCTTATTGTTATATGGTTTTTTAATTTTAATTCAATAAAATACCATTTGGAAGACATTTTCGGAATTTCGAAATTAAGTTCGAATTTTTCGAAATTCAAAACTTTCAGAAAAATTCAAAATTTTTATAGAACTTTTTCTTTATAGAACTTTTTTAATATAATTTTGAAAACATTTTCGAAAATTGGAATTTTTCGAAATTCAAAATTTATAAGAAATTATTAAAATTGTCTTATTTTTATACGTATTTTCAATTATAAATCAATAAAATATAGATTTAAAGACATTTTCGAACATAAATTCGAATTAATCGAAATTGCCCAAAAATGTTTTTAAATGATCTTTTTATACAAAAATATTTATTTTTTGAGATTATATAGAATTTAAATTTAATACATTTCTTTAAGTGCATTAATCATAGACAAAAATGTTTTTGTTTTCTGTTTCTTTTTGCCAACAGAAAGCGACAATAACTATGATTACCGGTATAACGAAACCAAAAAAAATTAAATAAAAAAAATATTGAAACAAATGATGAATGAATGAATGGCGGAATATTTTTTTTGTATTTCACCAACAGTGAGGTTATTATGTGAAATTTAAACATTTGCACATGAGAGGAAACTTATTTGTTGTTAAATTAAAAAAATTATATGGAATTTTATTTATTTTTTTTTTTTTACAAACAAGAAAATAGCTAAATAACAGGATAAATTTACAATAAAAATAATTTTCAATTTCCTATAAAATATTTTTGTATACAATTTTTCTGTCTCATTAGCTTGTCTCAATTACCGAAAACACATGTTCAAAAGAAACAATGTATGTCATTTCGACAAACCAACAAAAAAAAAAACCCCAATATACTAGACTTGTAAAGTGTTCAAGTATTTTTGAACTAATTGTCTGTCTCTCTGTCCCCCTCAAAAAAAAAAAAAAAAAACACAGCGACAATTGATTTTTATTCCATTTAATTGTTTTTCAATTATGTATTGTATTTTAAACTGCCTCACTAACAAACATGTATTGACAATATTATTGTTTTTTATTAGAACATACGTAATATTTTTTAATTTCAATTTATTTTGTATTTCTTTTTTGAGTTGAGCTTGACTTTTTGTTTATAAAAGAAAAAAATGTAATAAAACTAAATGAGTTCCCACGCCTTGCTGCAATATAGAATAGATAAGTTGAATTTGTGGGTTTTTTTAAAACAGGGTAGTAAGTTAGTGAATTGAAAATTTTAAATCTAGAATTTTTACAATATTTTAAAAATTTTGAAATGATGATTGAATTTTTGGAAATTTATCAAAAATATTTTAAATTTTCTTATTTTTGCAAGGATTTTAAATTATAACCCCCACATTTATAATCAATTTTTACATAACCCTTATACCCATAGAATTTTGAAGTAATTTTCGAAAATTCAAAATTAATTAATCGAGTGTTTTTATTTTAAATGCTTTTTTTATCAGAATTGATTTTAAAATTTTCTTATTTTTGAAAGATTTTTTCAATTGTTTTTCAGTAAAAAGAGATTTGAAGTATATTTTTTTTTTCGAAATTCTAATTATCAGTAATATTTAAAATTTTTGTTTTTTTGAATAACTTTTCAATTATAATTCAATAGAAATGCAAATTTGAAGTAAAAAATTTACTTTTTAGGTTAAATATGCAAAATTTATAATTTTTGGAGCAATTTCGAAAATTCAAAATTAAGTTCGAATTTTTCGAAGTTAAACAATTTAAGAAAAAATAAAATTTTCTTATTGTTATAAGGTTTTTCAATTGTAATTCAATAAAATAGCATTTTAAAGTCATTTACGAAAATTCGAAATTAAGTTCGAATTTTTCAAAATTCAAAATTGATCGAAAAGTTGTATTTTTTCGAAATTAAGTTCGCAGTTTACATATTCGAAATTTACAAGAAATGTTTTTCAATTCTAAATCAATAAAAAAATAGCTTTTTGAAGTCTTTTTCAATAATTCGAAATTTTTGAAATTCAAAATTTATGAAAAAAGTATTAAATTTTCTTATTTTTATAATTGTATTTCACTAAAATAGCAAGTTGAAATCATATTCGAAAATTCGTAATCAAACTCGAATTTTTCGAAATTAAAAGTTTTAAATAATTTTAAATGTTCATAATTTTTTAAGGGTTTTCAATTATAAATCTATAAAATATAATTTTGAAGTCATTTTCGAAAATTCGAAATCAAGTTCGAATTTTTCTAAATTCAAAACGTTTAAAAAAGTTTTAAATATTCTTATTTCTACAAGGCTTTTTAATTGTAATTCCATAAAATAACGTTTTGAATTAATTTTCGAAACTTCGAAATCATGTTAAAATTTTCCGAAATTCATAGAAAAAATATGAAATATTCTTATTTTTTATGGTTTTCTTATTTTTATAAGGATTTTCTATTGTAGTTCAATAAAAAAGCATTTTTAAATCATATTCGACATCAAGTTCGAATTTTTCGAAATTCAAAGTTTATCGGAAAGTTTTAAATTTTCTTAATATAGGATGGTTTTTAATTGTAAATCAATAAAAGTAATTCGGAGTCATTTCGGAATTTCGAAATTTAGTTCAAATTTTCGAAATTTGAAATTTTCTTATTTATAAAGTGTTTTTTAATTCTAATTAAATAAAATAGCATTTTGAATCTTTTTCGATAATTCGATATTCAAAATTTATAAAAAAATTTTAATTTTCTTATTTTTTATAAGGGTTTTTAATTGCAGTTCAATAAAATAGCAAATTGAAATCATATTCGAATTTTTCGAAATTCAAAGCTTAAAATAATTTAAAATTTTCATAATTTTTTTAGGGGTTTCAATTATAAACCAATAAAATATAATTTTGAAGTCATTTTCGAAAATTCGAAATCAATTTCGAATTTTTCTAAATTCAAAGTGTTTAAAAAAAGTATTAAATATTTTTATTTTTACAAGGTTTTTTAATTGTAATTCCTAAAATAACGTTTTGAATTAATTTTCGAACTTCATGTTAAAATTTTTCGAAATTCATAGAAAAAATATGAAATTTTTTTTTCAATTGTAGTTCAATAAAATAGCATTTTTAAATCATATTCGAAAAATCGAAATCAAGTTCGAATTTTTCGAAATTCAAAGTTTAAAAAATAAAATAAAATATCGTTTTCAAAACATTTTCGTAAATTCGAAATTATGTTCGAATTTTTCGAAATTAAAAATTGATCAAAAGGTTAAAATTTTCCTATTTTAGTATGGTTTTTATTTATATATCAATAAAATAAAATATGGAGTCATTTTCAGAATTTCGAAATTTTGTTCGAATTTTCGAAATTTGAAATTTTCTCATTTATAAAATGTTTTTTAATTCTAATTAAATAAAACATTATTTTGAAGTCATTTTCGAAATTCGAATTCAAGTTTGAATTTTTCAAAATTCATTAGAAGGATTTTTTATTTTTAGATGGTTTTTCAATTATTTTAATATGATTTCTTTTTTACAAAATTTCGAAATTCAATATTAATTTGAAAATTATGTAATTTTCTTAGTTTTATAAGGTTTTTCGATTGTAATTCAATAAAATAGAATTCCAAAATTCAAAATTTTTAAGGAAAAATTTAATTGTTTTTAATTTTTTCAATTGCAATAAATTAACATTTTGAAATTTATTATTTTTATAAGGGTTTTCAATTGTAATTCAATAAAATAGCATTTTGAATTAATTTTCGAATCTTCGAAACAAGTTTTTTCGAATTTCAAATTTATCAGAAAATAATAAATTTGTTTTACTTTTATAATGTTTCTCAATTGCAATCAAAAAAATATTGTTTTGAAAAATTTTTCGGAAATTCGAAATTATGTTCGAATTTTTCGAAATTAAAAATTTATAGGAAAAAATTAAATTTTCTTATTTGTTGATGGTTTTCAATTCAAAAACAATAGAATACCATTTTGAAGTCATTTTCGTAAAATCGAAATCAAATTCGAATTTATCAGAAAACAAAAAATTTGTTTTACTTTTATAATTTTTTCAATTATAAATAAAATATTGTGTTGAAAACTTTTTCGGAAATTCGAATATTATTTCGAATATAGAATTTATAGGAAAAATATGAAATTTTCTTATTTTTGGATGGATTTTGAATCATAAAACAAAGAATGCCATTTTGAAGTCATTTTCGAAAATTCGAAATTAAGTTCCAATTTTTCGAAATTAAAAATTTATCAGAATTATTCAATTTGTTATATTTTTCAAATGTTTTTCAATTAAAAATAAATAAAATATCATTTCGAAATTATGTTCGAATTTTTCAAAATTCAAAATTTTTAAGAGAAATTTAATTTTTCTTATTTCATAAAACAGTAAAATATTATTTTTAATATATTATATTATATTTTTTTTTTTTTCAAAAA
Source organism: Calliphora vomitoria (assembly GCA_942486065.2). NCBI lineage: Eukaryota > Metazoa > Arthropoda > Insecta > Diptera > Calliphoridae > Calliphora > Calliphora vomitoria. The sequence continues at coordinate 64,272,254 of OW818032.2, read as the reverse complement.
TAACAAATATTATTTATTTTATTCATTCAGTTAAACTACTCCCAAAATTTCAAAATTAAGTTCTGAGTATTCGAAATCAAGTTCGAAATTAGACAAATTTATGGTTCAAGTTTAATGAATTCATTCATTAACAAACTGCTTTAAAAGTGCTTCTAATGTTTTGACATGACTGTGTATCTTAAACACAAACAAATCGATATTATTGTTATACTCGTAAATATCGATTGTTTTATATATATTTTTTGTATTGTTTTCTATCAGTATTATTAGTTTTTAAAGGCGGCAACAATTGCAGTTTAAAATGAGATTGAATTTACAAAAAAATTCATGACAACTATACTCAAACGTTAGCTAAAAACACAAGCGTCTCTAAATCATTTAAAAAAGGAGGATGATCAATTTTGAAAATTAACTCAATTTTTTTTACATGTATTTTCTAAAAATAATTTTATGGAAAATAAATTGCTCAATTGGGCAAATAAGAGTTCCTCCTTCATTTGGATCCGCTCCTATATTGTTTATACTAGATAAAGTTTTATAAATTTTGTATGATCTTAAACATATGTAGTATGTTTGTTGTAGTGGGTGATTATTTATGAAAATTTTAAACTAAACTAGTATTACTTTTTGTTTTTGTAATAAATAATGTTTGAAATTTTTTTAACTATTTCTTTCCACATACTTACAACAACTATTTTTCTTGGTCAATTATGGTGTCAAAGTTAGTGTGGCGGCATTCGGTCATTGCTGTAATATAAACAATATTGTTTTCCAAACTAAACTAGAAAATTCTTAGAATTACAATTTTTCTGTAATTTATGTTTCAAACTTAAAGGAGTGGTTTATTTAAGTTTGAAATCATTTCTTACATAAAGTATTATTTTAACTCTTTAAGTGGCACGTTTCAAATTTTAAAACAAGCATGTATATAATTATTACGTTGCTGTAAATAGAAAATTAAAAACAATTTGGAGTAGTTTTTGTTTAGATTTCTTTTAAGGTTTTGCTTAAGGCTTTGTACACAAAGAGTTTTCAACACTTTTGCAAGAACTACAAGCTTATGGTGGAGCCATACTCTTTAAATCTCTTTAATTAATGTATGTGCTCCAGTTTTGTGTGATATATTTCTTTGGCTGTTGTCTGTTATTAAGATTTTTTTTTTGGTTGTGTGTTTCATTGGCAAAATTAATCGATTTTCAATTGATGATTGATTGCTTTAAATATGTATGTATGTTTTGTTTTCGCATGCTTCAGTTGATAGTTTAATAAGATGGAGTGGATGGTTGCTGGGTTTTTTTCAAGCAATTATTTATACCATGTATTATAGTATAGATATTTTAAAATTTTGTGTGTAAAATTCATGGATTTCGAAATATTTTCAACTGTGTTGTTTATTATATTTTAAACATAAATTGTAAATTTATGATTTTTTCGAAAATTCGAACATAATATCGAATTTTCGAAATTCCTCTTAAATCTATAAAATTACTCCAAATAATCATGTTTTGCCAGTTAATTGAAATTTTTGAGGAAATTGTCATGATTTCGTGGTAATTTTTGTTTTTTTCGAAAAATCTGAAAATTCGAAATTATGTTCGAATTTTAGAAATTCATCACAAAATTATCTAATCGATGAAAACAGCCTAAATCATTTATTTTTAGCAGTAAATTTTATTTTTGTGGAAAATTTCATGATTTCGAGTTAATGTTTTTTATTTTCGAAAAATTTTAAATTAAGTTCGAGTTTTTGAAATTCATCTTAAACTGATCTAAGCGATGGGAGCAGCTCAAATAATAAAATGTTACCAGTAAATTGACCTTTTTGTGGAAAATTTCATGACTTCCAAATTATTTTGTAATTTTCGATAAATCCACTTTTTGAAAGATTTTGAAATTCGAAATTAAGTTCGAATTTTCGAAATTCATCTCAAAATTATCTTAATCGATGAGAACGCCCAGGTAACATTTTTTTTTTTCAGTAAATTGACATTTTTATGAAAAATTTTATAATTATTTTTCCTTTTTAAAAAAAAAACACAAAATTTGAAAATAAGTTCGAATATTCGAAATTTATCTCAAAATATATATTTTTCAAATAATCTCAAATAATACATTATTGTTAGTAAATTTAAATTTTTGGGAAAATTTTCAAATGTTTTATATTATTTTGACAGTATTGAAAAATTTTGAAATTCGATATTAAGTTTGAATTTTCGAAATTCATCTCAAAATTATCTAAGCGATGAGAACAGCTCAAATAACACATTCTTTGCAATGAATTTTAATTTTTCATGATATTTTTGCCATTTTCGAAAAATCCAAAAATTTGAAACTAAATTCGAATATTCGAAATTCATTTCAAACTGATCTAATCAATGAGAACAGACCAAATAATGTATTTTTAACATTAACTTTACCGTTTGGTGCAAAATTTTATGATTTCGAGTTTATTATTATCGAAAAATTCGAAGATTCAAAATTATCTCAAAATTATGTATTTAATAAGAAAGAGCATAAATAATATATTTTTTTGCCTGTAAATTGACCTTTTTGTAGAAAATTTCTTGATTTCGAGCTAATTTTTGTAATTTTTGAAAAATCCGAGAATTCGAAATTAAGTTCGAATTTTCGAAATTCGTCTCAAAATGATCCAATCGATGAGAACATGCCAAATAAAACCTTTATGTTAGTAAATAGATATTTTTGAGGATAATTTAATGATTTCAAGTTAATTTTTTTTGTGCAAAGTAATTAATTGACATTTTGTGGAAAATTTCTTGATTTCGAATAATTTTTTTTTTTTCGAAAAATTCGAATTTTCAAAATTCATCTTAAATGATCTAATTGATGAGAGCACCCCAAATAATATATGTTTGAGGATAAATTTTGATTTTAGTGGAATTTTCGAAAATTTCGAAATTAATTTCGAATTTTCGAAATTTAAGCGATGAGAACTGCCTAAATAATAAATTTTTGAGAGTAAATTTTGATTATCGAAGAAAGTTTCAAGATTTTGATTTTAGTGGAATTTTCGAAAAATTCGAAATTAATTTCGAATTATTGAATTTGTCTCAAAATTATCGAATCGATGAGAACGTCACAAATAAAACATTTTTGTCAGTAAATTGAAATTTTTGTAAAAAATTTCATGATTTTGAGATAATTTTTTTAATTTTCGAAAAATCCCAAAAATTTGAAATGATCTATCTAATCAATGAGAATATCTCAAAGAATATATTTTGGCAAGTTAATTGCCATTTTTTGTGGAAGATTTCATCATTTCAAGTTACTTTTGCTGTTTTCGAAAAATTCGAAAATAAGTTCGAAATTTATCTTAAAATGATCTAATTGATGAGAGCAGCCCAAATAATAAATTGTTGCCAGTAAATTGACTTTTTTTTGTGAAAAAATTTCATGAATTTCGAAATTATTTTGCCATTTTCGAAAAATTTCAAAATTTTAAATTAGAAATCTAGTAAAACATACCAAATTACACATTTTTGTTTGGAAATTTAACTTTTTCTAGAAGATTTCCTGATTTTGTCATTATTTTTGAAGCATTTTTAAATTAAATTCGAATTTGCAAATTCATTTCAAAAGATCTAATTGATGAGAACAGTTTAAATAAAATATTTTTTAGCAGTGAATTTAAATTGTTGGGGAAAATGTCATTTCGAGTTCATTTTCGAAAAATTCGAAATTAATTCCGAATTTCATTTCAAAATGATTTAATTTAAATTTTTTTTTATAAAATTTCAGTATTTAGAGATTTCGAGATTTTTGAAAAATTATCTAAATTTATGTTTTTGTGGGAAATTTCATGATTTCGAGATTATTTTTGCCATTTCCGAAAATTCGAAATTAAATTCGAATTCTCGAAATTCGTCTCAAAATTATAAAAATTTACATTTTGTGGAAAATTTTATGATTTAATTTTGATGAAAACAGCTATTTTCGAAAATTCGATATTAAGTTCGAATTTTTGAAATTCATCACAAAATGATTTAATTCACATTTTTATATAAAATTTCATGATTTCGAGATTATTAATGCCATTTACGAAAATTCGAAATTAATTTCGAACTTTAGAAATTCGTCCCAAATTAACTAAATTTACATTTTTGTTGAACATTTTATGATTTTCTGTTAATTTGTTTAAATTAAAAAAAATTAGAAAATTCGAAATTAAGTTCGAATTATTGAAATTCTTCTCAAAATAATCGAATTAAGGAGAACATCGCAAATAAGAACTGAATTAGCTAACAACATTTTTGTATTTCATGATTTAAACTATACATACATATGACTTTTTATTTATGATTTTTAAAAAATGTTTGATTTTAATAAAGAAAATCTTTTCTTTTGTTTTCTCATAAAACAAACACATGTTCAATTATTTTCTTCTATACACACAATAATAAAATCCTAATCTAATAATGATGATTGTAAAATTGAGTTTTTTTTTTTTTTATTTTGTATTATTTGAAAATAAACTTAAGTGTTATGTTTGTAAAAGAAAATGGAATTAAAAGCAAACATTTTGTTATGCCTCATTTTCACAATGAAATTGAAATTATATGATTCATTTACAATAGAAACTGAAAAAAAGAAAAACAAAGTGCTAATGCATATTTCTGTTGTTATTTGAGGCATTAGCTGGCTACTCCGCTTACACTACGCCCCCTGATTTCTGGAAATTATTTAGAATATAAATGAATTTTTCTGTATGAATGATAGAAATAAAATTTTTTCGTTTATTTTTTTAAAGTTTGAAAAATTATGTTAAGTTCTCTGTGGGTTACTAAAGGGCCATATGTTAATGGTTTCTTTTAGAATTATAGGGAAATAAGAAAGTGAGAGAATAAAACTGATTCTTGCAGGAAATTAAATTAAACGTAAACTAATTAAGAACCTAGAAATTGCTACAAATCAGTGGTCGGCATTCATAACTACCGGGGGCCGAACGCGAGATCGGTTATTTAAATGTATATAGGTTATTTAGTGTTCACAATTCTCGGGTACTTGTTACAGAAGTACATATACATTCACTACTATGAAAACATCTTCTTTTGAGGCGACCACTTCTCTAACTACTTCTTTAGCACGAAATTTCCAGTAAAACTTAGTAACTTTTCAATCTATGTTAGATAAGCTTTTTAGTCTTAAGAAAGATTAGACTGATTTCTTTTAATTTAACAATGTAAATTTAAACAGTTGTCTTTATGCAAAAAAAAAAAATTCAAAATAATTTCGAAAGTTTTATAATGAAAATGTCTTTTGACATTTTGTCTCAAGTAAAAGTGTGAAATTTGTAATTTAACAAATAAAATGTTGTAATAAAATCATTTAAATTAATGATAAGGTGAAGAAATCTAAACAAAAAGAAAATTAAACAATGAATGACCTCTGCATATAATAAATGACTATAAAACACTTGAAGTTAAGCCATCTTTCTATGAATAAAATAAAGTTTATGAAATCACAAGCAGTTAAAAATGTTAATATAAAGAAAATTGTTTTAAAACATGTTTGACAATTAAAAATGTTTTAAGTAAAACTAGGAGATTAAATTGCAGTAAAATGTTAATAAAGATTTAAAATAAATTTGATAAGTAATGACAAAAATTAACTAGAAATCTGGTAATTTTCCATACAAATTTAAATTTGAAATAATTTTGAATTTTTCAAAAATAACAAAAATTAACTGGAAATCTTGAAAAATGTACTATTTGGGAAGGTCTCATCAATTCGACTATTTTGAGAAGAAATTCAGTTTTCATTTCGCTTACAAAATTCACTAAACTTTGAGGGTATATTCAAATTTAAAAATCATTTTCCAGTTTTATGAAAGTTCCTGAATAGATAACCAGAAAATAAGAAAAAATATTTAAAAGTTTGTTCTAAAAACCAGAAATTTTCTCTTGATACATTTAATACAATTTAAATATCTTTTAGTTCGTTTTCCTTGGCTACAATTTAAGAAACAAATGTAACATTCCCTTTTGAAATCTCTAAAGTCTACTTTTAATTATAAACAAAATGTATATAAACTGCTTAATATAAACAAATGTCCAGTCAACAATTTTTTTTTTGCTGTTAATGCACTCATTGCTTTAAAATATTTTTGGTCCAAAAAAAATTACTAAAAGTAAATGAATATTAAACAGACACATTTAAACTGTAATGTCCAGTATAACTTACAAAATGCACTTGTTGGTTTTTGTTTCTTTACTCTATTTACTCCAAATGCGCCTGTCTGCTGTGTAGGCCACAAAAAAAAAAAATCTGGATTTTATTTCCATTATCTAAAAATAAATACTTGTACAAACTTTTACAATTGCCAACAAAAAGAACAAAACAATGAAAAATGTGTTACAAACATGGAGCACGAGCTGAGCATGTGCCATACAAAATATTAATACAAAGAAAAAACACTTGACTTTTGAGGCAAGAAAAATATGGAGAACCAAAATACTAGAGTCAGCGCATAGGGCATTTGTGTTTAAAGAAGTATTGAATACAGATTGTATAAATTCTATTTCTTGGGCGTATTTTTTTTTTTTGGGGTTCATTGCAGATTAATTGATGATGATTTGGGGGAGTTTTTGTTGGAGTTTTCTAAATTTCTTTAAAGATTTTTTGAGGAAATGTGCAAATTATAAAAAAATATTTACATAATAACAATAATATTGTGGCTTTGTTGGCCCAGGAAAAATTTTATTAGTTTCACAACTAGTTCTAGAACTCATTCCTATAGCCAGCACTCATTCTAGTTTGGCGTTGTGACTAATGATTTTTGTTTAAAATTGTCACCTTCCGTATATCAATTCGCAGAAATGCACACACACACTTATAATATACAAGTATACACGTACAAGACAGTTGATGTTAACTCTAACAGCGCCTATGATTAACTCACACACTACTGCAACCTCTGTCACTATTTATACACACGCCATCTTTCGGGAATCTTCTACAATGATCTTAACGGACAACTAGTACATTCGAATTCTAAACCTTTCGATGTCATTGGCAGCAGTCCAAACATTTAGTATTGCCATACTTACAAACAATGCCAATAACCGCATGCTACTGATGGACGTGCCTTCAAACATGATGAATGCTGCAGGCAGTCGTTACAGACCTTTAAATTCAAATCGTCATTGCACATTCGTAACAATATCATTAGAAGATAACCTTGAAAGTAAAAACATATAAACATAAAATCATACATATAAATATAACTCCTAATTTTCAAAAATAAATTTCTGAAATTATAGGAAACTAATGTAAACCATAACCACATTCAATATTTGCTCTAATTTTATAAACAAAACTTCCTCTCAACAACTAAACCATTGGGCGTTAATCTTTAGTATTTCACCTCATTTGTCATTTTCACACTTTTTTTTTTTAATGTTTTTACTTCAAAAAATGAGTTCGGTTTCATTACGAAATTTCAGTTAAAAACAAAAACTACACAACACAGCATTTCCGCTTAAACTCATTAAGTTTAATAAACTTGAAAGCAAACAAAAATAGTTATTAAAAAAAAAACATACTTATTTTAAACAACTACTAAAACCCGACAAACCAAACAAATACCCATGGCAAATTAATTAGTATTAATGGTAAACGATTTTAAATGAGAGTTGTTAACAACTTTTGGCGATAACGATTGAGTTTTTCAAAAAGAAATACTTATGTTTAATGTAAAGTTTTGAGTTAGAAGTTGAAGTTATGGGAAACTGAGAATTAGAAAATTTTATAAAAATAAATTGAAAATAAACACGTACGCACTATAAAATGTACGACCATTTAGCAAAAGATTTTAATATCTTTAAATAAAAGTCACGACTAACGATAAAACAAAGCTGAAATCATAAACTCCAAAAAGAAAAACAAAATTAATACATACTTTTATTGTGGTCAAATGGCATAAATAATATGGATCATTTAGAATTGTTAGGGTGAACCAAAAATATTTTTAAATTTTAAAGAAATATTACAAAATAAAATCTATTGGTCTATCACATCTCGGATTGTGAGAAAATTTGGTGGCTTTTTGAAATAATCTTTATTTTGTCCAGAAAGAATATTCATTTATTTGATGTTTCAGTTACTCCGCAAGCTACAGTACATTAGAAATGCCTAACTCAGAGACCCAACCATAGATAAATACACATAGATCGGAAACTCTCTTGTCAAAGACCTAAATCAGTTGTCAAAAACCTAAGTGTTGAGAATGTATTAGTAGAAAAAACTATGTGAAAACAAAAACAAGTAAGAGAGCTATATTCGGCTGTTGCGAATCTTATATATACTTTAAAATAAAAATTTTAAATATTTTTAGGTAAACAAAATTAAATTTTTTTTTTCAAAATTTAAATTTTTTTTTTTTCAAAATTGTTTTAAATTTTTCCAAATTTTTTTTTTAAATTTTTTTCCAAATTTTTTTTTTAAATTTTAAAAAAAAATAAATTGTGAGAAAATTTTGATGGCTTTTTCAAATAAACTTTATTTTGTCCAGAAAGAATATTAACTTATTTGATGTTTCAGTTACTCCGCAAGCTACAGTACATGTGAAATGCCTAACTCAGAGCCCCAACCATAGATAAATACACATAGATTGGAAACTCTCCTGTCAAAAACCTAACTCAGTTGTCAAAAACCTAAGTGTTGAGAATGTATTAGTAGAAAAAACTATGTGAAAACAAAAACAAGTAAGAGAGCTATATTCGGCTGTGCCGAATCTAACATACCCTTCACCAAATTATACTTTAAAAAAAAAAATTTAAATATTTTTAGGTAAACAAAATTAAATTTTTTTTTCAAAATTGTTTTTCAAAATTTAAAAATTTTTTTTTTTTCAAAATTGTTTTCAATTTTTTTGAAATTTTTCCAAATTTTTTTCCAAAATTTTTTTTTAAATTTAAAAAAAAAAAAATTTTGAGAAAATTTTGATTGCTTTTTCAAATAAACTTTCTTTTGTCCCGCAAGAATATTAATTTATTTGATATTTCAGTTAATCTGCAAGCTACAGTACATGAGAAATGCTTAACTCAGAGCATCAACCATAGATAAATACACATAGATCGGAAACTCTCCTGTCAAAGACCTAACTCAGTTGTCAAAAACCTAAGTGTTGAGAATGTATTAGTAGAAAAAACTATGTGAAAACAAAAACAAGTAAGAGTTACCCTTCATACCCTTCACCAAATTATACTTTAAAATAAAAATTTTAAATATTTTTAGGTAAACAAAATTTAATTTTTTTTTTTTTTTCAAAATTGTTTTTAAAAATTTAAAAAAAAAAAATTTTCAATTTTAACTCAGACCCCCAACCATAGATAAATACACATAGATCGGAAACTCTCCTGTCGCAGACCTAACTCAGTTGTCAACAACCTAAGTGTTTAGAATGTATTAGAAAAAAATATTGGGCTGTGCCGAATCTTATATACCCTTCACCAAATTATACTTAAAAATAAAAATTTTTTAATATTTTTTTGCAAAATATAAAAAAAGTTTTTCTTTTTTTCAAATTTTTTTTTCAAAATTGTTTTCAATTTTTTTCCAAAATTTTTTTTTAAATTTTTCAAAATTTTTTTTTAAAATTTTTCAAAATTTTTTTTAAATTTATTAATGAATAAAAATTATAAAAAAAAAAATTTTTGGTAAAAAAAATATTCGGTTTAAAAAATAATTTTCCCGATTTTGACCCATGGTAGGACCGAGCCGGAAGAATTCCCGATAAATTGATACATCAATATTTGTAAGTTATATATCAATATTTGTAAGTTATTTGGGGGCTACGGAAAGTTGATTTCAACATACAGACGGACATGTCTATATCGACTTCGCAATCTATAACGATCCAGAATATATATACTTTGTGGGGTCGCAAATGAAAAATGTAGAAATTACAAACGGAATGACAAACCTTGCCACCCAGGGTGAAGGATATAATAACACTAGTATGTGCGATTATTTTGAGTATTTGTTTTTTCTAGTTTCCGATCTCCTAAGTGTATTTATCTATGACCCCAACTGCCAAAAATGTATAATGTTTCAAAGCTGTTTGTATTACTTAAAAACAATTAAAATAATTAATTTTTGTTATTTTATAAAAAAGTTTCAATGAAAGTGTTTTTGTAACTATCAATACAATTCCATATCATGGTTTCTGTCCCCAATTGTCTTGTCGAGCTGGTATTTTTATCATTCAACAACATTTTTCAACTAATGTCTGTTTGTCGGTCGTTTTGTTTTTGAACTTGTCAATTTATATCAATTTTATTTCTCGTTTTTTTTAAATGTATTTTTAAGCATTGTTTAGTGTTTCATTTCAGTCGTTGCTCTTTATTGTTGGTCTTTTTTTTATTGTTATTGCTTTTAAGGGGCTGTGACATAAAATTGTTTTAAAGTTGTATTTTATTTGTTTAAATAAACAATAAATAAGTACAAGAGTACAAATAAAACATTCACTTTCATGTTTAACCGTAAAGACAGACGAAAAAAAGCTAAAATTCTGAATCAAGAATTTTCAGATTTGTGACAAGAATGACAAGAAAATTGCTTATAAATTGTATCAAAAATAAAATGTTATGAACAATTAAATGAATTCAGTTTTTTTAGTGAAATATTCAATGCAAAATTTAATGAAATCAGTTTTTCAGTGAAAGTAATCTGTTTTCAAGAGAAAATTTTGATGAAATTAGTTTTACAATGAAAAATGTTGTTCAAGGATATATTGATTGAAATGAGCTTTTCAGTAAGAAAATAAATGATATTAGTTTCATAATGCAACATTTTATGATATTACCAGCAAAATCTTACATTACAAAGTAATGAGTTAAAATGCTCTAATATATTTACTCTTCACTACTTAAGCATTGTGACATTGACACATTATTTGTCATTGGAGGCAACTACTTACCATGTTCGCTTACAAATAGGATCCTAAGTATGTCATTATCATCTTCTCTTAAAAATAGGGACTTAAATAAGTATGTATAATCTATTACAAATTGTCTTTAACACATTATTTTTCATTTATTTTGTAAGATATTAAAAAAATTAAACTAAATGAAGCAATAATAATCAATTTTAATTAACAAAAATATAATAATTCAAAGATTTTTAAAGAGTTTTATAGAAATTTAATAATGAATTTAGTAATAAAAGTACTATATATCAGATTAAATGTTAGTCATTACCAAACTACTTCTAAGTAATGTAATTGGTATGAAGTAGTCACTGAAAAGTAGAGTAAAATTTAACGAAATCAGATTTTTTCTGTGCAAAGTTGGATGATATCTACAGGTTTTTAGCGAAAATTTAAATGGAATCAGTTTTAACAAGGAAAAATTTTATGAAATTACGTAGTTTATAACATAAAAATGCGGGATTTTAAAAAATTTTTATCTTTTATTTTGAAACATTTGTACAATATAAATTGATTCAAAGTATTGGCCATTGTTAGCTATGACCTTTTCCCATCGTTCTGGCAACATATGGATTCCGGGCCAAAAAAAAACTGATGCCAAGAACTAATAAAACTAATTTCGGATATGATGTTTCCAACTGAAGCGTAGCCCAGAGAGTGGGTTTTGCATTGACCGATTCCAATTGTACTCGGACGATGCATAGTCTGGACTATAAAGCGTTTGAGGCAAAACTTCTCTAGCACTTTTTTCTAAATACTTTTTAACAGGTATTGCAACATGTAGCCGAGCGTCGTCTTATGGAATATTACGGTTTCATGTCTGGCCGCATATTCCGGTCAAAGCTCGCTGCAACCAAATCAGTAGCGCTCGGTACAGGTTCCCTGTGATGGTCTGGCTAGATTTCAGCAGCTCATAACAAATAGCACCCTTTTGGTGCCACCAAATACAGAGCATTACCTTAGCGTAATGGATATTTTGTTTTGGTGTCGATTCGGCTGGTTGGCCGGGCTTCACATGCGATCTCTTACGCTTCGGGTTATAGTAATGAATCCATTTTTCATGGCAAGTAATGGTTTTGTAGCTTTCAAACAGCATTTCAGACATGCCAAATCGTCTTTTAAGGTCTCAAGTCATCAATTCGTATGGTACCCAATTTCTCTGCTTTTGAATGAATCCTGCTGTTCACAAACGTTTTGAAATTGCTGCTTGAGTAGCTCCCAATGATTTTGCAAGCTCTTGTTAAGTTTGACAACAATCTTCATAGAGTAATGCTTCCAATTCTTGGTCTTCAAACTTTTTTGGCTGACCTTGGCGGTCTTTGTCTCCCGTGTTAAAATCACCACTTCTGAGCCGCACAAACCATCTCTCGCAGGTTGAAACCGATTGCACACATTCAACATAAGCTTTGGTGAGCAATCGGTGTGCTTCAGCATCACTGTTTTTCAAATAAAGAAGTAAAGCAAAACTTCCCGCATATGACGCTCTGTTGACACAAAATCTGACATTTTAGAAGCACCAAAGAACTTTGTTATTTAGACTATAATGTTCAATAACTAAGTGACAATAAATGACTGATATGTACCCTTCAAAATGACATATAAGTTATTTAAGACAAAACCTGCGTGCAAAAGATAAGCATCAGTTTTTTAGAAAAAACTTTACAAAATCAGTTTTTCAATAATATTTGTAATTAAATCACTGACATTTCATTGAAGCTTTAAATAAAAACTGTATTTTAAGAAAAAACAAGTAAGAGTGCTATATTCGGCTATGCCGAATCTTATATACCCTTCACCTTTGTTGTGGATGCATTAATTGTCCACTTTCAGCGTATAGCAGCCTAAATATGTCAAGAAAACTTTTAAAAATTTTACATTTAATTGCTGACGAACAAATTATATTGTAGAAGTTACAAACGAAATAACATATACCCTTATCACGAAGGGTATAAAAACAACAACGCCAAACGAAACACAAAAAGAAAAAAAAAAATACGCAAAGCAATGAAATCAACACACATCCAAATATACGTTTTGTTGCTTTTTTGTCCAAGCATGCAATAAATTGTCTTTTTTTTTATGAAATTTTCAGAGGTTGTCTCGGATTTTTGCTCATATCTCCGTTATTTATGGACGGATTTTGCTGATTTTAAATAGGAAACTTTTCGAAAGCATGTCTGACAGAATTATTAAAGATTTCTATCCCGAAGATATCTGGGGTCTTTAGAAAATTGATTTCAACAGACAGACAGATGGACATGGCTTAATCGATACCGCTATCTATAAGAATCCAGAATATATATATACCTTATAGGGTCGGGAAATTATATTGTAGAAATTACAAACGGAATGACAAACCTATATATACCCTTCTCACGAAGGTGAAGGGTATAGAAACTTAGTTTTTAATTAAAATATTGTTGAAATCATATGAATATGTTGTTTAGTTTTATGATTTTTTCAACTATATATTCATTCTATGAGTTATAAACTTCAAGTTGTTTGTCCGGGTTCATATGCCTATTTAATATTCCAAGACAGGCTTTAAGCAGCCTGCTAAACCAATTAATTATTTATTTCGATTTATTTATTTTTTGCAGCAAAACCTTATGCTAGTTGTATTACCATGACAGCTAGCTGTCATTTTCTCTGCTTAACAATAAAGTTGAAATTTAAAAAAAAATAGACAACTGTCTATTTCAACTACACCCATGTCTTAAAAAATAGACATTTAATACAAATTTATGTCATTTTCAAATGATTAGCAAAAAAAAAAAAAAAGACTATTTAAAACAAACTGCTCAAATACTTAAACATACATCAAATATGCATAATTTTATTTAATAAACATTAAATTTATGCAAATAGTTTTGGATTTTTTTCCACCAAAAACCAGAAAATAATTTAATGATTTAATAAATCAATTTTGAAAGGTATTTTTTTACTTTTATGCAGGTTTATATAAAACCAAAATTTAAGAGGAAAATGAAGGGTAAAGATAAAGTAATTAATCAAATCTTGTGAAGAAGGAATACAAACAAGTAGCAGCAAAATGTATTTAAAAAAACGGCTGTAGTTCTGAAGAGATAAAATCTGGACAATAAAAAGAGATGCTTGTTAAAGATATTTGTAAACAAAATTCTTAAAGAGAAAGTTGAATTTTTAATTTCTTGTTAATTTATGTAAATTATAAGGCTAAGAAAACATTAACTAACATCTTTGATGCAGTATAGTTTCACTGGTATAATTTTATTGAATTATAAACAAACTAGCTTTAGTACCTTAAAAACTATTTATTTTAAACTAATCTTAACACAAACGGATTATATTTAAGCTTAAAAGAATTTTAATATTCTTTATCATTAAACAGTACTAGTTTGAAATTGCTATATAGGCTATCTTTCTTAGAATCTTTTTTTTAAAAAAAAAAACCCAGAACTAATAATTTCATTTAACTTGTATTTTATATTTTAGCCACAAATGCTCTAATTACAAAACCATAAGTGCAACTTAGACAGACACTCACACACGCACTCCCAAACACCTGTTAGATCGATCGTACGTACATACGATCTATCGATCCTCATTTTCAATAACGTGCACAGTTCTCAAATATATATTGACACACAGACAGTTGTTGCTGGTTGTTTTTCTGGTCGGTCAAATAGAAAACCACAACTTCTTTTTTATTTATTTTTTCATTCTGTAACTTGCTGGTTATTAGAATTGAACATAGGAGAAACGGAGAAACGTTTTTACCCAGCCTTTTTTAAACACTGACAAATATTTTAATCACTGTGTGTGTTTTAAAAACTTTTTTTCTTTTTTTTGATCACACAACTTGGACTTTAGTTTTGGTGTAAATAAAAATATATATATTTAAATTAGTTTACAATGTTTTAAGCAGTATTTATGATAACTACCATAGTTGCATATTAAAGAAGAAATCTTATGGTTAGTATTGGTTTCATTAACCCTTTATATACATAATACATAATAATGTTTCTATAAAATTCACTTTATTTTACTTGGTCTCGGCAAAACTTTCATTAAAAATAGGTTTCTCTTTACTTTTTGCTCAATATTTCAAATGTTTTACTGAAAAACTAGTTTCATTTCAATTTCAGTGAAAATTTTATTTCTTTTAAAAACTGACTTCATCTAATTTTTCACTGAAAAGCGATCAGAAGTTTAAAAAATTGTAGTCACTCTCTTTTTATACGAAACTCTAAAAACACACTTTATAATTTACAAGAATATACACTGATAATACAGTTGATGTTAACTCCAACAGCGCCTACTATATACTGACTCACTCACAACTCGCTGTTATTATTTATATACATAGCGCCATCTTCTAAAAGTCTCATGAATAATCTTACGGAAAAACAGTTAATATTCCACAATGATTACCTATATAATTTCCACAATGATTACCTAAAGTTTCACAGTTAATGTTGTCATGCTTAGAAACAATGTTAATAACAGCGTGTTATCAACATTGTTGATAAGTATAGAAAAAAAACATGTTGAATGTTGCAAGCAGCCGCTACAGACCGTTAAATTCAAATTGAAAATGCAATATGTTTCACTGAAAAACTAATTTCATAAAATTCTCTAGGAAAAACTGATTTCAGCCAATTTTTATACCCTTCACCTTCGTGAGAAGGAAGAAGGAAGTTTGTCATTCCGTTTGTAATTTCCACAATATAATTTTCCGACCCTATAAAGTATATATATTCTGGATCCTTATAGATAAAGGAGTCGATTAAGCCATGTCCGTCTGTCTGTCTGTTGAAATCAATTTTCTGAAGACCCCAGATATCTTCGGGATCTAAATCTGCAATAATTCTGTCAGACATGCTTTCGAGAAGTTTCCTATTTAAAATCAGCAAAATCCGTCCATAAATAACGGAGATATGAGCAAAAATCCAAGACAACCTCTTTTTTTGGCCTATTTTTGTTCTATATCTCGATTACTAAGTCATAAATATAGACAATATGATATGATAGATATTTCAAAGTCCATTGCAACGATGTATAAAAGGCTATAGTAAGTTGGACCTACAATGGGTCAAAATCGGGAAAAATATTTTTTAACTTGAATTTTTTTTACAAAAAACATTTTTTTGTCATAAATTTGTTTCACTAATAAATTGAAAAAAAAAAAAAAAAAATTTTTAAATAAAAATTTTTTTTTTTTTAAATTGGAATACACTTTTAAAAACAATTTCGAAAAAAAAAAAATTTTTTAAAAAATTAAAAAATACAATGGGTCAAAATCGGAAAAAATATTTTTTAACCCGAATTTTTTTTACAAAAGAAATTTTTTTGTCATAAATTTGTTTCACTTATAAATTAAAAAAAAAGATTTTAAATTAAAAATTTTTTTTTTTTAAAAATTGGAAAAAACTTAAAAACAATTTCGAAAAAACAAATTTTTAAATTTAATTTTAAAGTATAATTTGGTGAAGGGTATATAAGATGTATGAGATATACTGTTTTTTTTTTTTAATTTTTCACTGAAAACTGATTTCATACATATTCTCTAGGAAAAACTGATTTCAGCCAATATTTTTACTTAAATACGGAAAGGGGATAAATTCAAGCAAAACAGAACTTGTACTTTTCACAACAAAGACCAAGATTCCAAACATCAGACTTCCGCGGTTGAAAACTGAGAAATCTCCCTTTCAAATAATGCGAATTATATAGGTTTAAATTATCATGGAAACTTAATACTCAACACAGGATTAAGAGGGCAACGGTGGCCTATTACACCTGTCGTAGGATGTTTTGAAATAAAATGGGGACTTCGTTCCAACATAATTAAATTGATGTATACAGCTATAGTAAGTCCAATTACTACACAGGGATCTCTTGTACGATGGACTGCAATTAGGAAAAACTATGTCGTAGACCAACTATATAAAGTACAGAGATCAGCTTGCATTGTCATAACTGGCGCACTAAGAACTAGAACTAGTCCACCGAGGCACTGAACACTATACTGAACCTTGTTCCAATTGACCTTCACATAATGGCCACCTCTGCCTGCTACACTGCGACGCTAAATGCTTCTGGATGTTGGAGATCGAGAACATATGGCCATGCGGAGATTCTGGGTCTACTTCTTCATATACAGATCCTAATTCCCTCTAGGAATGAGTGGTGTGTGAATATCACATCAGGATATATACAGACGGTTCTAAAATGAGCTGTGGTGTTGGTTCCTGGTGTACTTTTTGTGACGAATTTGGGATAACCGATCTCAAACCGTCTTCCGAATGAATGTAGTGTTTTTCAGGCTGACATTTTTGCAATCATGGTAGCTTGTGTACGAATATGACATCATATACTACATGACCATAATACTCGCGGTAGTATTGGAATTTTTATCGACTGTCAGGCGGCACTTTGCTCATTAAATGCCTATACAACTTCATATTCATAAGTCAGGCAATATAAGAATGCTCTGTCAATGCTTATGGCGTTTTCTTTTCTGACACAAAATGTTGTCAACATATTATGTAGCATTTATTAAAGGTTACCCATACCATCATAATGTGTTACATTTTTAGCGATCAGAATAGAACAAAAACCATTACCATTTATACATTTTACTTCCATTTTAACACTTTTAATAAAAAAATACAAAAAATTATTTCGTTAACACAAACGAACTTTGAAACAATAACAAGAAATGCTGTTTAAAAAGTGCTGTCATTCTACACTTTGATAAAATTTATGGTGAAACATGTAGCATATTTACGGGGATTTAGGGTAACATTATTTGAAAAGAACAGGTTATATGTTTACCAAAGTACACTTTTTTCAGAAAAGAACAGAAAGAATGGTAAAGACAGAATAAAGGCATCATTTATGCCAGAAAAAGAAACACCATTAGTCGTCTATCTGACATTATTTTAGTTTGGGTCCCTGCGCATAGAGACTACTATGGCAATGAACAGGCAGACGTGTTAGCCAGAATGGGATCTGCTTTGGATATGTTCAATGCGGTTTTAGTGGCAATTCCGCTGGGGATTATTAAAAGTATTATCTTTAGACACATTCTTACAAAGGCTGAGAATAGATGGCATAGCTTAAATACATCTAATGTGGCCCTCTTTCAATGAAAAACGAACTGTACAACTGATAACCCGTAATAGAGGGGATATATTAAGGTTGATGGGACACTGTAGGCTAGGCATGTATGCAAGTCGCCTTGTACTCCCCTTTAACGGCCATTGTCGAAAGGTAAAAAGAAGAAACTATTTTTAACTTCCTCTGCGAATGCCTAGCCCTGAGTGTCAAGAGGCACAAATTCCTGGGCAACTACATACTAACTAACCTTGGTGAGGTATCTGGTCTACACTTAATGACCTATTGAGATATCTCACTGCTACAGGTTGGGTGTAAGATTTGTCGAGGGTGTAAGATTTGCCGAGTACATCAGAAAACGTATTTTTTGTGAGATGATTTCATCGTTGGAGTCAAATCTCTGTTCCCCGAGACATTTCTTTAGGTTTGGAAACAAGAAATAGTCACTCGGTAATTAGGGTGGTTGAAGGAACATTTCGTAGCCTAATTCATGGAGTTTTGCCATGGAAACTGCACATGCGGCACCCATCTTACGGGAAGCTTTGTTATACCCAAGTGATCATTCAGAAATTAAACTACTGTGCCGTGTGAGATGCCTATGGCTTTCACAATCTCTTGTACTTTCAATCTCCGATCGGCCAACACCATATTGTGAATTATTTCAATTGTTTCGGGTTTAGAGACTACAACCATATATATGGTTACAGTAAACATGTATCTGTTTGTGACAACCATTTATATGATGAATAATCATTTATCATAATATGTTGTTCTTAGACTATGATATCCATAAGCCGAGAGCAACATAATATGGAAAGTCCTTCATCATATAAATGGTTGTCACAAACATATACATGTTTACTGTAACCATATATATGGTTGATACAATCATATGAATCGTAAATTAACCATATTATTGTTACCACAATCATATAAATAGTTACGGTGACTATAATATTGTTAAACATGTTGAAAAGGGTACAATAAACATGCACAACTATATTTTTTTTCTGCGCGCAGACTAAATGAATCAGCTTGGTCTAATTTTGAAAGGAGTCAACTGACAGATGCCTGTTGACAGGAGCAGTGTTGCACCCTTAATTTAGAGGCGGGAAATTCAAAAAGTCAGAGACAAACTTTTCTTCTTGACCGTTTATGGCCATTTTCAATAACAAACATTTCTGATCAACAACGAATAGTTAATTTTCATCTCCTTAAGTCCTACCCTCTAGCCCCTATGGAGTCTTTAACATATAGACAGACGAATGGAAACAATGTATATATTTATGGGTCTTCGATGAATACCCTCCCCCATCTTTTGGGTGGTGATTATAAAAATGATTTCAAACATATTGTTAGTGATTCAGTAGATTTTGTTCTTGATATTTTTATTTTTAAATTTAATGTCATGTTAAAAATGTCATATTTAGTTCCCTGCAGCACTTAAGGGTTAACAAGTTGTTTACGTTTCAGCCTGTCGATATTTTTTCTTGCCTGTTGCTGTTTGTTGAAACTGCAACAATATTGCGTGTACGCATGTTGCATGTTTTATGGCCAGAATTGGCTTGCATATTAAAAGAAAACCGTAAATATTGCCACAATTATAAAAAAAAAACAAGTTATTCTTGTAAGACAATCTGCCACAAAAAAGAACAAAATTTTTTAACAAAATTGCTACAATTTTGTTTAAATTTTTTTTTGCTTGTAAACAAGAATTTTCCAAGAATTTTAATTGTAAATAAATGGTGGTCAATTTGTTGCTAAAAACTACAACTTTATCATAATGATAATGATGAAAAATTGTTGTTTGTAAAATGTTGCTAAATATTAATAAATACTCTACTGTATTTGAAAGACCTCTTTTTATGGGGAAGTATATTGAAATTTGTCAATCTATTTAGTAGGTGTTGTGTGCGGTTTTCATGCCTGAACACCTACAAAATTATGTTTTTTTATTAGCTTGATTATAAAATTATAATTGCCTTTAAAGATAAGATAATATTGGAACATGTATGTAATAGGAAAAATGTGTTAGAAAACCTACACGAACTTGTGCAATATGATGAAGACTTGAAGTATATACAAAGAGTTCAAAAACAACCATTTCCATACAACTTTTGATCTTTTGTTATTTTTTTCTATATTTTCTATTTATGTAAATATTAAAGCGAATGAACCCATTATTTAAACTCTTTTATATTCCTTTAAATCTCTCATAAACTATATTTTGTCAAAATTGTTTATTATGTAAAATTTCTTTTATTTTTTTGCTTTGAATTCCACTCTTAAAATTCACACAAAAATATTCAAAACAAAACGCAAAACTTATCTTCATAAATTATCAAAATTACTCAATATCAATGCCAAATTAAGACAAAAAACATCTAGACTTTGAAAAAACAAACAATTAGCAACACCTTTCGTCATTTAAAATTTTTGGAGAAAAAAATTTATTAAAAAAAAAAAACATGAAAAAACACACAAGTGTTTAAAAACTTTGTTTTCTAGCAATATTTTAAGGTTTTAATGTCTGTCTGTCCCTCAAATCACAAAATGTTAAAATATTTTAATATAAACAAATACATAAATTGAATAATAGTAGAAGAAAGAAAAAAACAAATCGAAAAAATATTTCAACGTGGGTGTAAGTTATTGTACGATATTTTGGTAATGAATATTAAAATTTTGAAATATTTGAGTAGAAAACAAGAAGAGCTACAGCTTGTGTTTTATATTGTAATATTCTAAATTTCCTAAGCCTTTGGATATGTTTTATCGTCATGTTTAGCTGATAACCTCAACACTCCTTCTACTACAATAACTACAATAACTACAATTTGAACATTAACCACCATAAAATAACCATGTTTATGTTTATAAACTGAAATATTGACAAGTATCACAGGTTGTTTATTGCTAAAGCATAAATACTCATTAAATTTGCTAATTTAAAGGTGACTCTTCTTCGTTCATTATTTAATCCATACGAATGTTAACATTATGCTGATATTTATGCTAATGTACACTATTAAATAACCAAGACATTGGTTTGTTGTTTAAAAAATTATGCTCAAGTGTTTTGAAATTTTATATTTAACCACGTGCTTCAAGCATAAATTAATTTCTAAATAAAAAATCAACTTCTTGGCCGCAATTAAAGTCACAGTTCATATATATAAACAAATTAATAATAAAAAAAAGAATTAACATTTTAATTGGTTTTGTTTGTTGTTTTCTGTTTAGACATAAACAAATAGAAATACCAGAAAATTTGTTTACACAAAAAATATATATAAACAGGTGAATTTGATAGCTAAAGGCAATGCTTAGCAGTTTCCTATACAAGAAATTAGACTTTTTTGTAGAAAAATTAAATTTTTCTATAGAATTTTCTATAGAAAAGATCAGTTTTTTAAAAAAAAGATCAGTTTTCTATAGAAAAGATCAGTTTTCTATAGAAAAGATCAGTTTTCTATAGAAAAGATCAGTTTTCTATAGAAAAGATCAGTTTTCTATAGAAAAGATCAGTTTTCTATAGAAAAGATCAGTTTTCTATAGAAAAGATCAGTTTTCTATAGAAAAGATCAGTTTTCTATAGAAAAGATCAGTTTTCTATAGAAAAGATCAGTTTTCTATAGAAAAGATCAGTTTTCTATAGAAAAGATCAGTTTTCTATAGAAAAGATCAGTTTTCTATAGAAAAGATCAGTTTTCTATAGAAAAGATCAGTTTTCTATAGAAAAGATCAGTTTTCTATAGAAAAGATCAGTTTTCTATAGAAAAGATCAGTTTTCTATAGAAAAGATCAGTTTTCTATAGAAAAGATCAGTTTTCTATAGAAAAGATCAGTTTTCTATAGAAAAGATCAGTTTTCTATAGAAAAGATCTGTTTTCTATAGAAAAGATCAGTTTTCTATAGAAAAGATTAGTTTTCTATAGAAAAGATCAGTTTTCTATAGAAAAGATCAGTTTTCTATAGAAAAGATCAGTTTTCTATAGAAAAGATCAGTTTTCTATAGAAAAGATCAGTTCTCTATAGAAAAGATCAGTTTTCTATAGAAAAGATCAGTTTTCTATAGAAAAGATCAGTTTTCTATAGAAAAGATCAGTTTTCTATAGAAAAGATCAGTTTTCTATAGAAAAGATCAGTTTTCTATAGAAAAGATCAGTTTTCTATAGAAAAGATCAGTTTTCTATAGAAAAGATCAGTTTTCTATAGAAAAGATCAGTTTTCTATAGAAAAGATCAGTTTTCTATAGAAAAGATGTTTTCTATAGAAAAGATCAGTTTTCTATAGAAAAGATCAGTTTTCTATAGAAAAGATCAGTTTTCTATAGAAAAGATCAGTTTTCTTTAGAAAAGATCAGTTTTCTTTAGAAAAGATCAGTTTTCTATAGAAAAGATCAGTTTTCTATAGAAAAGATCAGTTTTCTATAGAAAAGATCAGTTTTCTATAGAAAAGATCAGTTTTCTATAGAAAAGATCAGTTTCCAATAGAAAAGATCAGTTTTCTATAGAAAAAATCAGTTTTCTATAGAAGATATTAGTTTTCTATAGAAGATATTAGTTTTTCTATAGAAAAGATCACTTTTCTATAGAAAAGATCACTTTTAGAAAAAAAATTTAAAATATCAATTTTTCTATAGAAAATATCAAAATATCTTTATAGAAGATCACTAGAAAATATCATGTTTCGATAGTAAATTCAATTTAGAATAGGAAGTCTTTAAAAATCTTAGAAACTAAAATGAAATATATTGCAATAAAATAATTTAATTATAACATTACTAGATTATTACAATATGTTACGTGGTTTTGTCGTCGGTTAAGGTAGTTCAGTCGATAGGGTCTGTATTGAACAGTTGGCCGATGTCTCCGTACTCCATAGGAAGCCCCTGTACTAACCCGACGACTGAAGTCTATGTATTGAACAGTTGTCCGAAGTCTCTGTGTTGAACGGGTGACCGAAGTTTCTGTGTTGAACAGTTGGCTGAAGACTCTGTCGTGAACAGCCGGTCGAAGCTACTGTACTGAACAGACGACCGAAGTTTCTGTATTGAACAGTTTGCAGAGGCTCTGTCTTGAACAGTCGGCCGAATTCTCTGTGTTGAACAGTTGGCTGAAGACTCTGTCTTGAAGTCTCTGTGGTGAACAGTTGGCTGAAGACTCTGACTTGAACAGTCGGTCGAATCTTCTGTACTGAACAGACGACCGAAGTCTCTGTATTGAACAGTTTGCAGAGGCCCTGCCTTGAACAGTTAGCCGAGGTCTATGTCTTGAACAGACGACCGTAGTCTCTGTATTGACCAGTCGACCGAAGTCGTATTAGCAATGTATTCATCGGCACTCGAACTATGTCCGAGTTTTCAAAATGAAAATGGGTTGACCGATTTGTATCAGTCGACTTTGATAAATTAATATCAAAAAAGTTGGCAAATTCTGTCTCTTATGATCCGCCCCGACTGTGTGTAAACTTTTGTTTTATAAGAACAAACATTTTTATAAACTAAATGAGAATTTTAATGTCTCTGTAATTTTCAAACAAATGAGTATACGTATATGATCACACTGGACAGCATATTGCGATGAAGTTCCCACTGATTTAAATGATTATTTATTAAATGATATGATTTAAATGTTTTATTATTAAATTTATTATTTTATATTACTATATACGGGTAGGTAGGTAGGTAGATACTTGTCCATATTAAAATAAGTTTTGAGTTGCCAAAAAACAAATATTATCAGAATAAAAAATTCTCTGGTAAGTGCTTAAATGATTAAAAAATAAGTTTAAACTTTAAAATTTTTAATTTGAAAATGGACTTGACATAATTCTAGAATTCCCAAACACTACTGAAAAATCCCAGAAATTTTGCCCTATTGTTCTATAGCAAAATATTTTAATGGAAAGTTTTCTAAAAGTTTAAATATAGATATATATTATTAAATTTATAATTAAAACCTAGTTTTAAAAAAATTTTGAATTCTCAAACACTTGTAAAAAATCCCAGAACTTTCCCTATTGTTTTATTGCCAATTTGAGAGTAGAGACTAAGAGGAAATTAAAAAGAACTAGAACGATTGAAATACTTAACTTAGTTTTCACAAAATTGCTTCAAGCATTTAAAAAAAAATCCCAGAGTTTCCCTGTTTTGTGAATCGTGGGATTTTGTAAAAGTTTTTAGGAATTTCATAATTATATGAAAACTAAGTTTAAATTAAACATGTAATAATATAATTCAGTATTTAAGGTTTTCAAAGACTTTTCATTGTTCAATTGTTCAGCAATAAAACAAAATAGTGATATTGTGGGATTTTTGAAAAGTGTTTGGGAATTGCAAAATTATGTCAAATCTGAGTTAAAATAATAAATTTTATAATAAAAATCTATATTTAAGCATTTAGAAAATGTCCACTCAATTTTCTACCAACAGAACAAAGTGGGGCAATTCGGGGATTTTACAAAAGTTTTTAGGAATTCTGAAATTAAGTGGAAACTAAGTTTAAATTATAAATTTAATAATAAAAATCTGTACTTAAACTTTTTAAGGACATTTCTTTAAAATATTCCGCCATAGAACAAAGTGGGGAAGATTCTGGGATTTTTCAAAAGCTTCTGGGAATTGCAAAATTATGCAAAAACATAGCTAGAATTATAAATTTAATAATATAAATAGCTATTAAAACTTTTGCAAGACTTCCCCTTACAATTTTTAGCAATATAACAAAGGGGGGAATTTCTGGGATTTTTCATTAGAGTTTAGGAATTCACAAATTATGCCAAAACTAAGTTAAAATTATAAATTTAATAAAATAAATCTGTATTTAAGATTTTTCAAAACTTCCCATTAAAAAATTTAAGCTATAGAACAAACCTAACATAATTCCAACTGCATTCTTTTAAACCTACCTCTTCTTTCCAAAGGCACTGCTGCCAAACAAATTGATTTGAAAACCACCCAAGTTTTATTTATCACATTCTTTTCCTCATAATTTCTTTGCATAAATCACGTTTTTCTGGGTAACTTTACTCTTCGACTTTTACATAATTTATTAGTTATTTGTGATTATTTATTTTTTTTTTTTTCAATTCAAATTACTTCAATTATTTCTACTAAATTTGCCTTATCAAGCATTTAAGTGGTTGATGGGGCCACACTGTATAGTTGCAGTAATTTTTTCGTGTCATAATTTCTATATTTGTTTAGTTTGTATTCATATTTCAATGTTTCAGATTTCTTTGCATTTGTTTGTATAAAGAAATAATGGAAATTATGTCACGTTTTTAATATAAAATTAAATAAAATATTTTGCTGAGCTCTTCACAAATCAACACAAGTCAAGTCATATGCAATTAAGTTGTAAGGCGCCATATAGTGCGAGTTTTTGTTTAGTGAAATAAGCAGAAAATTTAGGGTTTAAATAAGAAATAACTCAATTTAGCACTAATTGGTCAGCAGGTTTATTTAAAAGAAAATTTTTTAAATATTTTTTAAAACGGAATTTTTGTTGTTTTTATAAAATATACATTTTACAAAGGGGAAACATATTTTAAATCCTAGAAAAGTCAGCATGCGGATTATGTCTTGTATGTGGTGTGATTTCGTAGAGTTGCATTGAAGTTGCTTGTGGTCCTTCGAAGCCAAAATGGGGCTGAACATTAGTGAGTATGCTTAGGGAGACTTTCGAAGAGAATGTTAACGATTGTTATCATGTTCTGTTTCTTAATATTTGCTAATTACTTACCTTGTTCTCACGAAAACATTATTATAAAAGAACTTCATCTTTAAATAGAGTTTTGAGAAAAGTAAGTTACAAAATATCGATTCCATCCACTAGCTGACACCCTGCATTATAACTCATAATTATCCTAACAGTTGTTTTAATAACATTAGAAAGTCTATCACTAACTATCACTAATTCATTATAAAATCAATTTAGACTTTAAACAATCAAACAAAAACCTGCTGACATAAATTTAATCGCTCATCAATAAACGATTTGTTTTTCAATTGGCAGCCAACAATCTTCTAGATATTTTTATTCATACCAATGCATTAACAAATACTTAATACTCTTACTAATATTTAATAAGAGTAAAACAATTCCCGACTCATTGACAGCATTTTAAATTCATAAACAACTAAAAAACAATCTAGCGTTAATAAACTCTCAAAGATTTTGTTGAACCACCACCATTCACTTCCCAGCAGTTAAGCAAGTGGACAATGTCTCCTTTATAGACAGTAATTGTTCCAGTAATTGACTCCAATTTATTTATTTTGGGTCATTTGACACGTATGTATTCTTTGTAGTGCAGAGAGAAGTCAATTGGTTACTTTATACATCCCAGGTAATCTAGCATGAAGTCAATTGTCACTTTAGTGTCTCTAAGTAGTCTAGAGTGTAGTCACTTGAAATTAGTTTTGCTCTTTTTTGTGAGTAATTCGTACAAACTGGTTTTATACTGGTTTTCTGTTTGCTTTAGTCTACTGACATCCCATGTAATCTATCATGAAGTCAATTGTCACTTTAGTGTCTCTAAGTAATCTAGAGTGTAGCCACAATTAACACCTGTACATGTTAAAATAACTAGTTATGTAGCTGATCAAGTAACCACGTAGGTAGCTAGTAAGGTAACTGACTCTATGTAACCGTTACGTGAATCCAAAGCGGTTACTACTTTGGACCATCTACCAGACATTTTCATTGCAAGTCAAAAAGGGGCAATTGACCGCCTGGTTAGGACATGCATGTGTTTAAATAACTACCCAAGTAACTAGTTATATAACTAGTTGTCACCACAAGTGATAGCTAAAATCACTAGTTCGGGAAAGTCTCCTAAAACTACTGGGTTGTTACAAAAAAACTTCCAGTTGCACATTTATCCATTCATTCATTCATTCATTCATTCATATATATTGATTCATTGATGATTTAAAAAGAAAAAAAAAATTAAGTTAAAAACCACTTGTGTTGTAAAACAATCAGAGATTGTAAAAATTAGAAGAAAAAAAAAATCAAACACTTGTTTTAATATATTTTTTTTCTCTTTTTGCATTTTAATCTTTAAATCAAGTTTTTTAAGTGTCATTCAAAAGACATCGACAAGACTTTTCAATAAAAACAAATAATAAATTATTTTATAAACTTTTTTCTACAAAATGAAAAACTGGCTTTTAAAGTCAACAAAATGTTTAAACATTATTTTTACGCATAAATTAAGCTGAAGTTGGGAATTGTAGATTTCAAAACAAACGTTTTAGGAAATGCTCTATAAAATTCACATTTATCATAAAGCTAAAGAAATAACTGTCTTTTAAAAGCTAGAGTATAAATTACAAATGAATATTTATTAAGAGATTTTGTAAATAATTTGAATCATGATTGAGAATAACACAAAAGTTATGTAGTATGTATGCCTAGCAATTTAAGATGTATTTACACTTTTAAAGCACTTCCCCGCATAATTTACATAATGGGCATTTTAGATTTCTTTTTGGGAATGTATAATATACTAAAAAAACTTAATTTAATTTACAATTTATGCTATTTCAAGACTGCCTATCAATGTGTTTTTGCAATTCAACAACCGGGGAATATTCTGGGATTTTCCAAAAGTGTTTAGGAATTCACACATCATGTGAAAACTAAGTTAAAATTATAAATTTAATAGTTTAAATAATATTTTATGCATTTCAAAAAACTTTCCACTCAAAATTAAAACAATATAATAAAACCGGGAGAATTATGGGATTTTTATAAAGCATTTGGGAATTGCAAAAATGTGTCAAAACTAAGTTAAAATTATAAATTTAATAATATAAAATTGTTTATAAGCTTTTAATAGAATTCCCACTCCAATTTTTAGCAATAGAAAAACAGGGGAACATTTTGGGAATTTTTTTAAATCGTTTGGGAATTGTTAAAAATGTAAATATAATAATATAAATTTGTTTATAAGCTTTTAATAGATTTCCCACTAAAATTATTAGCAGTAGAAAAATAGGGAAACATTTTGGGTATTTTTCAAATCGTTTGGGAATTCCAAAAAATTAACTTTAAATTATAAATATGATAGTTGAAAACAGTAGTTTAACTTTTAAAAGACTTTCTCCTGAAATGTTTAGCAATATGAAAAGAGGGGACAATTTTGGGATTTTTTAAAAGTGTTTGAGAATTGTAAAATTATGTAGAAACGAAGTTTAAGTTACAAATTTAATAGTTTAATTAATTATTAAACATATCAGATACTTTCCATTTAACAGAATAAAAGATTAAAATTCTGGTATTTTTCAAATCTGTTTGGGAATTTACAAATTATGTGGAAATGAAGTTTAAATTAAAAATTTAATAATTTAAATTAGATTTTAATCACTTTGAAGGCTTCAAAATTAAATCAATATAAAAAACCGGGGAAATTATAGGATTTCTCCAAAGCGTTTGGGAATTGTAAAATTGTATCAAAACTAAGTTAAAATTATATAATTAATAATATAAATTTGTATTCAAGCATTTGAAATACTACCCATTAATTTGTTTAGCAAAAGAACGATTCTGGAAAATTAAGGGATTTTTCAAAAATATTTGGGAATTCATAAATTATATCAAAACTAAGTTTAAGGAATAAATTTAATAGTAGAGATAAGTATTTTAACATTTTAAAGACTTGCCACTTAAAACTATAGTAACAAAATTAATTGGGATAATTATGCGATTTTTTCAGAATTTATATCAAAACTAAGTTAATAAATTAATAATAAAGTGTTTGGGAGTTAACAAATTATGAGAAACCTAAGATAAAATAATAAATTTTTTATAAATCGGTACATGTACATACTTTTTGAAAGACTTGCCATTAAAATTTGTAGAAATTGAACAAGTTTTAATAATTCTGGGATTTTGCAAAAGTGTTTGGGAATGGCAAAATATTGTCAAAACTTAGTTAACATTATAAACCTTGGTAAAATAAATCTGTATTTATGGTTTTAAAAGCTTTCCAATTAAATGTTTAGCTTTAGAACAAAATTGAAAAATTCTGGGATTTTTCAAAAGTGTTTGGGAATTCCAAACTTATGTCAAAACTTAGTTTAAGTTATTAATTGAAAAATATGTAATTATATTCAAGATTATCAAAGAATGTCCAAGCTAAATTATAGCATTATAAAGAAAATTGAAATTTCTGGGATTTTGCAAAAGTTTTTGGGAATTCACAAATTATAAGAAATCTGTGTTTAAATTATAAATTTTATAACAAAAATCCTTATATAAGCTTTTGAAAGACTTGCCATTAAAATTTGTAGAAATGCAACAAGATTTAATAATTCTGGGATTTTTTAAAAGTGTTTGGGAATTGCTAAATTTTATCAAAACTTAGTTAAAATTATAAATTTTGTAAAATATATCTATATTTATGCTATTGAAATACTTCCCATTAAAATTTTTAGCTATAGAAGAAATTACAAAAATTCTGGGATTTTTAAAAAGTTTTTGGGAATTTACAAATTAAATCATAACTTAGTTTGAATTATGAATTTAAAAATATATAACAGTATTTTAGATTTTTAAGCAATTCCCATTTAAAATTTAAGCAATATAACACAATTACAAATTTCTGGGATTTTGCAAAAGTTTTTTGGGAATTCACAAATTATAAGGAATCTATGTTTAAATTATAAATTTAATAGTTTGAAACAAGATTTACACTTTTTAAGCATTTCCCATCATAATTTTCCTATTGGGCATTTTAAAAATTTTTTTGGGAATTAAAAAATTTTAAAAAAAGTTATATAATTAAGAATTGAAGCTGTTTTATGATATCGTAATTAAAATTTATGCTATTAAACAAAACGGGAGAATTCTGGGATTTTTCAAAAGTTTTTGGGAATTGCAAAATTTTATAAAAACTTAGTTAATATTATAATTTTTGTAAAATAAATCTGAATTTATGCTTTTGAAAGATTTTCCATTAAAATGTTTGGCTATAGAAGAAAAGAGAAAAATTCTGGGATTTTTAAAAAGAGTTTGGGAATTTACAAATTAAATGAAAACTTAGTTTGAATTTTAATTTTAAAAATATATAACTGTATTTAAGATTATCAAAGAATATCCATCTTCCTCTTTATCTGATTAAATAGCAGTCATTACCAAACTACTTCTAAGTAATGCAAAAGGTATGAAGTATTAATTGAAAAGTAAGTTGTTCAGTAATATCAAGAAATTGCCAAGTTTTAGCTGGGTTTTTAACATGTTTTTTATTTTAAAATTGTTGCTATTGTAACATTTTATTAAAATTCTCTAAATTCCTGTTTAATACAGATCAATCAAGTTACATCATGTTGCATTAAAATGCTCTTATAAATGCTGTCACATTCATAACTGCATAAATTTGCATTTACTTGCGAAATGTTAATGTAAATTATTTCAAATATTTATAACAGACTCTAAAATACTTGCAAATATATAAAAGCGTAATAAAACAGCTGCTGTTAAAACGTATATAAATGTTTAAAAACTAAAAAATTTGCATTCTTTTTTATAAAAAAAAAACTATGACGGAATTAAAGTCATAGCAATGAAACTATTCTAAAGCCAGAGGCTTTAAATTCTTAAAGCAAAGCAGACAATGAGTCTGTGTAAAAACTAGGGAAAAACGGCAGAAATATTTCAAGTTTTTTTCGGAATAGAGATACATATTTCGTTCTTTTATTAAAGTATTTCCTTTTAAGTATGTTTAAATTAATTATTTAATTTATTTTCCTTTCTTTACAGACATGTTTTCCCTTAAATAAACAATATTTTCACTGCCTAAACCATCTTTGATAACCTACAGCAACTTTTTCAAACATGGCTTCACCCATGTCACCCACAATTTACCGGCAAGGACCACAAAATGGTCCTCCGAATGCCAATGTGTATCAGCAGATGCCCACAAAACACTACAACATGGGCATGGTACAAAACATCAACGAACGCAGTCGTCTCATAGAGCTATTAAGAGCTCCCAATATACTGACTTCACCCACCATGGAACCACCCTCAAAGGGTTTACTCAACGGACCAGGACAAAATAATTGTTTTCTCAATTGTGCTGTACAGGTAAGTTTCTCCATTTTTATTATAATTTCCTTGGAAACTAAACATTTTCCCATAAGAAAACTTTAACCCTGAACACATGTCGTGTGTTCTTGTTTTATGCTACATATTTAGCATAAAACAAGCATAAAATAATTATTTAAAATTAAAGACAAACCAACTGAGATTTCTAGTTTGTTTAGTTGGGCTCAGGGAACAGGAAAACAAACATGTGTTTTAATTTTTTTTTTTTTATTGTATTTTCTCTAGATTTTTAAGACAATAAAGGTTTTCTTTGGCCAGAATTAAAGAAATCAAAGAAGAAAAGAACAATAATAATTCAAAATCATCATTTAGCCAGGTGTATTTATTTATTTAGTACTTGTACTCTCGTTTCTTTAACTTTTTGCAAAGTTTTTTTTTCAGCTTATTTTCTTCATTTGAAAGTTTTACTTTGTTGTTTAGTTTAGCGCGCATAAAAATAAAACAAGTGAATAATATGTTTTTAAAAAAAAGTTTACACGTAATAGTTTCATGGGAATATGATTTCCAATGGTGAACTAGTGCTGCTGCTGCAGTCTATTTTTAATGAAAATGAGGAAGAAAACTGAAGGGTGTAAGCAATGCGACTTTTAGAGGCTGTACTGTTAATAAGATTTCCAAAGTTTTCCCTTTCAAAATTTAAGTAGAATTTATTTAGAAAATGTTGATATTTTTAAAATGTATTAAAATGTATGTATTTAAATTTAATATAACTCGGTATTTATGCTTTTGAAAGACTTCCCTTTGAAAATGTTAGCAATAGACCAAA
Organism: Calliphora vomitoria; assembly: GCA_942486065.2. NCBI lineage: Eukaryota > Metazoa > Arthropoda > Insecta > Diptera > Calliphoridae > Calliphora > Calliphora vomitoria. Next base: position 64,240,318 of record OW818032.2, on the reverse strand, counting down.
AGTGGTAATTTTTGGGATTTTTCAAAAGTTTTTGGGAATTCACAAATTACATCAAAACTAAGATGAAATTATAAATATAATAAAATAAACCTGTATTAAAGCTTTTAAAAGACTTCCGTTTAACTCTTTCAGACACGGTTTTATGTGTATAAGTTTAAAATCAAAACAATAGCATTTTTACTTTATTCAAGGTTAGTTTATTATAAAAAGTAAGAACAAACAAATCAAAACATAAAAAAATCACCCCATTCCAGGTTTTTTGTGGAGTGGGTGGTTAGTTTACTAACCACCCCACGAAACGAAATAGCTAAGTAACACAGAATTCGATGAACAATAAACACTCTGTGATTTTTTTTTATTGAATGCATGAAAGTCTCTTAAAAAAGCTGCTGTTTACAATATTTTTAAATTAATATATTTATCTAACCAGAGCACCGTGATGGCAAAGTTTTGCAAAAAAAAATATAAACGATGACTTCAAAAAATATAATTGTTTAGAAAAATCCCAATAGATCGCAATAAACTATGTTTTAAAGACTATATAAAAGGTGGTTAGTAAAGTGACCACTAAACCGCAAAGAGTTAAACAATTTAAGCAAAAGTACGCTTCAGGGAAATTTTGGGATTTTTTTTTTAAAGTATTTGGGGATTGTAAAATTATTTAAGAACTATGTTTTAATTATGAATTAGCTTAAAACCATATTTTAAGCAAAATAACGATAAAATTGGGGGTATGACTTACGGGATTTACAATAGATTGCGTATCTTTTGAACGCGGTTTTTGTTTTTAATAACTCATATCTGTAATTTTTCTCACTTATTTATGGAACATTATATGGAAAATGTAGATTTTTGTGCGAACAAAGCGTCATATTCAGGAAGTTTTGCTTTAGTTCTTTAATTTGAAAAAAAGTGCACACCGATTGCTCACCGAAGCTTATAGTGAATGTGTTTCATCGGTTTCAACGTACAAGAGATGGTTTGTGCAGTTGAGAAGTGGAGAATATGACACGGAAGACAAAGATTGCCTAGGTCAGTCAAAAACATTTGAATATTGTTCTAAAACTCAACAAGAGCTTGCAAAATCTTTGGTAGCTACGCAAGCTGCAATTTCAAAATGTTTTGCAGCAGCACGATTCATTCAAAAGCAGGGAAATTGGTTACCATCCGAATTTAAGCCGAGAGAGCTTGAAAGACGATTTTGTATGTCCGAAATGCTGCTTGAACGCTATAAAAGAAAAACAAGTAATAGTGCTATATTCGGCTATGCCGAATCTTATATACCCTTCACTCTTGTTGTGGATGCATTAATTGCCCATTTTCAGCGTATAGCATCCTAAATATATCAAGAAAACTTTTAAAAATTTTTTAAACATTTAATTGCTGACGAACAGATTGTATTGTAGAAGTTACAAACGAAATGACAATCTTATATATACCCTTCTCACAAAGGTGAAGAGTATAAAAACAACAACGCCAAACGAAACACCAAAAAAACAAAAACATAATACACAAAGCAATGAAGCCAACACACATCCAAACATATGTACGTTTTGTTGCTTTTTTGTCAAAGCATGCAATAAATTGTCTTTAGATGAAATTTTTAGAGGTTGTCTCGGATTTTTGCTCATATCTCCGTTATTTATGGACGGATTTTGCTGAGTTTAAATAGGAAACTTCTCGAAAGCATGTATGACAGAATTATTGAAGATTTGGATCCCGAAGATATCTGGGGTCTTCAGAAAATTGATTTCAACATACAGACAGACGGACAATGCTTAATCGACTCCGCTATCTATAAGGATCCAGAATATATATACTTTATAGGGTCGGAAAATTATATTGTGGAAATTACAAACGGAATGAGAAATTTATATTTGTATACCCTTCTCACGAAGGTGAAAAGTATAATAATATTTGCGGCGAATCATTACTTGCGATAAAAAATGGATTCATTACCCGTAGCATAAGAGATCGTATGCGATGCCCGGCCAACCATACGAATCGACACCAAAGCCAAATATCCATTGCGCTAAGGTAAAGCTCTATAATTGGTGGGCTCAAAAGGATCCTATCTATTATGAGCTGCTGGAATCTAACCAGACCATCACAGGGAACCTGTACCGAACGCAACTGATTCGTTTGAAGCGAACATTTGCCAAAAAACTCCCAGAATATGCGGCCAGACATGAAACCGTAAAATTCCATCATGAAAACGCTCGGCTACATGTTGCAATACCTGTTAAAAAGTATTTAGAATGAAGTGGTTGGAAAGTTTTGCCTCACCTGCTTAATAGTCCAGACTGTGCCCCGTCCGACTACTATTTGTTTTAATCGATGCAGGACGCTCCCTCTGGGATATGCTTCACTTCAGAACATAGTATCCGAAATTGGCTTGATTCGTTCTTCGCCTGAGCTGTTCTTTTGGCGGGGAATCCATATGTTACCACAAAGATGGAAAAAGTTCAAAGCTAGCAATGGCCAATACTTTGAATAAATTTAAATTGTACAAATGTTTCAAAATATAAGCTAAAAATTTAAAAAATCCAGCATCTTTAAAATTAAATTTGTATATTTATCTGTTTAGAAGATACATGTTTACCATAATCATTTCCAAGTGTTTTTTAACAGCATTAAGATCGCTTTAAATATTTATATGATTGCGGCAACCATAATATGTATAAGTTATCATTCATATGATTGTAGCAAACATATATTTATATGAATGTAGTAATTAAGTATATGTTTGTGGCAAACATTTTTATAATAAATTAGAATCAAAATACCGACAAGGGATGACTGGTCCGCGAACACTGTTTTAAGGGACGACGTGATCTCAGTCTACACTGATGGTTCAAAGACAGAAAGAGTCACGGCCTTGGGAATTTTCTCCGATGAACTGGACCTTTTGCTGTCTCTTCGATTACTCGATACCTGCACGGTTTTCCAGGCAGAGATATATGCCATCGAGACAGCCGCGAAAAGAATCCGGGAACTGAATCTCGAAAAATCGATTATACATATCTACTTGGACAGCCTTGCATCAATTAAGGCTCTTAACTCCAACTTTATTAAGTTGAAATGTCTTCTCAATTGCATCCAATCATTGGCACAACTGGCACAACATCACGTCGAGTTGATATGGGTCCCAGGACATGAGGGCATCCAGGGAAATGATGTATCTGACGAATGTGCAACGAATATTCACACTTGGTGACTGTATCGAACTTGATAAATGAATGGGCTTTGAGTGAGACGGAACTCAGGTGGTCAAATATTATATCTTGTGGAATATCCAGTTTGCTCTGGCCTACTCTGACAGAGGATAGGACCAGGACTCTTTTGTCTTTTAGTAGGAATTCAATTAGGCTTCTTATGGGTATAATCACTGGGCACTGTATGATTGGACACGTGTCGGAACGTAAGGGTTCCCCACGTTATAGCTATTGTAGAAGTTGTTTAGATGAGGAGGAGGAAGAATCTTTGTTACTGCCCAGCTTTACAAGAGCATAGTGCTATATCTTGGTAGAGCTCTTTTACATGATCTGCACTGTCTCAGAGATTGGATTTATTAGAAGTACCGGCTGGTTCTCACGGGGACCACAAGAAGCACATAGTCAACGAAACTAGAGAGGAAACTATTCTCCTTTTATGTATGAAATTTCAGCATAAGGGTATGGTAATTCTAAGGGTATCACAATGGGCCACAAGGCATCCGAGTAAACTCGCTAACTTGCGAGCAACCCACGTAGGCCTCCGAGTGAACTCGCTAACTTGCGAGTAACCCACGTAACCTAACCTATTATACAATATTGTGTTGTTCTTGGATTACGATTATCATAATCTGAGAACAACATATTATGATATAATGATTGATCATGAACATGATTGCCATAATCATATTGCTACAATCACTTAAACGTATTATGGTTAAAGTAATCATATAAATAATTACAGTGACCATGATATTGTTATGGTTAATATGTACAACTATATTTTTTTTCTCTGGTTGTAGGAGAACTATTTAGTAAGAGAGAAACTACTCTTTTCTAATTGAAATTACTTCCAGAGCAGTCATCGTTTACACTATTTTTTATGATTACTATGAGTGAACTTTCCTTTTATCCCTCTCATTACACCCTTGCCTGTTATAGGGTACCTAAAACTAAATTAAACTACTGACTCATACTAGGAAGATTCTTCTTTTTTTTTTCATATTTTAATTTTGAAAAATGATTATATTATTCATTTGTTTTTCTCTTGCAAACTTCTTACAATTCAACAAGTTTTCTCAAGCCACTGCTTTTTTTTTCATGATTATTTTATTGTTCTGAGCCGAAACTGTGACTGAAAAAAGGGTTGTTTTTCAATTTTATACCCACAGAAATATTGTACGAGATGTTTTATTGTTTCAGTTCTTGTTTTCATTAATTTTTTTGTTGCTTTAGCTTAGTTTGAGATAGTGTTCTGCCTCGGGGGCTTTCTCAATGTGTTAAACTCTGGTTTCTTATACTTTTATGTGGGTGCTACTTTTTTCGTTTAGTTTTTTTTTTCCAGTCTACCTGGGGTTTTATTAGATATGTTCGTTCGGTGTTATTTTGCGTTAAGACCCTTGGCTTTGTTAGTTTGGTTTGCTTTGGAGTTTTCAATTAATTTTGTTGGTGTGCTTTCATTAGGTTTTTTCTGGTGTTGTTTTGAATTTGTTTTGTTTTTAGTTTAATTTATAAAATAATTGTGTAAAAAAGTTGAGTTTTTTTCAGCTGTCAGTTCTTATTAACGTTTTGTTGATGGTTTTTTGTTGGTTCGTAAAGTGTTGACAGTATAAAGTTTTTTTTTGAGTTGGAATATGACAAGATAATGATGTTATTGTTGAAGTTTTGAGCGAAAATTAAGTTTTGTGGTTTGACTCTTTTGTTTGTTTTAAGAAGAGAGGGGATCCCAAATTAATGGAAAATACTTTCCTTGAGGCACAATCTACTTTTTATTTGGATAAAAATAGATAATAAACAAACAACTAAAGGAACACATTAAACAAATTAGGTTGGACTAAAAAGGCTCAATAACTTGATTTCTGAAATTCAAGTCAATCGTGAGATAACAGTCCTACTGATCGCTCTATCTATTTATTGGCCTACTTAAGCTGCTTCATAAAGTCCAGTAGACCTGGGAACTCAACCTACAGATTGGTTTTTTTTAAGAAGATTTTTAAATCTTCATCATTTTGATTCAATTGTTTTATTTCCTGGCTATATATAAAACGAAATATACCCCACTATTTAAATTCAGACAATTCGGCAGAATATTTCAAATTATAATGAGAAACAAAAGATTTCAGCCTGTATGATGATGAATTGTCTTTGCGTCTCTATTTCACTAAGCAATTTGTTTAAAACACAATAATTTAACTGGTATACGAATTTATTTTCCCACCACTTTAAAATAAATCATCATTTATAACCACTTCTTAGTTAGTCTTAATATTACTCTTGGCTTAATTTTGAAATTATACAAGAACAAATAATAAGAAAGAAAATTAAAAAAATATAAAATTATAACTATAACAACCCCCTTTAACTAAAATACTACTTTATAACAAACTCTAGGAAACTTCTTTGATACCCATACTCACCTAGAGAAACTTTTTCTTAAAGAATGATACCAGAAGAAATTATTAACAAAAGGAAGGACAGACAGACAGATAGACTGATAGACAATCATCTAAAGGCTTATCGTGTGAACTAATCTTGAGTTGTTTAATTGAGCCTAACTTAAGAAGTATAAAGAACAAAATTATAAAAAAAATAGAAAACTAAGAACCAAATACTGTACAGCACTCACACACACACACTATACTGTATAAGCCGGGTTATATGGGCTGTAGTGAAAAATGTAATAAACTTAACCTCTACAACTGAGGCCATTTAAGACAAAATGTTAAGCATAAAACATAGAATGATAATAAACAGAACCAAAGAAGCCAAAGAAAATTTTCTTATATGTTGTAAAGAGTCAAGTGTTCACTTGCACTGGACTTGCACAGACACTAACGAATGATACACATACTAAATTAAAATTATTGAGGAAGGTTCTCTCAGTAACACAACACAAGTGTTAGGAAAATAGATGGTTTGACATTGGTATAAACGAATTTGAGTATTTTTATTCCCTTTATAGTCTTCAGCAAGAGTTGCAAGGGTTTGTTATTCCGTTCGTAATTTCTACATTTTTCATTTGCGACCCCACAAAGTATATATATTCCGTCTATCCGTCTGTGTGTTGAAATCAACTTTCCGTAGCCTCCAAATAACTTACAAACATCATTCATACATCAATTCATCGGGAATTCTTTCGGCTCAGTTGCTATTTAAAATCGACAGAATCGGCCCACAAATGGCTGAGATATTAAGAAAAACCAGGACAACCTCGATTTTTGGCCTATTTTTGATCTATATCTGGATTACTAAGTTATTAATATACACAATTTGGATATGGATAATGATAGATATTTTAAAGACCTTTGCAATGGCGCATATAAGGCCAAAATAAGTCGGACCTACAATTGGTAAAAATCGGGAAAAATATTTTTTACTCCGAATTTTTTTTCACCAAAAAAAATTTTTTTTTGTCTAAAATATTTTTCACAAATAAATTAATTTTTTTTTTAAAATTAAAAAAAAAAAATTAAAAAAAAAAATTTTTTTTTGCCATAAAATTTTTTGCTAATAAATTAAAAAAAAAAAAAAATATTTTCCTAAAAATATATAAGATTTGGCACAGCCGAATATAGCTCTGTTACTTGTTAAATACTTAATAGGTTTAGGATATTAAATTGAAATTGCCAAATAAACTAAAAAGTGGCATAAAAATTTCATCCAATTTCCCCTACCATTGTTTTTCCCAAAAGTACAGCATTTTTCTAAGAGTTCCAAATACTTTTTAACTCACTTTGGGATTATATGAAGGGTATATTTAAAATTTGATTATTAAGTTTATTTCTTAGGAAGATGGTTATCAATAGGTACCATAATATATAATACCCATTTTCACCCCCTTAACATTGGAATTTCCCAAAAAGTACCAAACAGTTACATGCCCATTCCAGCTGACCCGATTCGCTTCGCACTATTAAGTCGTTCTTTGTGAATTATCAGGATAACATGTCCACAATTTCGTGTTAATTGGCTCATTGTGATGTGGATTAAAACTCCTTCGAAACGTATCATTAGCATAAAGAAAAAGTACCATAGTTCTACTCAGCGTCGTGATAATAATGTGCCTACCATTATTAAAGATAATACGTAAAAAGTACCATTAAGAGGAAAAAAATGTACCACTAGAGTTACATTTTGTGGATTCTAACTTATTTAGGATCATGTGTGTCTAATTTCATGATTTTAGGTTCATTATTAAGGAGTGAGATCGTAAAATTCTTAACACACGTTTTTCATTAAAACTTTTAACCCAAGTATTATTTGATTTTTTTTTTTGATCAAGTTACTGTTGTAAAGCATGTCAGTTATTATGTTTAATGTCATTTATATTCATTTGTTGTTAATCTGATTAAAATGAGTGACCAGAAAAAAGCGCGTACCTAAAATTATTAAATATTTTCAACAAAACCCAACTTGGTCCTACAAAAAATTGGCCAAATAATAAAAGGTCTGCCATCAAACTAATTCCGATGTTATTAAATAGTACCGGGAGAACTTGTATGTTGATAGGAAACCTGGTTCAGGTAGAAGGAATGGTCCACATGATGTTTCTAAAGCCAAAAAATATAAAGCATTTTCAAAAGAGCTCCCAACACATCCCGTAGGAAAGCAGCCCAGTTAGCTCAGTACTCGGACTATTTGGTACGAAAAGTTAAAGGCAATGCAGGTTTAAAAACATACAAAGCTCAAAAAGTTCCTGACAGGAATGCTGCAAAAAATTTAAAGGCCAAAAGCAGAGCACGGAAATTGAAGTCAAGTTTTATAAAAATATATTCTTGCTGTATAATGGATGACGAAACGTATGTTCTGGCAGATTTGTCGCAGATTCTGGGTCAAAAATTGTATGTTGCTGATGCTCGAGGGAATGTTGTAGAAAAGTTTAGGACCCAAAAGCAGATATAATTTCCCAAAAAGTTCTTGGTATGGCAAGCAATATGCAGTTGCGGCAAAAGAAGCCAAACATTTGTTACAAAGGGCTCTATAAAAACCAAAATTTACATGAAAGATTGTTTACAAATGAGAATGCTTCCATTCATAAGACTTCTTAATGTGTCCACTTATTTTTGGCTTGATTTGGCACCCTGTCACTATGGTAAGCAAGGTCTTGAGTGGTACAAGAACAATAATGTGTTATTTGTACCAAGAGAGGCAAATTCTCCAAACTGCCTGGAGCTAAGGCCAGTGGAGAGATATTGGGCTCTTGTTAAAAGAGAATTGAAGAGCACAAAAAATGTGTCCAAAAGTGTGGTAGATTTTAAACGGAGATGGACTATCTGTTCGAAGAAAGTGACAGAGAGTACTAAAAAGACCTTAATTGAAGGGTTTTCGGAAAAGATTCATAAATTCATCACTATTGATTAGAACTATATAAAATAATATTTTTTGTAAATTGTAATAATAATAACATGTTAAGATTTTTTCGATCTCAGTCCTTAATAAAATTTTACTAATTTCCATCTTCATTTGATTTTACCAAAAAGTGACAAAGTTTTATCCATTTTATAGCCTTCACTTTCGTGAGAAGGGTATATATGAGTTTGTCATTCTGTTTGTAATTTCCACAATATAATTTTCCGACCCTATAAAGTATATATATTCTGGATCCTTATAGATAGCTGAGTCGATTAATCCATGTCTGTCTTTCTGTCCGTCTGTCTGTTGAAATCAATTTTCTGAAGACCCTAGATATCGTCGGGATCCAAATCTTCAATAATTCTGTCAGACATGCTTTTGAGAAGTTTCCTATTTAAAATCAGCAAAATCCGTCCATAAATAACGGAGATATGAGCAAAAATCCGAGACAACCTCCGAAAATTTCATCAAAAAAACACAATTTATTGCATGCTTTGACAAAAAAGCAATAAAACGTATGTTTGGATGTGTGTTGGCTTCATTGTTTTGCGAATTTTGTTTTTGTTTTTTTGGTGATTCGTTTCGTTTGGCGTTGTTGTTTTTATACCCTTCACCTTCGTGAGAAGGGTATATATAAGATTGTCACTTCTACAATGTAATCTGTTCGTCAGCAATTAAATGTAAAATTTTTAAAAGTTTTCTTGATATATTTAGGATGCTATACGCTGAAAGTGGGAAATTATTGCATCCACAACTCTTACTTGTTATATTCTAAAGTTCAAATCCCAAAAAGTGACAAATACTGTAATGGCATTTCTGGGTTATATTTGAAAATTTGATTTCTATTTGTATCTGTTTAGAAGATAAGAAATTTACCAAAAAGTACAACAATATTTTCATTCTTTTCCCCATTCTATTTTCATAACCAAACACTTATGAGTTTCTCAAAAAGTACCAGAATATTTATAAGCTCATATTGTCGAAAAAGAAGCTTTGTTTGGAAAACGAAAGGAGGATTTTATACCGAGTTTCTCACAAAAGTTACCAGAGCCTACACTACAGTTAATGTTATTCGCAATTAAAAGAATACGGTTTATTTAGGAAATAAACCATCGTTTTTAAAAGGTAAAAACGTAACATTATTATAAATACATAGATATTTTTACATTTCACAGTTCCGTAGCCATAATAGTTTGAAGTTTGACGTCTTCGTGTTTGTAGAAAATATAACTAATGCTATTTACCACAATATTACTTCGTAAACTCCCACTAGATCACTTTCTGTGTGGCGCTTGTTTAGTATCAATACAAAATCATTCGCATAAGGAAAAAACAACTTTAACCTCCATAATATGGTGTTTGTCAATGAGACATTTCTTTCGGGAAGTATTCTCATGATTTCTTTTACCATTTCATTGTATTAATAATAACCTTTATGCTTTCCCAACTCATCGTATCATAATTGAAAGGTAGAGACAGAGAGAAAGGATAGAACTCTTTTTGATATTCTATCGAAATGTGACCCACTGTAACACATTTCACCGCCAGCTATATCGGTGCAGCCTGGGCATTGACTAAGATGTTAAGGCATTTCGCTGAAGACATAGGCCTTTTAACATGGACTGGATTAGAGTGAGCTTTGCTCAGAACTTTGTTCACAATAGATGTGCAAATAATTCCTCCATAAACTTCTTTTTGACAATTTTATGGAAAAAGCCTAGTACTCTGTTCATATTTGCGAAAAATTATGGTTTTTTCATGCGAAAAATTTTATATGCAACAAATGATCAGCTGTTGGTTTTAATTTCGTGCGAAAGAAGTGCTGCTTATGTTATTTCGTGTGGAAAATTAAGGCTGCCTGATTATTTCACATGTTTTCCACAATAAAAACAGAGTACTGCTTTTGCGAAATTATTTCCCATATATTTTATTCCAAATATTTTATATGTAGTTTTTTACAGCAGTTCGCACGAAATTTTCAACAGAGTACTTAGCTGTAAGGTTTAATCATAATTATATCATGGAGGTTAACTCAATCAAAGACTAGGATTGGGAACATGAAACTTTAAATGTCTGGAAATTGAATTCTTTGCTAAAATTCATTAATACTAATAAGACCAGCCATCTTATTCTTAATCTGTGCTTCAGTATACCATGGACCTCACACCAATCCGTTCTTTTGGGATTGCTAAAGCATGGCTAAACCTCGTAATTGAGGTAGAACTATATTACGAGACAAATTTATACTTTATCAAACAAAGAACGGACTGGACTAACTTCTAAAAGATCCTGAAGAGTATGCAATTATGGTCTAAAGCAAGGGTGCCCAAGCCCTATACTCTTGGTGCTCATTACAGCACTCAGCACTAGCAATATGAAATACACAAACAACTTTGTCTTGTTACTTTGTTTTGTCGTTCTTCACTGTCTACATGCATGTGCAAAGCAACAACACTTTCGTATGCTTTGCTGGTAAACATTGTCGACAGCGATCATCAATGTAGATTTTGTTTATAGTATGGTATCGTTTAAAAAAGTGTATATTTTTTTCATTGTTCTTTGTATGTGTGGTTTTTACAACCAAAAATATTAAATAAAAATTAGTTTTTCTTTAAATGTATTGGTGTTTGCTCTTCCATAAGGAACTTTTGGGCACCCCTGGTCTAAAGAAAGACCTGTTATCTGATAACCTCCCTTTATTGACTCATAATCCAGATTTGTCATTTACAAAAACTGTCTGAACTTGAAAATATTTTCAAAATTTGATTTTGTCGGAAATTTAAAAAAAAAAAAAATGGATTTACGCTCTTACTCTTCCGTTTATGGCCCAGATTCGTTGATTTCCCATAGCGAAATTTTTGAAAACATATTCGATTATTGAATTATCATGTAAGAAGGCTTCAGAAAGATGATTTCAACAGACGGGTGGACATTGTAAATTGATTCCATTATCTATAAGTAATGCAAGTGATTGGTGAAGATCTTACAAATTTTATTTTGAAAACCAAATGTGACTAATTGGCTTACCTTCCCCTTGATTTCTTTGAAAAAAAGTGCCCAAAAAAGGGATGATATTTTCAGGTGCTTTGTAAGCGTATCATTTCTGTCTTTTAAATGGTAACAAAGTAATAAAATTATCTTGATATCTTTGTGTGTATATCAAATGTAACCATCTTTAAGACAAACAACAAGTTCTCATCAATTTTTTTGATTATTTAAGTGGCTACATTTTAGTTATTGTGTGATGTGGTAACCTATTTTGTTTTTTAATGTCTCAACTTCTTAATACACTATGCAGCGTTATTATTTTAATACTAAACTTTAAGAAAAGGAAGTAAGTTAAGGAAGTCATTGTTGTTTGTTAGTTCTTATTAAAAAATTTGAAACTAAATTGAAAAGGGAGTGTTTGTTATTACCAACTATCAACTTCCTTCCTTCCTTTCATTGTTACCTTTTATTTAGATGCATTTACAACGCCATATCTTTACTACCTGTCTTGGTTAAATTATGTTAATGTAGGAAAAAAAAGGCTAGAAATAAGAATAGTTAAATGAAATTGCCTTAGTTTAAGTTGAAACAAGTGTAAAATTGTTCTTAAATGCTGGCTGTTAAACATGAGAGATGAAACCTTTTCTGTAAAACGGAAGAAGTGAAGTAAGGTTTTTAATTAAAAATGTGTTTTTTTGAAAGAAAGAAAAAAAAAGAGTTTAAATTTGAATAGGAAACAGTGGGAAAATCATTTATACATTAAAACAAACCAGTTTGATGAAGGGAAAAGGTGGTCAGAATATGGAAATAGAAATTACTTATAAATAAAACTGAAATTTAAATGATTTCCTTAAAGTTGTTCTAGACACAACAAATCGGTTAATTGAATAAGAAAATTTAACTTGAATTTAATAAGAATTTTGACAATTATTCAAAAATGTCTTTGAAGATTTGATCTAGCTGTTGCTCATAGATTTATCGATAGTCTAGCATTGTTGCTTTTATAATTCCACCAACACACACCTCGCATACTATTCATCATGATCGGTTTGTGTTGAAACTCAATCACAAAACTCTGTAAATATCTTCTTTAACTGCAACATAAATTAGAAATGTAAAGTTAGCCTATTAAACTGTATAATTGATGAAGAATTAACCAGGACATTTTAATTAAAGTTCTACTTTCTAAAATTTTCTTTCTCCAAATAAAAGTATTGCTGCAATTTCTCTTCTAATATTTCTATTTATAAACAAAACTCCCAGCTGTGTGTTCTTTTATTATATCAACTACAAGTAAAACTGAAAATCCTCATATCTTTAAATCAAGGTGCATACAATTAAACTAAAATATGAAAAAAAAAATTCTCACAAAAGAAAAATACTCTTACACTTGAAATCTTGTATAGAAATGGCAAATAATTTTCATATATAATGTATGAGACATTAAAAATGTACTTAAAAACCTGATAGCATGCAGCATGCAACATAAGGAAAACAAAAACAAAACAAAAGTAGCTTCATATACTTATTAGAATTAGAAGGAAATTAAACAACAAATGCGTGGGAATTACGATGAAATGTCGAAGAGTATGTTTGTTATGATGTCTTAATAATATGTATTTAAATCAAAATTATAGGTTTTCATTTTGGCCACACAATTCTAATGTTCTAGTTTGTAAAACATCAGATAATCTAAATTATTATTAAAATTTTTTTATTTTCTTTTTTTTTGCAAATTACTACTTTTGATATAGTTTTTGTTTTTGCCAACAAATTGTAATTAAATTGCAATTAGTTGCTAACAAATGCAACAAGTAAAATGTTGTGACCAACGTATTAAATTTAATGGACTCTTTTTGTTTAAGGTGTAATTAAAACACGTGCAATAAATTAATTATATTTAAAAAGAAGGGGATTCAACATACATAATAATTTTGTTAAATATTTAAAAAGAATTAGGACTTTTAAGTTGAAACACTGATGTTATCAAATTTTAATTCTTTTAAGCAAAAATAACCGCCCAATAAATTAAAAAACAGCCTAAAAAAAGCCCAAAGTTAGTTTTCAAAAAAAAAATTTTCGTGAAAGTACTTTTTTTTAAAAGCTTTATTTTAATTAAAATCTATATTTTTTTGATATATATTACTCTTTAAAAGCAAATTCTTGAAAAAGTACCTTTTCCAAAAAGTCCCCCAAAAAGTGCCCCTTTTTAAAAGTACTTTTTTCAAGAAAGTGTTATTTAAAAAAGTCACGTTTTAATACACACTGAATTTTTATTAAAAATGCCTTTTTAAAAAAGTACTTCCTTGCGAAATTTTTTCCAAAAAGTTAGTATTTTAGAAAGTACTTTTTCAAAAAAGGTTAATAAATACTTTCTCATTTTAAATACAAAGTTATTTATAAAAATGCCTTTTTAAAAACGTGTTTATTTTGGAATTTTTAAAATTTTTTCCAAAAATTCCCTTAAAAATTATTTTAAGTTAATAAAAACTTTCGCATTTTAAGTACAAAGCAAATTTTTCATAATAGTGCCTTTTCAAAAACGTATTTTGTTCGAATACTTTTAAAATTTTTTAAAAAGTACGTTTTCCAAAAAGTCTCCCTAAAAAGTACTTTTTTAAAAACGTTAACATTTTAAAGTTCATTTTTCATAATAGTGCAGTTTTAAAAAGTATTTCCTTGGGAAACTTTTTAAAAAAAATACCTTATCCGAAAAGGTTCTTAGTTTGGAAAGTACTTTCTCATTCGCACTATTTTTTATAAAAGTGCTTTTTTAGAAAAAGTAATTTTTTCGAATCTTTTTAAAAGTTTTTAAAAAGTTTCTTTTCCAAAAAGTTCCCCTTAAAAGTACTTTTTTAAAAACGTCACATTTTAAATACAAAGTTAATTTTTCATAATAGTGCCGTTTTAAAAAGTATTTCCTTGGGAAACTTTTAAAAAAAACGACCTTATCCGAAAAGGTTCTTATTTTGGAAAGTACTTTCTCATACGCATTATTTTTTATAAAAGTACTAAAGCTACCTTTTTTAAAATTTTTTTGGAAAAGTACTTTTTTAAAAAAGCATTATATTAATTAAAAAGAAACTTCTTTGATATGTATTTATACATTAAAACAAACCAGTTTGATGAAGTGAAAATGTGGTCAGAATATGGAAATAGAAATTACTTATAAATAAAACTGAAATTTAAATGATTTCCTTAAAGTTGTTCAAATCGGTTAATTGAATAAGAAAATTTAACTTGAATTTAATAAGAATTTTGACAATTATTCGAAAATGTCATCGAAGATTTGATCTAGCTGTTGCTCTTAGATTTATCGATAGTCTAGCATTCTTGCTTTTATAACTCCACAAACACATACCTCGCTTACTAGTCATCATGATCGGTTTGTGTTGAAACTCAACCACAAAAAAAGCATTATATTAATTAAAAAGAAACTTCTTTGATATGTATTGTTCTTTCAAAAAGTACCCTTTTTAAAAAGTACTTTTTCAAGTGTAAAAAAGTACTTTTTCAAAAATTTTAAAAATATTCAAAAAAATACGTTTTTAAAAAGGCTCTATGATGATATTTTTAGAAAAGGTACTTCTTTAAAAAATTTTAAAATGATTCCAAAAAAACACGTTTTTAAAAAAGCACTTTTGTTAAAAATTGATAGTGATTAAATACAAAGTAAATTTTTAACAAAAGTGCTTTTTTAAAAACGTATTTTTTTGGAATCATTTTAAAATTTTTTGAAGAAGTACCTTTTCTAAAAAATCCCCCTAAAATATTTAATCACTATTAAATACAAAGTTAATTTTTAACAAAAACTTTTAAAAACGTGTTTTTTTTAATCCTTTTAAAATTTTGTAAAACGTAGCTTTTCTAACAAATTTCCCTGAAATTGTTTTTATTTCAAAAACGTTCACATTTTAAATACAAAGTTAATTTTTCATCTAGAGCCTTTTTAAGAACGTATTTTTTTGAATATTTTTAAAATTTTTGAAAAAGTACTTTTTCCAAAAAGTCCCCCTAAAAAGTACTTTTTTAAAACTGTTTACATTTTAAATACAAATTTAATTTTTCATAATAGTGTCGTTATAAAAAGTACTTCCTTTTCCAAAAATATCCTTATGTATTTTGAAAAGTACTTTCTCATTGGCATTATTTTTTATAAAAGTGGTTTTTAAAAAAAGTGTTATTGTTTTTCAAATTTGTGAAAAAGTACCTTTTCAAAAAAGTCCCCCTAAAAAGTACTTTTTCAAAAATGTGCCATTTTAAAAGTGGTGAATTTTTTAAAACGTTCATATCTTAAATATAAAGTTAATATTTCATAATAGTGCTTTAAAAAACTTAATTCTTTGGTAATTGATATTTTCGAAAAAGTACCTTTTCTAAAAAAAAATTATTTTCAAAACCGTGCTAATTTTTAACAGTGGCGAATTTCAGGAAACGTTCACTTTTTTTAATACAAAGTTCATTTCTTTGGAAAACTTTTAGAAAAAGTACCTTCTTTGTAAAATCCTGGCCTTTAATAATAAACATTTGTAATAGTACTTTTTAGTAAAGTGCCATTTAAGAAATTGTCCGTCTGTATGATGAAATCAATATTCCGAAGATCGTAAGTAACAGACGAAACTGAATGATACATCAATATATCGGATATGTTGCCGAATATGTTGCTATTTCAAATAAATGGGTTCATAAATGGTTTAGTTGAAATGAAAACATTCTGAAGAAACGGAGCTATCAGAAATATTTATGTCATCCAAATAAGTTTATACATGAGCGTGAAGAGGCTAAACTCCATAAAAAGTACTTTTAAAAAAAGTACTTTTTAAGTACATCTAAGTACTATATATATAACAGAGTCACGTTGCTGACTCTCTGATTAATCGTGACATAGATCAAGCTAGATACCTGTAATTTGGACTGTAGCTTTGTCTCCTCCCAATTTTGAATGTCAAAGAGCTAAAAATTGGTGCTGGTACATATCTTCTAAACTAATGTAGACAACAAACAATAATTAAAACACATATTACTGGTATTTTTATTTGGCTACATGTTTTTTTATTCTAACCTTTTTGAAGAGAAAACGAGTACAAATAGTTTTTGGTATTTTTTCGGGACCCTATGTATCTTTTAAATCACTTCACATAAAATCTAAATCTTATTCTTTATTTATCAAAATATACCAAATACAAATTTGATACTTTTTTCCTAAAATATTTGTCTTTTAACCGCTTTTTAGGAGATCCAAATACCGCTTAATCTTAGCGAAGTCGATATAACCATGTCCGTCTGTCCGTTTGTATGTTGAAATCAACTTTCCGTAGCCCCCAAATAACTTACATACATCATTAATACATCAATACATCGGGAATTATTTCGGCTCGGTTGTTATTTCAAATCGAGAAAATCGGCCCACAAATGGCTGAGATATAAGGAAAAAACCGGGACAACCTCGATTGTTGACCTATTTTTATATCTGGAATACTAAGTTATTAATATAGACAATATGGATATCTAATGATAGATATTTCAAAGACCTTGCCAACGACGTAAATAATGCCATAGTAATTCGTACCTACAATGGGTCAAAATCGAGAAAATCGGCCCACAAATGGCTGAGATATAAGGAAAAAACCGGGACAACCTCGATTTTTTGCCTATTTTTGATCTATATCTGGATTACTAAGTCATTAATATAGACAATATGGATATCTAATGATAGATATTTCAAAGTCCATTGCAACGATTTATATAAGGCTATAGTAATTTGAACCTACAATGTGGCAAAATCGGGAAAATTATTTTTTAAACCAAAATTTTTTTTTCTTAAATTTTTTTTTCACTAATAAATTTAAAAAAAAAACATTTTGAAAAAAATGTTGAAAAAAATTAAAAAAAAATACAAATTCGAAAAAAAATTGAAAACAATTTTGAAAAAAAAAAATTTTTTTTAAATTTTGAAAAACAATTATGAAAAGAAAATTTTTAATTTTGTTTACCTAAAAATATTTAAAATTTTTATTTTAAAGTATAATTTGGTGAAGGGTATATAAGATTCGGCACAGCCGAATATAGCTCTCTTACTTGTTTTTTTATATTTATTGAAATTATAAAAATTTTACAAATAAAATTGTCTTTCCAAGGAAAACAATTTAATGAACTGGAGCTTGAATAATTTACTACTAGAATAGTAATCATGAGGAAAGTTCGACAAAAATATTTGCAAATGAAATTAGAATCAGTAGATTTATTTGACATAAGATATTAGTAAAGTAAAATGAATAAGCCTCTCATATGAGACTTTTTGTAGGCAAAACAAAGTATTGAAATTTCAAGTTTTTTTTTACCAAAAGATTTATAAATTATATGTTTAGGGCCATTATTTCAAGCTTACTGAGTGACATGTTAATGTTTGCTACAGGCCTTAAAACTTAATAAATTCATCACATCTTCAGATTTGTTTTATTACATATTCTAAACACGCAACCAAGTCCTATGGCAGCAATCACACGTTATAAAATAAGACAGGAGATACTGGCACAAGGCAAGGACAGGATTAAAAATAGCTTAACACAAAATAAATAAAAATTTAAGACACGAATTTGTTAAAAACACAAAAAAATACAAATCAATTGAAATTTTTATTTATTTATTTGTCTGGCAAATGTCTAGTCGGGATTTTAATTTCAACAAAAGCAACAAAAAAAAAACATCTTCATTAAAATAAAAACATTTTTCTTTTTTCTGTTTCAAGCCAGCTCAAATTAATTAACCATGAATTCAATATTACATAGTAACAAGTTTACATTTAGTAGTTTTAAAAACTCTATATATAATAAAGTTTCAAGCATTCAAAGAAAATTCCCACTGAAGGCAGTCAGGCGTATTGAAAACGAGGCACTAGAAATAAATTTAACTAAAATGCATAATAATGTTTAAAGGTTTTAACACTTTGAAAAGAAATTATACAGAAAAACATACATAAATAGTGTTTATCTAAAAGAGCATTTTGCTTGTTAGGGGGAAATATAAATTTTATGTTGATTTAGAAAAAAAAAAAGAATTATATTGTATAATACCTGCCTTGAATACGGGTAATATTTATAAGAAGCGCCACAAGTGATCATGATCATGTGAGTGTTTTGTAAATTGATATCATGTGAATGTTTCTTTTTTTTTTTTTGTTATGCATTTTACAATTCTTTGATTTTTATTATTAATTCTAATAATGCTAATAATTTCTTATGAATTATGTGAGAGAAAGATTTTGAAAATAATAATAATAATAAAAAAAAAACGAAAGAGTTGAGACATTAACCTGTTAATTTTAAAGGGAAGGATGAACGAACCATAACAAAGTTGATGGCAAAATAGATGTTGTTAAATAAAGAAGTTGTAAACTATTGATAAAGTTTTGTGAAATTTTTTTAAACAAAATTTTAGTAAAAACAAGTAAGAGTGCTATATTCGGCTATGCCGAATCTTATATACCTTTCACCTTTGATGTGGATGCATTAATTTCCAACTTTCAGCGTATAACATCCTAAATATATCAAGAAAACTTTTAAACATTTTACATTTAATTGCTGACGAACAGATTATATTGTAGAAGTTACAAACGAAATGACAATTTTATATATACCCTTCTCACGAAGGTGAAGAATATAAAAACAACAACTCCAAACGAAACACCAAAGAAAAAAAAAACAAAAACAAAATACGCAAAGCAAAGCAAGCAAATAAACCAACACACATCCAAACATACGTTTTGTTGCTTTTTTGTCAAAGCATGCAATAAATTGTCTTTTTTAGATGAAATTTTCAGAGGTTGCCTCGGATTTTTGCTCATATCTTCGTTATTTATGGACGGATTTTGCTGATTTTAAATAGGAAACTTCTCGAAAGCATGTCTGACAGAATTATTGAAGATTTAGATCCCGAAGGTCTTCAGAAAATTGATTTCAACAGACAGACAGACGGACATGGCTTAATCGACTCCGCTATCTATAAGGATCCAGAATATACTTTATAGGGTCGGAAAATTATATTGTGGAAATTACAAACGGAATGACAAACTTATATATAGCCTTCTCACGAAGGTGAAGGGTATAAAAATCGTATAGGAAAACCGATAAAGTACCACTAAAGAACGATACCATTAGAATAAATTTTTTTTTTTTTTTAGTTTTTTTTACATTATTTTTTTGATTTATTTGCGGAAAAAATTTTAGGGACAAAAATAGTTTTTTAATTTTTAAAAAAAATTTTTTTTTTTTTTTGATTTATTTATGAAAAAAATTTTGCAACAAAAAAATTTTTTTTTGGTGAAAAAAAAAATCGGACGAAAAAATATTTTTTCCGATTTTGACCAAAGGTCTTTGAAATATCTATTGTTGGATATCTATATTGTCTATATTAATTACTTAGTAATCCAGATTTAGATCAAAATTAGGCCAAAAATCTATGTTGTTCTGGTTTTTTCCTTATATCTAAGCCATTTGTGTGGCGATTTTCTCGATTTCAAAGAGCAACCGAATTCCCGATATATTGATGTATCAATCATGTTTGTAAGTTATTTAGGGGATTTGGAAAGTTGATTCCAACAGACAGACGGACATGGTTATATCGACATCGCTATCTATAACGATCCAGAATATATAAACTTTATGAAAAATGAAAAATGTAGAAACTACAAACGGAATGACAAACTTATATATAACCTCGAAGGGTATTGCACAAACTTTCATACGGGAAGGTTGTGTTACGCTTGTTTTTTACCAACAATTTTTTGTCCCCAATTTTTTTTTCACATTTCTTCATCAAAATTTGTTTACCAACAATTTTTTGTTGCAAAAATTCTTCATAGTCGAATATAATACTTTTACTTGTTTTGTCTTCTTTGGTCATGCCTCATGACACATAGTGGGGGAACTAAAACAAAAGTGGGAATAAAGACGGACTATTAAAATTTCCCATGGCTATAGAGAAAATGTAGTTGAGTTTTGAATTTGGATTGTAAACACCAAGGAGAGGGAGTGGGGACCTCGGAATTATGAAACATTTTTAATGAGGCCAAATTTTTGTTCTCGATACGATTTGAAAGATATATTTGGTCGATTCACAAGGTATCCTATCTATCATGTCATATTGTTCTAATATTTCACAATGGTTTGAAAATGTTATTATTGAATTTCAAGCAAAAATTTCCTAAAACAAGTAAGATAGATATATTCGGCTGGGCCGAATCTTATATACCCTTCACCAAACTATACTTCAAAATAAAAATTTTAAATATTTTTTGGTAAACAAAATTTATTTTTTTCATTTTTTGGGAAATTTTTTTTTCGAATTTTTTATGTAAAATTTTTTTTATTATTTTTAAATTTTTAATATTTAGCGAAAAAAACTTGTGGTGGAAAAAAAAATCTGGTTAAAATTTTTTTCCCGATTTTGACTCATTGTAGGTCCAACTTACTATGGTCTTATATATGTCGTTGCAAAGGTCTTTGAAATATCTATCATTAGATATCCATATTGTCTATATTAATGACTTAGTAATCCAGATATAGGTAAAAAAATATGTAAAAAATCGAGGTTGTCCTGGTTTTTTCCTTATATCTCAGCCATTTGTGGACCGATTTTGCTGATTTTAAATAGCAAACTTCTCGAAAGCATGTCTGACAGGCCGAGTTCTGAAATATTAGAACAATAGGACATATATATTCGCATTTGAAAATAAAACTACAGTGTTTTTACCTACCTTACTATGGTTTTTTTGCTAATAGCGGATTCAAACCTTTCCCTAGGAGACTGTCCCGAACTAGTGATTTTACATATTATTTAAGGTGACAACTAGCCACGAGACTAGTTATTTTAACACGTACATGTCTTTTTGGATTACAATGGGACTGTCCGATAGTTTGTCCAAAATAGTCAACGCATTGGATTCACATACCGTATATATAGAGTCAGTTACCTTTCTAGCTGCCTAACTGGTTGCTTGATCAGCTAGTGCTAATTGACCTCAATTAGTTAGTTTACAAGACATCTCATTGACAGTCCAATAACTTGTAAACAAACCATCCTCCAACACTCTCCAATAGATTACTTCTAGTGGGTAAATTACTGCTTTCTAAAGTGCAGTACTAATTAAACGTTTAAAGTGACTACACTCTAGGTTACTTAGAGACACTTAAGTGGCAATTGACTCCATGCTATGTTACATGGGATGCATACTGTTAAGCAAAAAGAAAATAAACTATAAGAATTATATCAGCACAATTTATATAAAATCAGTTTATACGAATTGCCCACAAAAAAGTGCAGTACTATATAAACGTTTAGAGTGACTACACCTTAGGTTACTTAGAGACACTTAACTGGCAATTGTCCAATTGATTTCTCTCTGCACTACAAATAGCTTATACGTGTCAAATGACCCACAAATATATAAATTGGAGTCTGCCAAGTGATCAGACATTAGTGAAAATTACTGTCTATAAGGGATAAATTCACAACTTGCTTAACTGTTGGGATATGTTCTGTATGCCCTAATATGTTGTTAAATATTTTGCAAAGGGAATGTGAAGCCCCGACTTTGGTACCATCAATAGAGCCAAAAATCTTAAAAAATCCCAGTGGGATTTTTGGGAATTGTGGGATTCTCAGTAACAAATCTCAATTTTTTTTTTTTGCTTTTGCATGTTGATTGTGTCTTCTTTTTAAAAATGTCTACAATTTTTAAGAAATGGAAAATTCATAGAAGATTTTTGGCAAAAATCTTCGCTGATTTTTTTCTGAAAATTTTAATTTTTAAAAAGTTTTAACATTTTTGTTTTTGAATAAAATTTGTATAAAATTTTACAGTTTTATAGAAACTTTTGAGCAAAATGCTTAAAAAATACTGTCCCAGCCTATGAAATGGTTAAGTGTTCCTTCCAGTTTGACTAGATATTAAAAATAATTTGCCACTTTGTATTGTAGCTACCTACAATCAAAACACTATTATCCACAACCTCTATGATTTTATAAGGAAATATCAAATGTTTGCCTGTACACACAGGTGCTTAAATATTTTGTTGCTCCAAAAAAAGACATGCAATGTTTGCGACCAAAAAACTAGAAATACCCAAAGACACCAACTACAGCAAATCTTAACATATAATAAATATTACGAATTGTTAGCATAATTATGTTTGCTCCAGTTTCTATTGGATTTTTATTTTGTTTTTCTTTTGGTGAATTCATATAGAAAACCATAAATTGTAGCAAATACAATTGGATGTGTTCAATTTCTACAACACATTCATATACTTAAGGTACGGTCACACACGGCAAATATTTACTCAAAAAAGCGTAACCACTTTTTTTAGTACAAATTTGTTTGACGTTGTTTACTCTAACAAGTGTTTTGTAAGATCAAACAGCATCAAATAAAATAAAACTGAATATTTGCTTTGAATTGTCCTAAGTAAAAGGAGTTTTTACAATAAATATAAGAATTTAAATATATTTTATTTAGTGGTTACGTCATTTTCGTCAAATATTTGCCATGTGTGACCCTACCTTTAGTTTTGATTATAAAGCTGAACAAAAGTGTTTTGATTGTGGGCACCTGCAGTTCTTGCCACAAAATCTGCATGGGTCTTTTGTTTTTAGAGCTTTACTGCTAAACAAGAAATATATTTGTGAGATTGATTTAAAATTATAACTTTTAACAAGCATAAATTGAATTCAAACTTAAAATTGTTAAAATTTAAAACAAAACCAACACAAATGTGCAAACAAAAAAAAAGTCTTTGAAAAATTCATAAATCTGGGGCCAACAATGTGGATTTGAAATGTTGGAAATCTATAACGGATACAGTAATTACTTAAAAAACTCCAGCACTTAAGGCCAAAATAAAGTTTTGGTTTTAGTTTTGTTTGGCTTATTAATGGCCCAGAAACTAAAACAAAATTTTTAAACACACATTAAAAGGTCAACAAATTTAAACAAGTTTCTTAGAAGATCTTTTGTTTTTAGTAATGATTTTATTTCCAGCCACAGAGTAGAGCTTCCCCAGACAAGTGAATGATATATAGTAACTATTGTCACCTGTAGAATCAAACAGCTGTATTTTTTTCTCTTAAAGTTTATTGAAAACCAGCTTGTGCCAAATTTATTTATTTGAGTTTTATAATGAACTTTTTAAAAAAAGTCTTTTATTTTTAACGTTTTTGATGGTTTTTTGCTAATGTTTGCTTTAGTTTATTTCTTTAATTTTGTTGATTCTTTTTGATTGCTGTAGTATTAAACAAGTTTTTGAATATATCCAGCTGCTTTTCTTAATGATGTGCAAGGTGTTTTTCTTTCTTTTTTTGAAGCCAATAAGTAATTTGCTAGCTCCATTTAATAATGATAACAAAATACTGAAGACAAAACCCCTTTTGTAAAACGAATTTTAGGGGTGAAAAGGTGCAACTGTCAAAATTTGTTAAGTAAAATAAAAAAGAGTTAAACTTAAATACTTGATTAAGTTCGAAACATCTTAAACATCTATACAGTCATTGTTGCTAAAGTTAAACTCTTAGCAAACATTTTAATAACTTTCATATACACTTGTTAAAGAGACTGTCTGATCGATAATCCAAAGTAGTCAACACATTGGATTCACATACCGTTGACATGGAGTCAGTTACTTCACTAGCTACATATGTGGTTACTTGATCAGCTACATACTTAGTTATTCTAATATGTACGTTAGAATAATTAACCTCAAATAGTTAGTTAAAAAAACATCTCTCATAGAACGATAGCTAGATTATAAACCTAATCTTTCAAACAACCTTCAAATACTTATAATGTGCCGTCAAATTAATATTTCGCTTTTTAAGTGTTGTTAACCACTTAAGGCATGTCAATCTAAAACCTTTTATCAAACACGTCTCTACCAAGTTACACCCTTTGAAAACCCCTCATTAATTTGTGGAAAATAAAAAAAGAAAGTTTTTATAAGAAATTACTAAAGAAAATTATGTTAATTATCATTAAAAAAACATAAAATGCATTTTATTAATTTGAAAACATATAAGAAAATGGAAAGAAACTAATAGATTCGAATTAAGTAAAAGAAATGCACTTTCTATTAAAGCTAAGACAGAAAGAACATTATGAACTTTTTACTAAGTTAACAAACTAAAAAGGTCTAATCAAATTATTCAAGATAGAAAAAATTCTTGTAAAGGCAGTTTTTTTAAGCCTAATAGAACTTAACTGTCAAACGAACTGTCATAATGCCCTCGCTTTTTGATCAGTACAATCTTGATTTCGCGGACGATATATGTCCCTTAAACACGTCGATATTTAAAGCAAATTAAATGATCTTATAGTTCTATCGAAAGCTGTAGGACTAGAAGCGAACATAAGGAAAACCAAGGAAATGAGCCTTAATAATGTATGATGACTATATCCGGAGGCATAGATGAAGATATCCGTTCTATAGTAGGCAAAGCGAGATCAGCTTTTGGAAGCTTGAAACACATATTGCGCTCACAGCAACTACTTATCTCTCCACACCAAGTTGCACATCTTCAATGCATGTGTAAAATCACCGTTGCTTTATGAAAGTGAGACTTGGCTGATTACAAATACAACCATGAGGGAAGTACAAACGCAAATCAATAAATTCCTAAAAATTATAAGCCATATATTCGGCAAAACACAATTACTAATACAGCTTTGGGGGAAACCAAAGAAACACCCATCGAAAACCAAATCAAGAGAAAACAAGTAAGAGAGCTATATTCGGCTGTGCCGAATCTTATATACCCTTCACCAAATTATACTTTAAAATAAAAATTTTAAATATTTTTAGGTAAACAAAATTATATTTTTTTTTTTTTTTTCAAAATAGTTTTTCAAAATTAAAATTTTTTTTTTCCAAAATTTAAACAATTTTTAATTTTTTTTTTCAAAATTTAAATTTTTTTTGTTTTCAAAATTGTTTTAAGTTTTTTCCATTTTTTTCCAATTTTTTTTTTTTTTAAATTTTTTTCAAAATTTTTTTTTATATTTAAATTTAATTAAATTTTTTTTTTTTTTTGATTTATTAGTGATAAAAAAAATTATAAAAAAATTGTTTGTGGTAAAAAAAAAAATATTCGGGTTAAAAATTAATTTTTCCGATTTTGACCTAGCCTTATATAAATCGTTGCAATAGACTTTGAAATATCTATCATTAGATATCCATATTATCTAACGTATGGTGAAAGAAATACGAACAAGTATAAAATTAACGAAAACAGTTGAAATAAAATTTATTAAAATTCAAATTGTAATTAATATTTAAGCTCACATACTAAAGTATATTTACAAAAAAAATTTAGCTCCTTCGCGATTTGCTTTTTTTATTTTTTTGGGAAGATTACTCATTGAAGCCTGAATTCCTTCTGTATTTATACTTTTCAGCTCCTTTTTTATTTTCAGAATTAGGGAATCAACATTTTTGGCTCTGTATCCTCTTTCATGAACTTTTCGTTTCAAATTAGCCCAAAAAGTTTCAATAGGTCGCAATTGTGGAACATTTGGAGGGTTCATTTCCTTTGGAACAAATTAAATTTTTTGATTTTTCAAGTTTTCTATTGTGGATTTCGCATAGTGAGAGGACGCCAAATCTGGCCAGAAAATAATTTTTTGTTTTTGATGATATTTTTCGATAAAATTTGTAAGTACTGGCACACATTTTTCATTGTAAACTTGGGCATTCACAGCTAATCCACCTTTAAAAAAAGCAGGTTCACTGATACCACTTTCACTTATGGCTAACCATAACAAAACTTTTCCTGGGAACTTTGTCTTACGAATAAATTTAACTTTTTCGGTGGCGGCGTGACTAGAAGACTCAAAATAATGTTTTGGTTGCCATTCATTTCCTTCAACGGTAAAATATGTCTCGTCGTCCATTACACATTTGTATTTTGATGAGCAAGAAAAGTAATTTCTGGAAAGCTCCCGTAGTCTATGTTTAATTACCTTTTGTTGAGCTTCGGTGGTAAATGGTGCTGTTCTTTTCTTCCTCTTCTGTACTCCCATGGATTTTAAATATTTATTAATTGTGTTTTTGTCACAATTATATTTTCTACCCAATTGACGATACGATTTTGCACTGGCACCTAATACTTCATTTTTTAATTTGAAGCGTAGTTTGGAGTCTTGTAAACTGCATTTTCGACCAGATCCACTTTTTCTTTCAATTGGCATATTGTTCTCATATAAGTTTACTGTCTTGTAGATAAAGGTTTTTTTGAATCCCATGTCCTTAAAATGCAAAAAAATTTCATTTTTGGTTTTATTTGGGTTTTCTTCACAAAATTTAACAATTAATTTTCGACGGTTCAGTTCGGTTAGTGCCATTTTCGAAACAAATATTAAATTGATCCGAACAATTTTGTGTTTGATAAATAAAAAGACAGTACTCTTGAATTTACCGTATGTAATTTTTTTGTTAATGTCATGTGTCATTTTTAAATAGAGTGTTTTACTTGTTCGTATTTTATTCACCATACGTTATATTAATGACTTAGTAATCCAGATATAGATAAAAAATAGGCCAAAAATCAATATTGTCCCGGTTTTTTCCTTACATCTCAGCCATTTGTGTGCCGATTTTCTCGATCTTAAATAGGGGGGCTACGGAAAGTTGATTTCAACATACATACGGACATGGCTAAATCGACTTCGCTATATATAACGATCCAGAATATAATATACTTTGTGATGTCGCAAATGAAAAATGTAGAATTTACAAACGGAATGACAAAATTATATATATACCCTTGCCACTCATGGTGAAGGGTATACAAATTTAAATGGATTGGGCATACTCTTCGAAAGCTCATCGAAGGTATATCCAGAGCTGCACTGGACTGGAACCCGAAAGGACTGGACTGGCGAAGAACAATACTAAATAATGCAACAAACCTAAATAAGACATGGCAAGAAATCAAAAAATATAAGTAGTAACGATAGAGTGAGGTGGAATAATCTTGTCGAAGCCCTAGAGGAATGAAATAAAGGAAAAAAAACTACTCTGGCAAATCATCATAAATAGATTCCCAGCAGTTAAGCTAGTAGTCAATGTATCCCTTATAGACAGTAATCGTCACAAGTGTCTTATTACTTGGCTGACTCCAATTTATATATTTTGGCCAATTTGACACGTATGTGCTCTTTGTAGTGCAGAGAGAAGACAATTGGTTACTTTATACATCCCAGGTAATCTAGCGTGAAGACAATTGTCACTTAAGTGTCTCTAACAAATCTGGAGTGTTGTCACTTTAATCGTTTTGTGAGTAATTCGTTCAAACTGGTTTTATACAAATTGTGTTGCTATAATTCTCATACAGTTCATTTTTATTTTTCCTTAATTATACTGATATCCCATGTAATCTAGCTTGAAGTCAATAGTCACTTTAGTGTCTCTTAGTAACCTATAGTGCAGTCTCTTAAAATGTTTGTTTTATACTACACTTTAGAAAGTAGTTATTTTACCCACCAGATGCAATCCATTGGAGAGTTGTTGAAGAAAGGTTTGTTTACAAGCTGTCGTTTATTGGACTGCCTATGAAATGTCTTTTTATCTGACTATTTGAGGTCAATTAGCACCCGTACATGTTAAAATAACTAGTTATGTAGCTGATCAATTTACCAGTTAGGTAGCTAGTAAGGTAACTGGCACTATTTAACTAGGAACTAGTTCCCACCCTAAATTATGGGTAAAATCACTAGTTCGGGACTGTCTCCTAGAACTGTTGGGTTGACGCTTGAACAATGCTAAAAAATTATTGAAATTTACTTTGAAAATCAGTCATTGATTCGCTCAACTTATCCCAAATTTGTGTTCCGCGATGAGGCTCATTTTTGGCTTAACGGGTTTGCTAATAAATAAAATTGTCGCATATGGAGTGAGACCTATCCACAACAGACCCTACATACTCCATTAGATGCAGAAAATGAAGCTGCAGCTCGCGTTACGGTCAATGGAGATCGTTCAATGATTTTTTATTTTGAAAATATTGATGACACTGATCCGGGCTAGATGTGGTTTCATCAGGATGGCGCTACTTGCCATATGGCGACCACAACTATCGATTTATTGAAATCAAAATTTGGCGATAACTAGATTTCGAGAAATGAACATGTCAATTGGCCTGCACGGTCATGCGATTTGGCACCTCTCGATTATTTCCTGTGGGGCCACGTGAAGTCACTGGTTTATGGTGATATACCAGCAACAACTGACGTCTTGGAGGCCAGCACTCAGGGAATGACCCCTACTCATGCAAGGCATTGAGCTGGAACTAGGAAAATAGGTTATGGGAGGGAGGAAAGAGGGAGTAGTGTTTGTGGATATTCGATTTGAACTTTCCCATATTGAAAGTGACAGGAAAGATTCAGCGTGAAGTTTGTTCTACATACGTACAGTACGGCTAAAGAACGAATTTTCCCTGTAGTGTGTTGTTCAGTCCACTGGCCGATCTACCACAAAGGGATGTGTTCTTGATGATAAACGTGTATTGCGTATAAATCTGCAGGTATCGGCAACGAATTCCCTAATTTCATCAGAACACATTCGATTGTAGTACCAATAGAACAGTGAAACACAGCTCACTTTGTATCGGTGCTCCAGCGAATCAATAGAGTTGGATACCCTACTGCAAGCTCGGATACAGGAAAACCATTTGGGGTGGGTTTGAAATAAATTGAAATTTATTTTACATTTTTTTTTATATTTGAACTTCACGGCTTTTTTTTTGGGGGGGGGGGGGATTTATATTTTTTACCCACATGAATTCGTGCCTGCCCTACTGTCACCACTAATCACCTTCGCCTTATCCTGTATGTGGTCGCAAAGCTCCAAATTAGACTTTGAAGCACGGGCCCATACATAAGAGTTGTATTACATTTTAAGTCGGATATAGATGGTGTAAATAGTGAGGCGATCATATGGAGTAAAGTAATTCCTACAGCGTTTTAGAAAACCAAGACACTTGAATGCTTCTGGCGGTACTTGAAAAATGTGTTTAGACCAGCGGACATCACATTGTATTTTTATGCCCAGATTATCAAGAATGTCTGATTCCACAATATTTACACATTTTATATTTACCCATAAAAAAAATGAAGGGGCATGATCTGTCGTTTGTTTTTGTGTCTACATGCAACACTGACTCGAGCGAGCTTTAAAAGCGACCCAATCGCATGACCCCATTCAGAGATTGTCACAAGGTCCCGATTAAGGGAATCATTCATGTTTTGTCTCATTTCCCCAATCTCCGACAGGCTTGGTCTATAACTGAATGAATATGAATGGCAAATGTTGCTGTAATCTGCAAAAGAATACATAGGGTTGGAAGTTTGACGTAGAAGGTCTTTTAGAAAAATTAGGAATAGAGTAGGGGAAAGAACGTTGCCTTGCCCTGAATTTATCTTGAACTCGTTTGATGAGATTCCATCTATATTAACTCGTATAGTGTGATCTCTGAGAAAGCTCTATATAAATCGAGAGAAGTTATTACCGACACCAAATGCAATAAGTTTTGATAAAAGACAACCATGCCACATTATGTCGAAAGCCTTGGTAATATCTAGAACCACCACTTTACTTTCGCCAAAAAGGTGAAGGGAACGACACCATTTTTCCGATAGGAAGACTAGTAAGTCTCCCGTAGAGCGTCTTCTATTAAAGCCATACTGGTGGTTGTTAAGTAATTTGTGGGACTCCAAATATTTAACAACATGGTAGTTTACCATACTATCCATAACTTCGAAAAGTCCAGAACATATTTCTATTGTACGGTTTCAGGGTTATTAGCCTCTCCATTTTCAGGTATTGGCGTTACATTGCTTCCAAACGTAGGTTGCTTCCAACATACGTGTTATTCGTGACACGTCCAGCAATGCTTGTAAAAGTGACCCAAATTGGACGTCCATTATGCGCTTCGTCAAGAACTGCCGAGGTGGCTATATGTCCGTAATTATTTGTGTTATCTTTTTTTGTGTTATCTTTGTACAATTTCAAGTTCTATCGAGCTTAAAAAGACCTTTCTATACTTCTAGGGGCTTATTTTTAAAAGTTTAATAACTAGAAATTAAAGCTGTTTAAAAGAAATTTTTATTTTTTGAACAGCTTTGAAGTATATTTGTATAGTTTTAATTTATTTAATCTGTTTAAACACTTCTTAATATATTTTCTTTAAACATTATCTTTTTGTGTTTTTTTATAATTATTTAATAAATATTGACATTAGCACCTGGGTGGCCTTAACCAATGAGTTTGGAAATATTTTTTCTGGGATGTTAAGTTTTGTAGTGATTTTTTTCTTAAACCACAAATATTCAGTGACCATAAATTCCATAATGTGGGGGTGTTGTATTACATAATGTTTTTAGGTTTTTTTTTTATTCATAAAAGCTATTCAAAATGACTTAAGTGTGAACAAAGAAAAACATTATAAAAGATGAAACATTAGAAATAATATAAAAAAAGTGATTTAACAGAAAATACTAAAGAACCTTTAGGCAAAAAACAAAAAAATTAAAAAATTCCTCTATTATGGAAACCAAAGAAGAATCCATCAAAAAGAATTTTGAAAATCATTTATTTTAAAATCTGTAAAGAAATTACTTAATTTCTTTTTTGAAAAAAAAAAAAAAAAAAAAACTCACACTCACACTCACACGTGCTGTTAACCATTTTATTTGAATTTCTTTATATTTTCTGTTTTAAACATTTCTTTCTTTAGTAGTTTTAAACATTTCTTTCAGTTTGTTTTTAACATGTTAATTTTGTTTAAAGATTATGCTTAAATTGTCTACATTTCCGCCGCTGATTTTGTTTTATTTGGTTTCGTAATTAAACAAAAAAACAAAAAAAAAACAAAACTTGATTAATTGAAAAGCTATAAAAATAGTTGAAATAGAAACAAAACAACTTTAGAAAAACAACAAATGTTTATTTCTTGAGTAAAAGACATGATTATTTTAAATAGTTTTGAAAAACGTAACAACTTAAGTGAAATACTTAAAAATGTTTTATACTCCTTCTAAAAGACATGATTATTTTAAATGGCTGTGATTGCTTTAAATCGTTTTTCTAATTTAAAGATAATAAAACAAAGAGAATGTCTGTTGGGCATTTGTAATGTGGCGCGTACTTTTATAGAGTATTGGCTATAACAAATTGATTTAAAAATTTGTCGGTAATTAAGCCACACTTAATAACATATAAAGTTTAACATGTTTTGCTTTAATTATTTTTTATAATAGAAACCACAAATTGTATTTCTTTTCAAATTAGAAGGCAAAAAATGCTTAAAACAGGGCAAAAAAGGTTGCCTTTTTGTTCACTTTTTAGAGAGAACTTGAAAGAGGATTTTATATGTCTGACATGCTGCTTGAACGCTATAAAATAAACTCATTTTTGTACTGAATCATTTTTTGCGAGGAAAACGGATTCATTAAGATAAACCGAAGCTTAAGAAATCGTATGTGAAGCCGGGTCAACCAGCCGAATCGTTAACAAAGTCAAATATCCATGGCACTAAGGTAATGTTCTGTATTTGGTGGGAGCAAAAGGGTCCTATCTATTAAGAGCTGCTGAAATCTAGTCAGACCATCACACGGAACCTGTACCGAACGTAACTGATTTGGTTGAAGCGAGCATTTGCCGAAAAACGACCAGAATATTCGGCGAGACGTGAAACCGTAATATTCCATCATGGCAACGCTAGGCCACATGTTGCAATACCTGTTAAAATATAGTTTAGACCTTACTCTGTCCGACTACTATTTGTATCGATCAATGCAGAACGCTCTCTCTGGGATACGCTTCACTTTGAAACAGAGTATCCGATATTGGCTTGATTCGTTCTTGGCCTCAAAAGATGAGCAGTTCTTTTGGCTCGGAATCCATATGTTGTCAGAAGGATGGGAAAGGGTCATAGCTAACAATGGCCAATACTTAAAATTATTTTATATTGTATAAAAGATTCAAAATAAAAGCTAAATATTTGAAAACATCCCGCATTTTGAAGTTAAATACCCAATAATTAGTCCTTGGTTTGGCTTTAATTGTAGATTTTTATAGTCCTAAGGAGTGAGATCGTAAAAACCCAACATGGTCCTACAAAAAATTGGCCAAGCATTCAGAGGTCTGCCGTCAAACTGTTTCCAATGTTATTAAACAATACCGGGTGAACTTGTCCGTTGATGGAAAGGTCCACATGATGTTTCTAAAGCCACAAAAATTTAAAACAATTTCAAAAGAACTCCCAACACATCCGGTAGGAAAGCACCCCGGTTAGCTCAGTGCTCAGACCATTTGGTACGAAAAGTTAAAGCTAATGCAGGTTTAAAAACATACAAGGCTCAAAAAGTTCCTGACAGGAATACTGCTAAAAATTTAGAGCACAAAAACAGAGCACAGAAATTGAAGTCAAGTTTTAAAAAAACATATTCTTGCTGCATAATGGATGACGAAACGTATTATAACGATTTTGCAAAAACGATTTGAATTTAATAGTCTGTAACTACTGCCTGCAAACATTCATCATGTTTATAAACACGTCCATCAGTAGAAGCTTCTACTTATCAACAATGTTGATAGCATGCGGTTGATTAGCATTGTTTGTAAGTATGGCAGCACTGTATGTTTAAGCTGCTAACATTAACATCGAAAGCTCTAGAATTCGAATGTACTAGTATGTCCGTTAAGAGCATTGTAGAAGATTCCCGAGAGATGGCAGTGTGTATAAATGGTGACTGCGGTTGCAGTAGTCAGTTGAGTTTTTCATTGGCGCTGTTAGAGTTAACATCAACTGTCTTGTGCATTTAAGGTTGTACGTAATAGAGTAATAGACTTCTGCGAATTGATAAACGTGTATAAAGACACTGAGTGATTATTTAGACTATTGTTATTGTACATTTCAAATAAATAAAGAGTTGTTACAATTTTAAACAACTAAAACTGCTTTTATTTGCAATCAAAAGTATCCGGTTTATTTAAAGGAAATAAACCCACGTTTTTAAAAGGTAAAAACGTAACAGTATGTTCTGGCAGATTTTTCGCAACTTCCTGGTCAAAAATTGTATGTTGCTGATGCTCGAGGGAATGTTAAAGAAAAGTTTAGCACCCAAAAGCAGACAAAATTTTCCAAAAAGTTCTTGGTATGGCAAGCAATATGCAATTGCGGCAAAAGAAGCCAAACATTTGTTACAACGGGCTCTATAAATACCGAAATTTACATCAAGGAATGTTTACAAAAAAAGCTGCTTCCATTCATAAGACTTCATAATGTGTCCACTTATTTTTGGCCTGACTTGGCAGCCTGTGACTATGGTAAGAAAGGTCTTGAGTGGTACAAGAACAATAATGTGGTATTTGTACCAAGAGAGGAAAATCCTCCAAACTGCCTGGAGCTAAGGCCAGTGGAGAGATATTGGGCTCTTATTAAAAGAGAATTGAAGACGTAGATGGTCTACCTGTTCCAACAAAGTGACAGAAAGCACTATAAAAACGTTAATGGTTCAAAATTTCATCACTAGTGATTAAAACTATAAAAATATATTTTTTTTTTTTTTGAAAATTGTGATAATAATTTCAATCAAATAAAAAAAAAGATGAAAACTGTAAGTTTAGTGGTTTCGTTTTTATTAACATTTATGTATGTTAAGAATTTTTCAATCTCACTCCTTAGTTTAGCTTCAATCTTTGGTTTAAATATAGTCCTGGTTTAGCTTCAATTGAATGTTTATATAATCGTAGTTTAACATCAATCGTTGGTTTATATATAGTCCTAGTTTGAAGCAGGTTTTTATAGTCCTAGTTTAACTTCAATCGTTGGTTTATACATAGTCCTAGTTTAGCTTCAATTGTAGGTTTATATAGTCCGAATTTAGCTTCAATCGTTGGTTTAAATATAGCCCTAGTTTAGCTTCAATCGTTGGTTTAAACCTAGATTAATATAAATAGTTGATTTATATAGTCCTATTTAAGATTCAATCGTTGGTTTATACATAGTCCTAGTTTAGCTTCAATTGTAGGTTTATATACTCCGAATTTAGCTTCAATCTTAGGTTTATATATAGTCCTAGTTTAGCTTTAATCGTAGTTTTATCTATTGTCCTAGTTTAACTTCAATCTTTGGTTTATATATAGTCCTAGTTAAGATTCAATCATTGGAATATATAAAATCCTAGTTTAAGATTCAATCGTTGGTTTATACATAGTCCTAGTTTAGCTTCAATTGTAGGTTTATATACTCTGAATTTAGCTTCAATCGTTGGTTTAAATATAGTCCTTCAATTGTAGGTTTATATAATCCTAGTTTAACTTCAATAGTTGGATTATATAGTCCTAGTTAAGATTCAATCGTTGGTTTAAATATGGCCCTAGATTAGCTTCAATCGTTGGTTTAAATATAGTTCTATTTAAGATTCAATCGTAGGTTTAATCCTAGTTTAACATCAGTCCTAGTTTAACATCAATCGTAGGTAAGATTCAATCGTTGGTTTTAATATAGACCTAGTTAGCTTCAATTGTAGGTTTATGTAGTCCTAATTTAGCTTTACTCATTGGTTTATATAGTCCTAGTTTAGTTTTAATCTTAGGTTTATATATTCTTGTGATGTTTATTAACATTCGTGTTGTTTGCAGTTAAATAACCGATTATGTTTAGGGCCCTAGTGGCAGCTGTCATCAAGTGGTCTCACCTAAGTTATATAGAATAATTGTTAAAGTTTAAAAGCTACTTTAGTTTTCATTTCCAGTAGCTACAATTAAGTTATCTCACTGAGTTTAAATACATTTCTTGTAATATGATTATTTTTCCCCCCTTTAAACAAATCAATAACAATTTGCTTAACTTCCGATTTCGATTATGTCATTTATAATTATTACCTCACTAGGTGTTCAAATATAAAGAAATAAGTCTATTCTTTTTGAAAAAACAATTTAACCATAAATTATCATATACAACACGTAGACAAAGTTTCCGTTTTCTTTAACTATATTAAAATGAATAAATGATGGCTCAAAGAAAAAAGAAAAAGAGAATATAAAATATTAAAACCTTGACAATGATAAAAATAAAGCTAATTATAAGTTCCCGCTCAACAACAACCATGATGTTAAGCAAAGAATTATAATATTACAAGTTCAATGACAAGGATGTTTGTGCAAAGAGGAACTTGTTAAAGGCAAATTAAATATGTTAACAATTATTGGAAATGACAGTATAATAATGTTATTAAAGCTGATTTATGATAATAAATATTGTTTAAAAAAACTTATTACAATATCCGTTATTTTAATAATAATTGTTACAGTTATTTGCTTAACTCTAACATGATTTTAATTGTTAGTTTCTTTTAAATTAATACTCGCTTTATATGCCAAAAACTCTTATTATTAAGATTAAATCAGTACCCAAACCTCCCAAGAAAGAGGCCAATAAACCTTTTTTTCTTTCTTTTCTTTTATTTTCTTTTCTGCGAATAATTTTTTGTTTAATATTGGTGTCAGCATACCAAAACATAAAAATAAAAAATTTGTGACGAATATTTTTATTTAAAATTTATGTGTATTATTAATTTCTTTTTGGGCTTTAGTTTTTTTTAATGGAATTTCTTCTGGCGATTGTTTACATGAAACATAAAACAAACTCCAACAAAAATAACAGCATTCACTATATTTAATGTTGACGTCACTCCAGGGATGGCAAAGTATTTGTATATAATACTTTTTTAATACTAAGCCAAAAAGTACCATAGTGTTCCAGCAAATAATGTAATACTTTCAAATAATTTTATATTTATTTTAATATAACCATTTTATTCGGCCTTTATAATTAATACTATGTATTACTTTGCTTAATATTTGCTGAAATATTGCCAAAATAGTTCAAGCCCTAAGAAAATCATTATAATTAATAGTAATTTACTGTTTCTTTATGAAAATCTAAAATTTACACATGTTTTATTAAAATAACTTAAGTTTTAGTACTTTGAGGATGAAAAAAGTACTATTTGAACATTAATTTTCCAACTCTGGCACTCATTAATGTTAACGTCAAACTACTTTTATGGCCTCTTGTTTTTGTTAACTTTACTCTTTACACACTTACACATATTTCTTCACAGATAAAGCATAGCACTACAACAACAAATCAAAACAATAACAAGAAAAACTTTAGCTAGATGCGTGCATTAAGAAAGACAGAGAGACAGACTCCTGTAAGTTTTTACTCTTTGCTTCTTCACTGATAAACGTAACACAACAACAAATCAAAACAATAACATGAAATGAAATGCTTAAACAGAGACTCCTACAACATTAAAGACCACGGATTGCCAGACTAGACGATTTATTGTCAATTTAACGATTTTTAATGTTATAAATGGCCCAACGTTTCTTTAATGAGAAATTCAGTACTAATTTATAATAATTTGTCAATTATTTTAACTAATAGTTATTCGAAAGCTATTTTTTAAATTTAAGGAATATTTTATGAAATTAAAAACTAAAATTCTTAAGACAAATTTCCATGAATGTAGAATATCTCTAAGTACTATTATGAAGAGAAATATGTATTTTACGACTTTGTATGTAATTTATCTGGCAACTATGATGATGACTTGAATTTTTTATGTTTCTTTTTTTTTTTTTTTTTCAATTTAATAAAATATATAAAAAACTACAGACTTACCCTCTATATATAATTTAAAAGGTTTTGAGTGTTAAATTTTAAATATTTTAGGAATTTCATCAAATATTTTATTATAACTGCGACATTTTGTGATTTATTTGTAGACTAGATTTTTAATTTAGATTATTGTTTAGTTACCAAAAGCTAATAAAAATCAAGGAAGTATAAAGATGTAGATATATAACATTTTATGTATGTTAGAGATCAATGGTAAAACAAACTTTTTCGAAACTAATGACATTTTGAAGGGTACATATCTGTTATTTATTGAACATTATAGTGTAAACAACTTAGTTTTTTTTGCTTCAAAAATGTCAAATTTGGACCAACAAAGCGTCATATGCGGGAAGTTTTGCTTTACTTTTTTAATTTGAAAAAAGTGCCACTGAAGCTCAAATATTGCTGACCAAAGCTTATGGTGAATGTGTTTCATAGGTTTCCACGTGCGACAGATGGTTTATGCAGTTCAGAAGTTGTGATTTTGACACGGAAGACAAAGATCGTCCAGGCCAGCGAAAAAATTTGAAGACCAAGAATAGTAGCCATTACTCCATGAAGATTGTTCTTAAACTCAATAAGATCTTGCAAAATCATTGGGAGCTACTCAAGAAGCAATTTCAAAACATTTGCAAGCAGCAAGATTCATCCAAAAGCAGGGAAACCATACGAATTGAAGCCGAGAGAATTTGAAAGATGTCCAAAATGGAGCTTGAACGCTATAAAAGAAAATCATTTTTGCACCGAATTATTACGTACGATGAAAAATGGATACATGACGACAACCCGAAGCGTAAGAGATCGTATGGAAAGCCCATGTAGCTATGTATTTGCTGGGAAAGTTCGAGCTGTTGGGACAAGCTAGTGATGTGAAGAATAAAACTCGTGCACGTCGCTCAAGAACAACTGAGAACTGGTCCGGCGGGGTCATTGGACCTTACTTTTTCGAAAATGAGGTTGGATCAACAGTTACGGTGAATGGATTACGCTATCGAGATATGATTAATGACAATGGACAATGTTTACTTTCAACAAGATGGCGCTACGTGGCACACAAGCAACGAAACCATTACTCTTTTACGGGAAAAGTTTCCGGACCGTGTTATCTCTCGAAGAGGTGATCACAATTGGCCACCGAGATCTTGTGATTTAATACCTTGCGAGTTCTTCCTTTGGGGCCACGTGAAAGATAAGGTCTACGCCAACAGCCCAGCGTCGATTCAAGACCACAAAGATAGAGTTCGTGAGGTTATCGAGGACATAGGGCAGCCACTTTGCGATTTGGTTTCATGAAAATGACATGGTCCTGTAAGCGTGGTATTGGTGGCCAGTTGGCTGATGTTGTTTTTAATTATTAACGGCATACCTTCCTCTTTATTATGAAATAAACATCCGATCATTTATCTCAAAAAATTCCATTTTTCTTTGAATACCAAAATAACACCTCTTGTTGGAAAACTCTGTATTATAAGCTGCTGAAATCTGGCCAGACCATCACATGAAACCTGTACCGAACGCTTCGTTTAAAACGAACATTTGCCGAAAAACGCTCAGACATGAAACCGTAATATCTCATCATGACAACGCTAGGCCACATGTTACAATACCTGTTAAAAAGAATATAGTCCAGACCTTGCTCCTTCCGAATACTATCAGCCCAATTATGAATAAAAAATTCCCTGGGAGTTTGTTCCCCGGGAGTTTTTTCCCATTGAATTTGAATAGGAAAAATGGGAAAAGGGAAAAAACTCCCGGGGAATTTTTATTCATAATTGGGCTGTATTTGTTTTGATAGATGCAGAACGCTCTCTCTGGAATATACTTCAACTGAGTATCCGAAATTGGCTAATTCGTTCTTGGCCTCAAAAGATGAACAGTTCTTTTGACTCGGAATCCATATGTTGCTAAAAAGATGGGAAAGAATCGTAGCTAACAATACCCAATACTTTGAATAAATTTATATTGTATAAATGATTCAAAATAAAAGCTAAATATTTGAAAACATCCCCCATTTTTAAGTCATACACCAATAGTCCTACGATTGAAGATAAACTGGGACTATGTAAACCTACTATGACTATATAAACCTACAATTGAAGCTAAATTAAGACTATAGATAAACCCGCGATTAAAGCTAACCTAGGACCTACAATTGAAGATAAATCTACAATTGACGCTAAATGAAGACTATAGATAAACCTGCAATTGAAGCTAAACTATGACTATAAATAAACCTACTATTGAAGATAAACTAGGACTTTATATAAACCTACAAATGAAGATAAACTAGAACTATAGATAAACTTACCATTAAAGCTAAAGTAGGACTATAGATAAACCTACAATTGAAGCGACACTAGGACTATAGATAAACCTACCATTAAAGGTAAAGTAGGACTATAGATTAACCTACGATTTAAGCTTAACTAGGACTATAGATAAACCTACTATTAATGATAAACTAGGACTATAGATAAGCCTACCATTAAATCTATACTATGACTGTAGATTAACCTACTATAGGTTAACCTTGAGGCTAAACTGGAACTAAGTATACATAAACTTACGAATGAAGCGAAACTAGGACTTTTTATAAAACTTCGGTTAAATTTAAATTTGAATTATTTGCTGGATTAAAATTTTCGTTTGTTACTATATTTTCTCTGTGTGTAATACATAAAATACAAGTAAAACCCAAAAATTTCCAGTCATCACAACACCAGAAATAAAGCCAGCAATTTGTAGTTTTATTTTTTTATTTTAAAATCTTTTAAGAGTTAATCTCTTCTTTAAAGAATAACAAAGAAATTTTTAAAAGCCAACTCTCTACTTAAGTGCTTATCTCGGGGCTTGTTAACCTTTGCTGTGTACATATTTATGTGTAAAACTCTAAAAGCTGTCAATATTTCAATATTTTTTCTTCATGTTTTTTAACATCTCTGGTAAGAAATCTGAAAAAAAAAACTGACATACAAATAAATCGCGTGCCTTAAAATCCACTAATTATTTATGGTTTCTTTTCTGGTGTTTTTTTTTCCACAAAAAAAATTATTTATTTCACTTCTTGTTTTGTTTCCTTGTAATAGTAAAAAATGGGTATTAATTAATTAAACTGCCAAAATATAAATTTGTTAACACTCCCTTTTTAATTGCTTGATTAGGTAAGCAGCTCCCACTGTGTTCACACTTTGTTTTGCAAAATGATTAAATGTTTAGAAAGAATTGCTGTTATTGATTTCGATACTCAGTTTTACTTGGAAATTAGTAAACTAAACCATGTAATTTGTTAATTGCTGAAAAAATATTTAGAAATTATTTAGCTGGAGGCAAGTATTCTTGAAATCAAAAATTAGTATATAGAATAGAAAGTTTTAAAGGAGAAAGAAATAAAAAACAGTAGTGCTTGTTTTGTTATCTGAAATAAGTGGTTTATAAACATATTTCAAAATTTAAACCATACTATTAGTTCATTACTAATTACTTTATTTATTTTTATTTTTTTATACTTTCAGGTAAGTCGTTAACATTAACATGTTTTAAATTGTTCAACGCAAATTTGTTTAACTTGTAATGAGTGAGTATTGACATCCTTATTATTACACTTTTTTTATCATGGCTTTTAGCAATTACAGCCACCTGAAATTTCTCCTAAACATGCCTTCTAAATAACCATAACATTAAACGTACCGTATTGAATGAAAACTTAATACAATAATTATTAAATTTTCAACACCACAAAAAACTACTGCTACTTACTACTAATTTTTTGTGTTGTATTGTCAGACTCTTGAACCAGGTCTTTCGAGACACAATTATCAAGACGGAAAAATAACTATGTACATCAATTTCATATGAAGTATTGAACAAAAAAACAGAAAACAGAAAACAGCATAGTCGTGTACCACAAACAACATTCGAAAT
Organism: Calliphora vomitoria; assembly: GCA_942486065.2. Taxonomy (NCBI): domain Eukaryota; kingdom Metazoa; phylum Arthropoda; class Insecta; order Diptera; family Calliphoridae; genus Calliphora; species Calliphora vomitoria. Next base: position 64,199,108 of record OW818032.2, on the reverse strand, counting down.
TATTTGCCAATTCATTCCATTCCAGGCTTACATATGTTCAGACAAAATTCGAATCGAATTAATGACAGAAGAAAAAACATAAAACTATATTAATATAAACATCACAGAGTCTGCATTAAGTGAGTGAGGTAAAGGCAGGGAAGTAAAAGAATGTGATTCTTTAAATATTTTTTCTTAGTAATTGTGTATAAGAGATTTTTATTTAGAAAAATTGTGTATAAGATATTTCTCTATGGAAGCAATTGTGTATAAGAGTTTTTTTTTTATAGAAAACATTTTGCTTAACAGTTTTTTCCATAGAAAAACTAACCACTTTTTAATATTAAATCAACAGAAAACTGTTATACACCCATTTTTCTAAATAAAAAAGTGTCTATAATAGTTTTTTAAATAGAAAATATTGTGCAAATCAATTTTTTCTATAGAAAAAAGTGTGTATAATAGTTTTTTGTAAAGAGAAAAGTATGTATAACAGTTTTTTTATAGAAAAGTGTGTTAACTATTTGTTCTAGTTTTTGTGTGTGTATAACAGTTTTTTTCTATAGAAAAAAGTGTGTATAACAGTTTTTTTCTATAGAAAAAAGTGTGTATAACAGTTTTTTTCTATAGAAAAAAGTGTGTTTAACAGTTTTTTTCTATAGAAAAAAGTGTGTATAACAGTTTTTTTCTATAGAAAAAAGTGTCTATAACAGTTTTTTTCTATAGAAAAAAGTGTGTATAACAGTTTTTTCCTATAGAAAAAAGTGTGTATAACAGTTTTTTTCTATAGAAAAAAGTGTGTATAACAGTTTTTTTCTATAGAAAAAAGTGTGTATAACAGTTTTTTTCTATAGAAAAAAGTGTGTATAACAGTTTTTTTCTATAGAAAAAAGTGTGTATAACAGTTTTTTTCTATAGAAAAAAGTGTGTATAACAGTTTTTTTCTATAGAAAAAAGTGTGTATAACAGTTTTTTTCTATAGAAAAAAGTGTGTATAACAGTTTTTTTCTATAGAAAAAAGTGTGTATAACAGTTTTTTCTATAGAAAAAAATGTGTATAACAGTTTTTTTCTATAGAAAAAAGTGTGTATAACAGTTTTTTTCTATAGAAAAAAGTGTGTATAACAGTTTTTTTCTATAGAAAAAAGTGTGTATAACAGTTTTTTTCTATAGAAAAAAGTGTGTATAACAGTTTTTTTCTAAAGAGAAAAAAGTGTGTATAACAGTTTTTTTCTAAAGAGAAAAAAGTGTGTATAACAGTTTTTTTCTAAAGAGAAAAAAGTGTGTATAACAGTTTTTTTCTAAAGAGAAAAAAGTGTGTATAACAGTTTTTTTCTAAAGAGAAAAAAGTGTGTATAACAGTTTTTTTCTATAGAAAAAAGTGTGTATAACAGTTTTTTTCTATAGAAAAAAGTGTGTATAACTGTAAAAAGTTTGTATAACAGTTTTTGTGTATATCAGTTGTATCTCTGATCTGAGTTTTTTTTTATTTGATTAATTTAAGTCTCTGCTTTAGCTAGTAAACTACTAAAGAGGACTTTCTGTGCACCTTTTTTTCTAAGAGGAGTGTTTGTTAAACAAAAATACAAAAAAAAAAAAAATGGATCTACAACAGTTGTTATTGCTGTTGTAGACACTACAGAAAGCGGCTGCTGTTCATGTCATTGCTGCATGAGTTTTTTTTTTTTTTTTAATTAAAAAGATCGTTTGGCACACGCCAAACTGGTTTCTTATTTTCATTTTTATTTATTTTTATTGTTTGTTAGCAAAAAAAGAAAAAGATCAGTTATAAAAATGTTAATGAATAAATGAATACACTTACAACAAGTATGAATGTATAAATGTTATTAAAGCAGGACCAGGAAACCTAAAGGTGTGTGTGTTGGGGATTAGCTAGCTGCCTCAACGCAGCAGTTAGAGTTCCATTCATCTGTGGAAGTCTTTCAAAGTATTTATAACAATTTATTATCATGTTGTTTAGTGTTGGCTGGCACGATAAATCAAATTGCATTGAGGCTTTATAACGATTTTTTAATGAATTGTCAATCGTATTTATACGCTAAAAACAATGACACAATCTTAGGAGAGAGATTGTTAGAAAAATTGATTTAATCTATAAAGCCTGAGGGGTTTTGTAGTATTTTTATTGTTTTTTTTTTGTTTTTGCTGTTGGTAGATTTTCTTTGTTTTTATTAATAAAATTATTGTTAGTTTAGTCATTGTTGTTGTTGTCGGTTTTGAGGAGTGGTTTGTTGTCTAGAATTAATAGATCAAACAATCTATTGTAAGTGATTAAATCAAGGTAAAAGCAGAATTATTGATGTTGTATAGAAAACACTGTTATACACAATATTTTTCTGTAGAGAATATTGTTATGTTTATGTTTTTCTATAGAAAAGACTGTTAAACAAAATGATTTCTATAAAGCAAACTGTTATACACAATAATATAACTGTTATACAAAAGTTTGTCTATGAAAAAATGTTATACATAATGAAAGAAAGAACTTTTATGCAGATTTTTCTATGGAGACATCTTTTACATAAAAGACAGAGCAATTTTCTATAGAAAATACGTGTCTCAAACACATTTTTCTATATAGAAAATATGTGTCTCAAACACATTTTTCTATATAGAAAATATGTGTCTCAAACACATTTTTCTATATAGAAAATATGTGTCTCAAACACATTTTTCTATATAGAAAATATGTGTCTCAAACACATTTTTCTATATAGAAAATATGTGTCTCAAACACATTTTTCTATATAGAAAATATGTGTCTCAAACACATTTTTCTATATAGAAAATATGTGTCTCAAACACATTTTTCTATATAGAAAATATGTGTCTCAAACACATTTTTCTATATAGAAGATATGTGTCTCAAACACATTTTTCTATATAGAAGATATGTGTCTCAAACACATTTTTCTATAGAAAATACAATATAGAAAGTTTGTGTTTAACTAAGAGAAAGAACAATTTTCTCTAGAAACTTTGTGTCTGCCTCAAAGACAGAACCACTTTCTATAGAAAATGTCAGGCTGACCAATGACTGAACCACTTTCTTTTGCAAATTTTAACGTGTATCAAATACAGAACAATTTTCTGTATAAAATTATAGTCTGTCTAAAAGACGAAACAGTTTTCTATAGCAATTTTATGTCTGAATCAAAGATAGACCAATTTTCTATAGAAAATTAGAGTCTGTCTCAAAGAGAGAAACTTGAGTATGCCTCAAAGTGGAACCATTTGCTATAGAACATTTGAGTCAGCGTCAAAGACAGAATATCAAAATTTATGTATAAAAACTCTTAACCACATTGACAGTATAATCATTGCTTATTTGTAAAAATAACCTAAGTTTTTCCTTTTATTTTATTTTTTGCCACAAATAAAGATTTCAAGTTCAAGTTTGTGTAATGTTTTGTTTCTTAAATAACTATAATTTATCTTCTCGAAACAAACCAAAAAAACAATCCTGTTTTTCTGTTTAAATTAAACACAAGCAAGCAACTATTAGTATTCAACAAACAGATGTTACATTATTTTAAAACTGAAGAAAAAACACAAAAAACATGTTGCAAATAAGAATAAAAACTTAAACTACACCTAAGTTTACCTTTTAACAAAAAATATAATAAAACAACAAAAAAAAAACTTAGGCTACCTAATACTCTACACAAGCAAGTTAAAAAGTTGCAGACAAAAAAAAATTATACATTTATTTATGTGAGGCTCGTGCTCAACTAGTTATCATCTTATTTGTGGTTTTCCTACATCATTTTAAAAGCCTTTTAAACTTCACCAGACTTAAGAAATTTAGTTTTAAAAGCTGGCTGCCTATCTCAACTCTATTATACTCGTACTTTACCAGCCTATCGATGGTCACTAAAATATATTGTTAGCATCAGCATAATGATGCTGCCGTTCAACTAAACAGACTTTCTTTGTTTTTTTTTTTTTTTTTGTTTGATTTTACTTGTGGGCCTATGTAAGCATTTCAAATGCTTTTAATGTGAGTATTTTTTTTGTTTGTTTGTCTCTAGAGTGTGGAAGGCAAAGAAAAATTGTGAACTGCTGCGTGTTGTATTTTATTTAACAGGCTACTGGTATTTAAAAACCATGACTTGTAGATGTAAGCAAACTATCCTCAAACGTTTGTTGTAGGAAAAAAGTTAGAGTTAAAAGTTAGACAGAAATTTATGAGGTTTCAAGGAGTTGCAAATAAATTTAGCTTGATTTGTTCGTGATACAAAGTCTTTGATTGGTAAAACAAAACAATCAATTTAAGACAAATACATAAATAAATGTAACATGTCAGCATTGAATTAAATATATTTGGTTTTGTATAAAAGCTGGTGAAGTCATTAAAACAAACTACTTACGACATTTTTAAAGTTAGGTAATGTTAGGAAACAAAAGGAAAGTAATAATTCCAAGTTTCCATAGAAAATTGTTCTGTCTAAGAGACAAATACCAAGTTTCTATAGAAAACTATTGTGTCTGTGAGCCAGACATCAAGTTTCAGTAGAAAATTATTCTGTTTTGAAACAGATATCAAGCTTCTATAGAAAATGTTTGAGTCTTTAAGACAGACGACAAGTTTCTAAAGATAGTTGCTGATTCTTAGAGACATACACGAAACTTTTATAGATAAGTGTTCTGTATTTAAGACAGACTTCTATTTTCTATTGGTTGTATGTTTCAAAAATGATCTTAGCTATGATCTTTTCCTATCTTTCTGGCTCCAAATGGATTCAGAGCCAAAAGAATTACACATCTTTTGAGGCCAATAACGGGCCAAGCCAATTTTGGATACTCTGTTCCAGAGACAGAGTTCTGCAATCATCGCAGTAAATAGTAGTTGGACGGGGCACAGTCTGTACTATAAAGCGTGTGAAGCAAAACTTTCCAACCACTTCATTCGAAATACTTTTTAACAGGTATTTCAGTATATGGCCGAGCGTTGTCATGATGGAATATTACGGTTTCATGTCTGGCCACATATTCTGGGCGTTTTTTTGGCAAATGCTCACTTCAAACGAATCAGTTGCTTTCTGTATAGGTTCGCTGGGAAGGCAGGCGTGGATCCAGAGGGGGTGAAATAGGAATTCCACCCCCCCCCCAAAACAGAAAAGTTTTAATGTAAAAAAGAAAGAAAAATGTAGAACAAATTTTGATTGCCTAAAGAAAGTTGTTCCGGCTTTGAGACAGACTAACATTTTCTATAGAAAATGGTTCAGTCACTAGAGTGACACTAATTTTATAGGAAATATTGTGAAGCCAGTTTTCTAAGGATATACTGATTTTGTTTTTCCGTCCGTCTGTCTGTTTTTTTTTCTCCGATACGCTGGAGGTGCGGAATTTTCATAAATGTATTCAACCCGTATTGAAAAACATGCACGATTCACGAATGCCTACGTACTAAACCACACCCCCATTCTTCAGACCCATATTCCCGCGGAACTGCCATTGGGTATTACTTCGCGGGGGTTCTCACTGTGTAGTTCCAAAATTCAGGGCAGCCTATCTGTTTCCGCCTTGCGGTTTCTTTCTGCTAACCTTGACGAGTGGTTCACAATTTTCATGAATCTTTTTAATGCCTCCCAGTTATCTTCCGTTCGAAGCATAACTTCGATCACGTTATCGATTGACAGGTTTTCGCCAACATTTAGCGCCAGTTGATTCCTTTGGCTTATAAACCGCGGACATTTGAAAACGACTTGTTCCTCCGTTTCATCTTCGTTTGTACATTCCGGGCATCTAGGTGAAATATCATGGCCAAACCTGTATAGATAACTCCTGTAACCTCCATGGTCTGACAAAAACTGCATCAGGTTATAGTTCGTCTCACCGTGCTTTCTGTTGATCCAACTATTGATGTTAGGAATCAGTTTGTAAGTCCACAGAGAGAACAGATTCGTAGTGGCAACCGAATTTGTTGCCAATCGAATGATTCGGTTGGACACATAGAATTTTTCGGTTCTAGTAACAGAAAAGAAGTTTATAGAGAAGAATTTCGGTTGAAGCAACCAAACTTTTTTAATCCCTTCTAAAATTTTGTAGCCACAACTGTAAAAGTCAGTCATCAAGGTAGAATCATTCGATTGGCAACAAATTCGGTTGCTACTACGAATCTGTTTTCTCTGTGCAGCTTTCTTTTTGTGTAGTATCCCACCTTTGTTGCCAACTGCGTATAGATTTTTCTCTTTCGATTTTTCTCAAGGTTCTCCTTACTAAGCTTGGGTTATTACTAAGCGCGTAGCACATCTCAGGTATCTCGTTAGCTGCTATATCTATTGGTACAGTTCCAGAGATAACACTAGCTGCTTCGAGGGATATTGTACGATATCCACTGCATACTCTTAAACAGGTTCTCCTGAAGAGAGATATCATGCCCTTCTTGGCGGAGTTTTTTGTCATGTTCTCTCATACTGGCGCTCCATAAAGGAGTATTGAGTTTGAAACTCGTCAGAGGAGTAGTCTCCGGCTTTGTCGGGGACCTCCAATATTCGGCATCATCCGCGCGTTAACGACGCTGGTAGCCTTCTTACATGCATATTCCATGTGAGTTTTGAAGTTCAAGCGATCGTCTATCATTACTCCTAAATATTTAATTGCTCGCGATGACGCTATTGTGGTATCTCCTACTCTCAGAGTAAGTGTTTCTACCTTCCGTTTTCTGCTGACGAGAACAGCCTGGGTTTTGCATAAAGTTGAACGTCCTCTAGATGTCTAGCTTGGATAAGTATTGCAATATTGTCTGCAAAGCCTACAATGGTAGCCTCTTCAGGTAGTCTTAGTCTGAATACCCCATCATACATGATGTTCCATAAAGGTGGTCCAAGGACTTAGCCCTGTAGAACTCCCGCCGTAACGTTATATGATTCTAGGCCATTATCAGTTTCATACCATAGCGTTCTATTCGAGAAATAGTCCATGGTTATTCTAGTTAGATAATTTGGGATATTTATTCTCCGTAATGGTGATAATATAAATTACCACCCAGCTGAATTGAATACATTTTTGATGTCCATGGTAATAATAGAGCAGTATTTTCTTGCAATGCCTTTGCCTTGAATAGGAGTTTTCGCCGTGTTCACCACAAGATTGATAGCATCGAGCGTTGATTTCGCCTTGCGGAAACCAAACTGCATATTAGATATGCCACCGGCCTCCTTCGCTGCTGTTTGTAGACGTATGTATATAATTCTCTCTAAGCATTTGCCTATTGCGTCCAAAAGACATATTGGCCAGTAGGATTGAGGTTCGCCTAGTGTTTTTCCTGGCTTTGGGATTAATATCAGTTTCTGCATTTTCCATCTACTGTAAACAATTTTGAGAACATGTGGGGCCTTGTTCTAAGGGCTCTTCATCAGGAAAAAGAGTTTTTACTATGTTATTAATCAGCTCTGGGCAAGTAATTTTGTTGATTTCTTCCCTTTAAGACGCGCCATCACTATTCGATAAGCACTACCCCATGGGTTTTAGTCAGCTTCGTTACATAGCTTTTTAAAACCGTCCGATTTACTTTTGTTTACGGCTTTTTGAAGTTTTTTTCTAATATATTCATAGATTTCTCTTTTTAAGGTGTAGTCGGATGGTGATCTACTTCTTAGGCATGAATGCATCACAAGCCGCCTTCAACGATGAGACTAGTTCCTCAGACATTTCTGCCGCGATGCCTTCTATTATGTTGTAGTTGGAGAACACTTCCATGAAACAATCGGCGTCAAGTTTATCTTTGGCCCATCCTTGAAGGGTACCTTTTCTTTGAACTATCTGCGCTGTCTGTCTGTATGTCTGTCCGTTCGTTCGTTCGTTCGTTCGTTCGTCAGTCTGTCCATCAGTCTATCTGTTGAAAACACCCAAACGAAAGGAGCTAGCTGTCTGATTTTCAACAAATACTTTCTGTTGATAAGGTTTGTTAGGTATTGAAAATGGACAATATCGTTCCATGATTTCACCTATCCCCCACACAAATGTTCCCACAGAATACTGTTTAAGCAGTCATAATCTATTGATCACGAGGCAATATTGATCAAATTTTACACAAAATAGTTCTATGTAATCTGAAATTATACTGTAAAGTATGGCGAAATCGGGCAACATTTGTTGGTAGTCCTAAAACAAGGTCCCCCTCAGAAAATGACCTGAACATTCATAATTGTTTTAAAATAATTAAGGCCTCATTTTATAAAAGGAAACGTTTGGAATCACAAGCAATTTGTATGAAGAAAAGGGTTTGAAACTTGAATATTTTCCATACAATTTTATGTTAGCGTCGTTTGTTGTTTCGTTTTATAAAATTAGACCCCTAATAACGTGATGAAATTGGACATAAGCAATTTTAAGATGAACATAAATCTGTCTACTAATTTTTGTAAAGAAGGGCCCATAATTGACCCTACCCCTCCTATAACCCCTATTACAGAAAAATATTTTATTGCCACATATTGATGATGGGTATTATTTCTTGTTTCTACTGAAAACATTTTATATAACAGTTTACTTTATAGGAAATATTCTGTATAATTTGTTTCCTCTATAGAAAATGTTATACAATTCTCAGTCGTCATAATTCATTTAAAGTTTACTGTTTAAAACATAAAATCTGTTTGTTGGTCTCTATTGTTTTCTCTCTCGCTCTCTCTCTCTCTCTGGATAAAGGCTTTAATGCTCATGTTTGTGTTTTAGATCTTTTGTTTTTGAGTTTAAATCTGTTTTTGAGAATTCTCTTTGAGATCTTCTATAATTCAGTATCTTTAATATTTTTAATAAATAAAAATTCACAGCTTAATTCTTTTGTTAAAGACTTATAAAAATTCAACAATTCTTGCAAAGTTTGCATCATAAAACCTTTATAAATTAAACAGTACAATATTTTATTACAGCTTAAAAACCAAGTGACGTTTTATTTGTTGCAATTAAATTGTCAATAAAAATTTTATAATTTTAAGCTTCTAAATCATGACATATTTCTATTTTCTTCATAATTTTGTAACTTAAAATTCTTGCTACTTAAACAGTCTTGATTTCAAACGGCTGCCCACTTTGTTTGTTCTTTCTTGTAAATTAACAAATCTCATGTTGTTAGCTTCTTACTTTTGTAATTAATTCTAAGCATTCTTGTAAAGATTCAAGTTTTACTTTTCCCTCCTTTTAGAAGTAAACAGAGTTTTGAAAATTTGTTACTTCTTGTGTTGTTTCTTTCTTTCATCATTTATAATTGCAGTGATACTTCAATAAATCGTTAGTAATTATTTCTTTTGATCTCCAGGTGTTTTGTTTAATGATTTTCTGCTTAATTATTTTGTAATTATTACGATGCAGCAGATTAGTTTTGTAAGAGGCTTCTGTTTAAAGCTCATAGTAGAAATTGTTGTGAATTGTAGTTTATATAAAAAGTAGCAGATAAAAGAACAAATTGATTTTGATGAGGTAATTCAAACAGAAATTCTAAAAAGTAAAAGAAAACTTGTTCTCTAATAGATTTACAAGATAATTTTCTATAGAAAATTGTTGTGTGAGTCTGTCTCACAAGATAATTTTCTATAGAAAATTGTTGTGTGAGTCTGTCTCACAAGACAATTTTCTATAGAAAATTGTTGTGTGAGTCTGTCTCACAAGATAATTTTCTATAGAAAATTGTTGTGTGAGTCTGTCTCACAAGACAATTTTCTATAGAAAATTGTTGTGTGAGTCTGTCTCACAAGATAATTTTCTATAGAAAATTGTTGTGTGAGTCTGTCTCACAAGACAATTTTCTATAGAAAATTGTTGTGTGAGTCTGTCTCACAAGACAATTTTCTATAGAAAATTGTTGTGTGAGTCTGTCTCACAAGACAATTTTCTATAGAAAATTGTTGTGTGAGTCTGTCTCACAAGACAATTTTCTATAGAAAATTGTTGTGTGAGTCTGTCTCACAAGACAATTTTCTATAGAAAATTGTTGTGTGAGTCTGTCTCACAAGACAATTTTCTATAGAAAATTGTTGTGTGAGTCTGTCTCACAAGACAATTTTCTATAGAAAATTGTTGTGTGAGTCTGTCTCACAAGACAGACACAACAATTTTCTATAGAAAATTGTTGTGTGAGTCTGTCTCACAAGACAATTTTCTATAGAAAATTGTTGTGTGAGTCTGTCTCACAAGACAATTTTCTATAGAAAATTGTTGTGTGAGTCTGTCTCACAAGACAATTTTCTATAGAAAATTGTTGTGTGAGTCTGTCTCACAAGACAATTTTCTATAGAAAATTGTTGTGTGAGTCTGTCTCACAAGACAATTTTCTATAGAAAATTGTTGTGTGAGTCTGTCTCACAAGACAATTTTCTATAGAAAATTGTTGTGTGAGTCTGTCTCACAAGACAATTTTCTATAGAAAATTGTTGTGTGAGTCTGTCTCACAAGACAATTTTCTATAGAAAATTGTTGTGTGAGTCTGTCTCACAAGACAATTTTCTATAGAAAATTGTTGTGTGAGTCTGTCTCACAAGACAATTTTCTATAGAAAATTGTTGTGTGAGTCTGTCTCACAAGATAATTTTCTATAGAAAATTGTTGTGTGAGTCTGTCTCACAAGACAATTTTCTATAGAAAATTGTTGTGTGAGTCTGTCTCACAAGACAATTTTCTATAGAAAATTGTTGTGTGAGTCTGTCTCACAAGACAATTTTCTATAGAAAATTGTTGTGTGAGTCTGTCTCACAAGACAATTTTCTATAGAAAATTGTTGTGTGAGTCTGTCTCACAAGACAATTTTCTATAGAAAATTGTTGTGTGAGTCTGTCTCACAAGACAGACACAACAATTTTCTATAGAAAATTGTTGTGTGAGTCTGTCTCACAAGACAATTTTCTATAGAAAATTGTTGTGTGAGTCTGTCTCACAAGACAATTTTCTATAGAAAATTGTTGTGTGAGTCTGTCTCACAAGACAATTTTCTATAGAAAATTGTTGTGTGAGTCTGTCTCACAAGACAATTTTCTATAGAAAATTGTTGTGTGAGTCTGTCTCACAAGACAATTTTCTATAGAAAATTGTTGTGTGAGTCTGTCTCACAAGACAATTTTCTATAGAAAATTGTTGTGTGAGTCTGTCTCACAAGACAATTTTCTATAGAAAATTGTTGTGTGAGTCTGTCTCACAAGACAATTTTCTATAGAAAATTGTTGTGTGAGTCTGTCTCACAAGACAATTTTCTATAGAAAATTGTTGTGTGAGTCTGTCTCACAAGACAATTTTCTATAGAAAATTGTTGTGTGAGTCTGTCTCACAAGACAATTTTCTATAGAAAATTGTTGTGTGAGTCTGTCTCACAAGACAATTTTCTATAGAAAATTGTTGTGTGAGTCTGTCTCACAAGATAATTTTCTATAGAAAATTGTTGTGTGAGTCTGTCTCACAAGACAATTTTCTATAGAAAATTGTTGTGTGAGTCTGTCTCACAAGACAATTTTCTATAGAAAATTGTTGTGTGAGTCTGTCTCACAAGACAATTTTCTATAGAAAATTGTTGTGTGAGTCTGTCTCACAAGACAATTTTCTATAGAAAATTGTTGTGTGAGTCTGTCTCACAAGACAATTTTCTATAGAAAATTGTTGTGTGAGTCTGTCTCACAAGACAATTTTCTATAGAAAATTGTTGTGTGAGTCTGTCTCACAAGACAATTTTCTATAGAAAATTGTTGTGTGAGTCTGTCTCACAAGACAATTTTCTATAGAAAATTGTTGTGTGAGTCTGTCTCACAAGACAATTTTCTATAGAAAATTGTTGTGTGAGTCTGTCTCACAAGACAATTTTCTATAGAAAATTGTTGTGTGAGTCTGTCTCACAAGACAATTTTCTATAGAAAATTGTTGTGTGAGTCTGTCTCACAAGACAATTTTCTATAGAAAATTGTTGTGTGAGTCTGTCTCACAAGACAATTTTCTATAGAAAATTGTTGTGTGAGTCTGTCTCACAAGACAATTTTCTATAGAAAATTGTTGTGTGAGTCTGTCTCACAAGACAATTTTCTATAGAAAATTGTTGTGTGAGTCTGTCTCACAAGACAATTTTCTATAGAAAATTGTTGTGTGAGTCTGTCTCACAAGACAATTTTCTATAGAAAATTGTTGTGTGAGTCTGTCTCACAAGATAATTTTCTATAGAAAATTGTTGTGTGAGTCTGTCTCACAAGACAATTTTCTATAGAAAATTGTTGTGTGAGTCTGTCTCACAAGACAATTTTCTATAGAAAATTGTTGTGTGAGTCTGTCTCACAAGACAATTTTCTATAGAAAATTGTTGTGTGAGTCTGTCTCACAAGACAATTTTCTATAGAAAATTGTTGTGTGAGTCTGTCTCACAAGACAATTTTCTATAGAAAATTGTTGTGTGAGTCTGTCTCACAAGACAGACACAACAATTTTCTATAGAAAATTGTTGTGTGAGTCTGTCTCACAAGACAATTTTCTATAGAAAATTGTTGTGTGAGTCTGTCTCACAAGACAATTTTCTATAGAAAATTGTTGTGTGAGTCTGTCTCACAAGACAATTTTCTATAGAAAATTGTTGTGTGAGTCTGTCTCACAAGACAATTTTCTATAGAAAATTGTTGTGTGAGTCTGTCTCACAAGACAATTTTCTATAGAAAATTGTTGTGTGAGTCTGTCTCACAAGACAATTTTCTATAGAAAATTGTTGTGTGAGTCTGTCTCACAAGACAATTTTCTATAGAAAATTGTTGTGTGAGTCTGTCTCACAAGACAATTTTCTATAGAAAATTGTTGTGTGAGTCTGTCTCACAAGACAATTTTCTATAGAAAATTGTTGTGTGAGTCTGTCTCACAAGACAATTTTCTATAGAAAATTGTTGTGTGAGTCTGTCTCACAAGACAATTTTCTATAGAAAATTGTTGTGTGAGTCTGTCTCACAAGACAATTTTCTATAGAAAATTGTTGTGTGAGTCTGTCTCACAAGACAATTTTCTATAGAAAATTGTTGTGTGAGTCTGTCTCACAAGACAATTTTCTATAGAAAATTGTTGTGTGAGTCTGTCTCACAAGACAATTTTCTATAGAAAATTGTTGTGTGAGTCTGTCTCACAAGACAATTTTCTATAGAAAATTGTTGTGTGAGTCTGTCTCACAAGACAATTTTCTATAGAAAATTGTTGTGTGAGTCTGTCTCACAAGACAATTTTCTATAGAAAATTGTTGTGTGAGTCTGTCTCACAAGACAGACACAACAATTTTCTATAGAAAATTGTTGTGTGAGTCTGTCTCACAAGACAATTTTCTATAGAAAATTGTTGTGTGAGTCTGTCTCACAAGACAATTTTCTATAGAAAATTGTTGTGTGAGTCTGTCTCACAAGACAATTTTCTATAGAAAATTGTTGTGTGAGTCTGTCTCACAAGACAATTTTCTATAGAAAATTGTTGTGTGAGTCTGTCTCACAAGACAATTTTCTATAGAAAATTGTTGTGTGAGTCTGTCTCACAAGACAATTTTCTATAGAAAATTGTTGTGTGAGTCTGTCTCACAAGACAATTTTCTATAGAAAATTGTTGTGTGAGTCTGTCTCACAAGACAATTTTCTATAGAAAATTGTTGTGTGAGTCTGTCTCACAAGACAATTTTCTATAGAAAATTGTTGTGTGAGTCTGTCTCACAAGACAATTTTCTATAGAAAATTGTTGTGTGAGTCTGTCTCACAAGACAATTTTCTATAGAAAATTGTTGTGTGAGTCTGTCTCACAAGACAATTTTCTATAGAAAATTGTTGTGTGAGTCTGTCTCACAAGACAATTTTCTATAGAAAATTGTTGTGTGAGTCTGTCTCACAAGACAATTTTCTATAGAAAATTGTTGTGTGAGTCTGTCTCACAAGACAATTTTCTATAGAAAATTGTTGTGTGAGTCTGTCTCACAAGACAATTTTCTATAGAAAATTGTTGTGTGAGTCTGTCTCACAAGACAATTTTCTATAGAAAATTGTTGTGTGAGTCTGTCTCACAAGACAATTTTCTATAGAAAATTGTTGTGTGAGTCTGTCTCACAAGACAATTTTCTATAGAAAATTGTTGTGTGAGTCTGTCTCACAAGACAATTTTCTATAGAAAATTGTTGTGTGAGTCTGTCTCACAAGACAATTTTCTATAGAAAATTGTTGTGTGAGTCTGTCTCACAAGACAATTTTCTATAGAAAATTGTTGTGTGAGTCTGTCTCACAAGACAATTTTCTATAGAAAATTGTTGTGTGAGTCTGTCTCACAAGACAATTTTCTATAGAAAATTGTTGTGTGAGTCTGTCTCACAAGACAATTTTCTATAGAAAATTGTTGTGTGAGTCTGTCTCACAAGACAATTTTCTATAGAAAATTGTTGTGTGAGTCTGTCTCACAAGACAATTTTCTATAGAAAATTGTTGTGTGAGTCTGTCTCACAAGACAATTTTCTATAGAAAATTGTTGTGTGAGTCTGTCTCACAAGACAATTTTCTATAGAAAATTGTTGTGTGAGTCTGTCTCACAAGACAATTTTCTATAGAAAATTGTTGTGTGAGTCTGTCTCACAAGACAATTTTCTATAGAAAATTGTTGTGTGAGTCTGTCTCACAAGACAATTTTCTATAGAAAATTGTTGTGTGAGTCTGTCTCACAAGACAATTTTCTATAGAAAATTGTTGTGTGAGTCTGTCTCACAAGACAATTTTCTATAGAAAATTGTTGTGTGAGTCTGTCTCACAAGACAATTTTCTATAGAAAATTGTTGTGTGAGTCTGTCTCACAAGACAATTTTCTATAGAAAATTGTTGTGTGAGTCTGTCTCACAAGACAATTTTCTATAGAAAATTGTTGTGTGAGTCTGTCTCACAAGACAATTTTCTATAGAAAATTGTTGTGTGAGTCTGTCTCACAAGACAATTTTCTATAGAAAATTGTTGTGTGAGTCTGTCTCACAAGACAATTTTCTATAGAAAATTGTTGTGTGAGTCTGTCTCACAAGACAATTTTCTATAGAAAATTGTTGTGTGAGTCTGTCTCACAAGACAATTTTCTATAGAAAATTGTTGTGTGAGTCTGTCTCACAAGACAATTTTCTATAGAAAATTGTTGTGTGAGTCTGTCTCACAAGACAATTTTCTATAGAAAATTGTTGTGTGAGTCTGTCTCACAAGACAATTTTCTATAGAAAATTGTTGTGTGAGTCTGTCTCACAAGACAATTTTCTATAGAAAATTGTTGTGTGAGTCTGTCTCACAAGACAATTTTCTATAGAAAATTGTTGTGTGAGTCTGTCTCACAAGACAATTTTCTATAGAAAATTGTGTAGACTCACAAGACAATTTTCTTTAAATAATATTGTTTCTGGATTACTTAAATAAGTATTTTGCTTTAGTTGTATTAAACCTTAAAAAATAGTAGTAGAAATACTACTTTTTTAAAATAGTAGTAGAAATACTACTTTTTTAAAATAGTAGTAGAAATACTACTTTTTTAAAATAGTAGTAGAAATACTACTTTTTTAAAAATAGTAGTAGAAATACTACTTTTTTTAAATAGTAGTAGAAATACTACTTTTTTTTTAAATAGTAGTAGAAGTACAGGCAAATCCCGGTATAACGAACGATATGTTGTCAGGTCAATTCGTTAAATCGAGAAATTCGTTATATCGAGATTTATTTTTTGAATAAGTTTTAATAGATGTGACATTAGGACATGACTATTGTCTAAATTTTGTTCATATTTTGTAGTTTTTATTAATTGTTCTTTTGTAGGTTGACTTAAGGCATTATAAAGGAGTAATAAAGCCTCACTGAAACGGATTTTGGTTCTAAAAATTATTCCACCATTAGAAATATCCATTATTTCAAGGAAGATTATTTACAACAACACTTTGTTATGAAACGAGCGGCGTTTCTTGCCTTCATAAGAGCAAACCAAAATTGTTAGTCTATCCTTTGATAACTTTCTTCCTGGAGCACTAGTTTCTCTAGCGTGAACAAACGTTTTATCTGGTATCATTTTCCAATAGATATCAGTTTTATTCGCATTGAAAATAATATCAGGAGTTAGATTGTGCTCAACTATAATTGTATGCAAATTCTTTTAGAAGTCTTACACCGTTTTTTTTTTTTTGGGAATACAGATATCACTTGCAGGAAATCCACCATTATAAAGCCTTTTAGTATTTCTATGGCTCTAGATACTAAAGCAATTATATTAACTGGAATGTGTTTTTATCTCTGGTCGAGTAATCAACAATTAAACTCCTTTTCCACAAAGGAATACACATCATTCTTTAGAGATAGATGATTATTTGAGCCATTCTTGATAGATTGATATAATTGTCAATATTAAGAATTTTATCGTTCATATAATGTTGTTTTATTTTTCCCAACATTCGTTAAATCGAGTACAAAATTCTTGAAACGTTCATTATATAAGGTAATTAATGTTAAAAATGTGGTTGTACGTTATATCGGATTTTCGTTAAAGTGAGATTCGTTATACCGGGATTTGCCTGTACTACTTTTTTAAAAATAGCAGTAAAAATATTACTTTTTTAAAAATAGTAGTAGAATTACTACTTTTTTAAAATAGTTGTAGAAATACTACTTTTTTTAAAAATAGTAGTAAAAATACTACTTTTTTAAAAATAGTAGTAGAAATACTACTTTTTTTTAAAAATAATAGTTGAAATACTACTTTTATTAAAAATAATAGTAGAAATACTACTTTTGTAAAATAGTAGTAAAAATACTACTTTTTTAAAAATAGTTGTAAAAATACTACTTTTTTAAAAATAGTAGTAGAAATACTACATTTTTAAAATAGTAGTAGAAATACTGCTTTTTTAAAATAGTAGTAAAAATACTACTTTATTTAAAAATAGTGGTAGACATACTACTAATTTTTTAGAAAATTGTCTTGTGTGTCTGTCACACAACAATTTTCTATAGAAAATTGTCTAGACTCACAAGACAATTTTCTTTAAATAATATTGTTTCTGGATTACTTAAATAAGTATTATGCTTTAGTTGTATAAAACCTTAATATTATATAATACATTTCCAAAAAAACCGTTGTGGTTTGAATTTTGTATGAAACCAAAAGCAACAACCTCCAAATTTTCTTACCTGAAACTTAATATATTGCTAAACCCTTGTTAAAAAAATATCAAATCAAAATAACCTTAAATGAAAGCCACAAAGCAAAATCTCCATATGATGCCCCAGCATCCCAATCCTTGCTTGTTTTTGGTTGCTGTTGTTGTTGTTGTCTACCTCTGAAGATAACAAATGGCGCACGTGTGCTTGGCGCGCTTTAAGCACATAAAACACCAAACCAATAAAAAGAAGCTGCATAAAATTGGCAGCAGCACACACAACAAAAAAAACAAAATCTCAGCAAACTCAGAATTTCAGCGAGACCCCTCTGCTGCATGATGTTGTTCGCAAAAATCATAAACTCCAGCATAAAACCATCAGTTAAGTTGTTGTTGTCATAAACTAAAGAACAAACCAGTTTCGTTTTATTTTTATTTTTGTTTGATTCCTCAAGTTTAATGCTTTTTAAACTTTTAATACTTGAAAAAGTCAGTCTGTGTTTGTCTGGCTGAGATGGCTTATGGGGCTGGATCATGGGGAGAGTGAAGGTATGATGTGTTCAGCATGTTGTATTTACTACGACAACATAGTGATTGTACAATACTCGTATTTCTTAGAATTTTATGTTTACGTTTCTTTATTTCTTATGGATGCTTCAGCAGTTGTGAAGTAAACAACAAAATATAATGCGAAAAATAAAAAATAAAAAAAAACACAGAGAAGTTGCAAAATAAGGAAAAGTCCATGAATGTTGTATACTAATTTGAGAGGCTGTGTAAATGATGCGCTGCTACTCTGGAGTTTGAAGTAATACGTTAATGAACAACAATATTGGAAGTATTGGTTACAATAGCGATCAAGAGACTAAATCGGAATATAAAACATAGAGACCTGTTTTGTATTATAGTCCAAATTTCTATAAGAAATGGGTTTCTGTTGCTGAAAATTGTTTTATAGAAAACTTAATTCCTTCATAGAGAATTATTCTTTACAACTTATGCTTTTGATTAGAGACAAGTCAAATTCCGATAGAGTAGCGTAACATTATTTCGTTGAAATCTCTGTCTCTTTCCACAACGATCAGCAGTTTACACAATAAAAACATGTTCATGAACTCCATAAAAAGTTCAAACTTACAAAAACAGCTAAGAAAAAAAAGCTTCATTTAAAAAGGGCTGCTTTTTATACAGCTCCACTAGTTTAAAGCCTGAGTCTTTCTTATTCTTCCTTATTGCAACATTTAGTTGCAATCAAGTTTTCCTATAAGGCTTGCATATAAACTTGAACATTTGCGCGCTATTTTTCTAGATTTTCCAAAAATAGACGAAGCATTGCCATCATCTTCATCATCATCATCATGTTGATTTTTCCTTTTAGCACTTTTTTTTTACTCTAAGATTTTATTCTATTTCGTTTAGCAATTTGCGCGCAAAAGTTTGTTTATTTATTCTGGTTTGTTTGTAGTTTTGTTATGCTGCCTGCAACCCACTCCTTTATTTGTCGTTTCTATATTATTTTACTTAGATTTTTTCTTCTATTTTGTTCTATATTTGGTGTGTGGCAAATATTTGTTCCTTTGTTTTTTTAAAGCTCAACTTATGGCGCGTGTGCTGCATGATTTTAAGCATCATGTTTGTGATTGGAAATGTTGTGTTTTTATCTATTTGTTGTTAGCCTTAAAAGGACTAAGATCAGATGTCATTAATTTGTTGGCAATAGTTGTTGTTTAGCTTGTGATGAGGTATCCATCAAACTATTATTGTTGGTTGTTAGAATCTTCTAGACTCATTGGTGGCAGGCTGAGAAAAATAAAGAAATGTTTTGTTTTAAAGGCCTTAAATGGTTTGGTTTTTCTGAGAAGTTTTGGTAAAACTAGAATTTATAGAAATCAAAATGGCGGCTAAAACATAGACGTGACAAAGAGCCATTGTCTTTGAGACAAACGTAAATTTTCTAAAGGAAATTGTTTGGTCTGTGAGTCGGAGAAAGACCAAGTTTTTAGATTTTATTTTGAAACATTTGCGCAATATAAATTTACTTAAAGTTTGCCATGACCTTTTCTTATTTTTCTGACAACATATGGATTCCAAGCCAAAAGAACTGCTCCTCTTTTGAGGCCAAGAACGAATCAAGCCAGAATCGGATAATATGTTCCAAAGAGAAGCGTATTCCAGAGAGAGAGTTCTGCATCGATCGCAGTAAATAGTAGTTGGACGGGGCATGGTCTGGACTAGAAAGCGTTTGAGGAAAAACTTCCCAACCACTTCCTTCTAAATACTTTTCAAAAGGTATTGCAATATGTGGCTGAGCGATGTCATGATTTGTTATTAAGGTTTCTGTCTGGTCTTTTTTCAGCCAATGCTCGCTTTAAATGAACCAATTGGGTTCAGTACAGGTTCACTGTGATGGTCTGTTTAGATTTTAGCAGGTCATAACAGATAGGACTCAATTTATTGGTCTTGTACCACTCAAGACCTTTCTTACCACAGTGACAGATGCAAAATCAGGCCAAAAATAAGTGGACACACTAAGAAGTCTTATGAATGGAAGCATCCTCTATTGTAAATATTCCTTGATGTAAATTTCGGTATTTATAGAGCCCTTTGTAACAAATGTTTGGCTTCTTTTGCCGCAACTGCATATTGCTTGCCATACCAAGAACTTTTTTGGGAAATTTTGTCTGCTTTTGGGTCCTAAACTTTTCTTCAACATTCCCTCGAGCATCAGCAACATAAAATTTTTGACCAGGAAGTTGCGAAAAATCTGCCAGAACATACGTTTCATCATCCATTATGCAGCAAGAATATTTTTTTTATAAAACTTGACTTCAATTTCCGTGCTCTGTTTTTGGCCTCTAAATTCTTAGCAGAGTTCCTGTTAGGAACTTTTTTAGCCTTGTGTGCTTTTAAACCTGCATTAGGTTTAACTTTTCGTACCAAATAATCCGAGTACTTAGCTAATCGAGCTGCTTTCCTACCGGATGTGTTGGGAGCTCTTTTGAAAATGATTTCTATTTTTTTTGGCTTCAGAAACATCACCATTCCTTCTACCTTTCTATCAACGGACATGTTCTCCCGGTACTGTTTAATAACATTGGAAACAGTTTGACGGCAGACCTTTGATTGTTTGGCCAACTTTTTGTAGGACCATGTTAGGTTTTGTTGAAAATATTTAATAATTTTACTACGCACTTTTTTTGTGGTCACTCATTTTAATCAGATTAACAACAGATGAACATAATTGACATTAAACATAATAACTTAAAGTTGACATGCACCAAATTTCTTTAGAAAAGAGTTGTGTTGTCTTTGAGACAGACTAAAATTTTCCATAGAAAATAGTTGTGTCTTCGAGACAGATTCAATTTTTCTATAAAAAATTCTTCTGTTTTTGAGACAGACCCATATTTTCATATCAATTTGCTAAAGTTACAAAATTAGCTTTACTCTCCCTCATGGGTATAAAAATCTTTGCAAATCAAAAAAAAAAAAAAAAAACATAAGACAGAAATCTATATATATATAAAAGAGTAACGTTACTGACTGACTGACTGACTGATTCATCATCGCACATACCAAACGACTCAAGCTAGAATCATGAAATTTTAACTGTGGGTTCCTCCCTCCCCAAAACGATCCGATAAGAAGGGATTTTTGGAAATTAGAACGTAAAAAGGGTTAAAACGGGTAAATTCGGTAACCTTATATCTTCAAAACTAATAAAGATACAAAAAAACTTAAAATTGCAATTACTCCATTTAAAAAATAAGCTGACAGGTGTTTCGTACTTTTTCGAAATTCGAACCTTTTAGGGGAGAAAACGGGTTTTTACCCGTTTTATTTTGGTACTTTTTGACACCCTATGTATCTTTTAAAATAATAAACATAGAATCAAATTTTAAATCGTATTTTTAACTTATCAAAAAATAAAAAATAATAGTTTGGTACTTTTTGGAAATTCGAAAAATTGTGTTTATTTCTGGTACTTTTTCATAAAATATGTTTTTTTATAATTTGACTTAGAAATACGAATATTTTATTATGAGCTCCCACCACGATACAGAAATTTATTTTAATATAATTTTACCACCGTAATGGGGATAAAAAAGGTACCAAAAAGGGGATAAAATTGGGAAAATACATTTTATTTGAAATTATTAAGCCAATTTTGATAATTTTTTTAACATTGGATTGATACAAAAATTAACTAACAGGTTTTTATTTGGAACTCGAGTGCCAAGGTTTATATTGGGCCAAATCCGTGTAAACAGTTTGGTACTTTTTTAAAAACTTATTTTTCTTGGGCACATTAACACAGATTTTAATCGTTTGAGACATGTCTTTAGCATAAACAATTTTGGCAAAATGGAATATTTTTAAATTTCAAACTTGAGGGGTTCTCAAGGAGGAAAAGGGAAATTGGTACTTATCTCCTAATGGTACTTTTTTTAATATTTTACATTATTTCACTTATCGACATTAAAGTTAGCTGATATGTATCTGAGTGAAGTTAGTGTTAGGAATAGGGGATAATATTTGGGTACCAAAATGTGAGAACTGAACTCTAGGTACTTTTTTTATTGTTCTAATGGTACTTTTTGAATTTTCTATAACGATGGACTTAGAAACATGAAATTAAGCATACATGGTCCTAAGTGAGTGAGAATTCTAGGGGGAGACTTTTTGGTACTTTTTCTTTATTCGATTGGTACTTTATGTAATGAATTAATAAACATGAAAATGGAGACATGTTATCCTGAATTAGTATTAATTCACAACAGGAGACATAATAGTACTATTTATTTCATCCAATTGGGGTGGCGAAGCGCACCGGGTCAGCTAGTACTTTGATATTTAAACAGTTGATGAATATTTTTAAAGCTTTTGTTGCAAATTATTCTCATCACTCCTCAAAATAGTTAAAACTTAAGAATTAAAATAAAATATTTAAATTTTTATGAATTCAACACCCACACATCAGAAATAAATTCAGAAAATAACATAATATAACAATACAAATGAGAATTATTAGTAGTTTTGTTAATAAATAACATATTGATAGACATGTTAATGTAAGTTTGAGAAAATTCCTGAATAATTACTGCTTAGACAACATGCTTGCAAGTGCTTATTTTGTTGCCACAGCAAACATACAGTTTTGTGGTAAATTGTTTTCATTTTAAGTAATAACTATTATTAACTAATCACATTATATTGATGGCAGCTATTTATGCTGCCGACATGTAATGTTGTTGCAAACATGACAGAAATAGAAAAATCAAGAAAACTAGTTTAAAATAAAAAAATAATTTAAAGCAATCAATCTTGTTTTGGTTAACAAACAAAAGTGTTAAAAAATTATAGAGAAAACTTTTTTTTTTAAATTTTAGGTACTTTTTTATTTTGTTTATAAACCAGCAGTATTTTTAGTTTAATATCATCTATCATGTTTTTGCTTTTATATTAGTTTAAAACGCAATTAAACTGTGTTGTTGTTTTTTTTTTTTTTTTTTTGTATTTATATCATATGTGTGCAAAATGTCAGGGCCATTTTTGCCGGTTTTACTGCCAGCTTCTTTCTTGCTGCATGAATCTCTGTATGTGTTTAACTAATTACAAAGTCAACGTTTCTTAAGCTCTATTTTTAATCATATTTTTTTGTTGTAGTTGTTGTTGTTTTTGTGGCTGTTGCTATTGGAGTTTCATGCTGTTTCATTACCATCATTATTTGTTCCATGTGTTGACATAATCGTCTTAACGTTTTCCTCTACTTTGTTTAGTTAATTTCAGTTTCAGTACTTGTCTGGTAGGAAAGTATTTATATTTTATGATTATTTTTTTTCTATAGAGTATTAAAAAGAGTAGCAGTAGCATTAAATGAGGCTGCTTTAAGTAAAAGGGCGATGATGCTTTTTTTTAAAATAGTGGCTTAGAATGATAAATGAAAATGAAGAGTAAATTTATTTGTAAGTAATGTTCACATTACTGGATGAAAGTCATTAGTGTGTACGGCTACGGCTTTCCACAGACTATAAAGTGTCTGATTTACAGGCATACATTTTCTTTAGAACATTTTTCCATCTGCAAGAAAGATATAAATTTTCTATGTTCCATTTGTGGAAATTTTCTATAGAATAGTAAAGTTATCGATGCATTTTTATAGAACAGTAATGTTATCAATAACTTTTCTGTAGAAAACAAAAGTTATCGATAACTTTTCTATGAAAAATAGAAAACAAAAGTTATCGATATCTTTTATATAGAAAACAAAAAACATTTCTACAGAAAAGTAAAGTTATCGATAACTTGTCTATAGAAAAGTAAAGTTACCGATAACTTTTCTATAGAAAAGTAAAGTTATCGATAACTTTTCTATAGAAAAGTAAAGTTATCGATAACTATTCTACAGAAAACAAAAGTTTTCGATAACTTTTCTATAGAAATCAAAAGTTATCGATAATTTTCTATAGAAAACCAAAAGTTATCGATAACTTTTCTATAGAAAAGTGAAGTTATCGATAACTTTTATATAGAAAAGTAAAGTTATCGATAACTTGTTTATGGGAAAGTAAAGTTATCGATAACTTTTCTACAGAAAACCAAAGTTATCGATAACTTTTCTAAAAAAAAGAAACTTATCGATAACTTTTCTATAAAAACAAAAGTTATCGATAACTTTTCTATACCAAACAAAAGTTATCGATAACTTTTTTATACAAAACAAAAGTTATCGATAACTTTTTTATACAAAACAAAAGTTATCGATAACTTTTTTATACAAAACAAAAGTTATCGATAACTATTTTATACAAAACAAAAGTTATCGATAACTTTACTATAGAAAAGTGAAGTTATCGATAACTTTACTATAGAAAAGTAAAGTTATCGATAACTTTTCTATAGAAAAGTAAAGTTATCGATAACTTTTCTATAGAAAAGTAAAGTTATCGATAACTTTTCTATAGAAAAGTGAAGTTATCGATAACTTTTATATAGAAAAGTAAAGTTATCGATAACTTTTCAATAGAAAAGTAAAGTTATCGATAACTTTTCAATAGAAAAGTAAAGTTATCGATAACTTTTCTATAGAAGCAAAAGTTATCGATAATTTTTTTATATAAAACAAAAGTTATCGATAACTTATCTAAGGAAAACAAAAGTTATAGATAACTTTTCTATAGAAAACAAAAGATCGATAACTTTTCTATATAAAACAAAAGTTATCGATAACTTATCTAAGGAAAACAAAAGTTATAGATAACTTTTCTATAGAAAACAAAAGATCGATAACTTTTCTATAGAAAACCAATGTTATCGATAACTTTTCTGTAGAAAACAAAAGTTATCGATAACTTTTCTATAGAAAACAAAAGTTATCGATAACTTTTCTAAAGAAAAGTAAAGTTATCGATAACTTTTCTATAGAAAACAAAAAGTTATCGATAACTTTTTTATAGAAAACTAAAGTTATCGATAAGATTTCTATAGAAAAGTAAAGTTATCGATAATTTTTTTTATAGAAAAAAAGTTATCGATTAATTTTCTACAAAAAACAAAAGTTATCGATAACTTTTCTATTGAAAACAAAAGTTATCGATAACTTTTCTAAAAAAAACAAACTTATCGAAACAAAAGTTATCGATAAGTTTTCTATAGAAAACAAAAATTATCGATAAGATTTCTATAGAAAAGTAAAGTTATCGATAATTTTTTTTATAGAAAAAAAGTTATCGATTAATTTTCTACAAAAAACAAAAGTTATCGATAACTTTTCTATTGAAAACAAAAGTTATCGATAACTTTTCTAAAAAAAACAAACTTATCGAAACAAAAGTTATCGATAAGTTTTCTATAGAAAACAAAAATTTTCGATAACTTTTCTACAAAAACAAAAAGTTATCGATAACTTTTCTATAGAAAACCAAAGTTATCGATCACTTTTGTATAGAAGAGTAAAGTTATCGGTAAAAAATTGATCCATCTGTGAGACAGATATACGTTTTTTCTTAATAATTCATCTGGCTATGAAACAGATTGAAATTTTCTGTAAAAAATTGCTGTTTGTTCTATAGAAAATTGTTTTGTTTTCTGTTTCTTTGCTAAAATCCTAGTTGTTTTTTTAACATTTTGGCGCATTTTTGTCCTTCAAATATGGCTTAACAAACTATTCTTGTTGCCTGGTTTTTATTTAAAGAAAATAATGGAAAATTCGCTGTATCATATAAATCAGCTCAATAACAGACAGAAGAACAAATTGAGGCCTACAGCAACAACAACAACCAAAGCAGCAGAAAAACAAACAAATAAAAAACAAGCAGAAGATGCAAGAAAAACAAGATGCTGTTAAGAATAAACAAAAAAGAAGAAAAAAATCAGAAACATAATATCAAAACAATAAATCAACGAAGCAAAAGAAACACAAAATAAAAAACAAAACACAACAATCAAAATCCAATCAGAAAAAAAACAGAAAACAACTGCAAGAGAAAAAAAAAACAAAATAAAACTCATCTTCAAAACAGATATTTTGTCATTAGACAGACACAGATACTTATATATATAGAAAACTATACACAAACTAAGTACCATCATACCAGTATGAGCACAAATGTACATTATTTTGTTTAAACAAAAAGCCAGAAAAAATCTTTGTAGTTTCTACTTACAGCTTACGGGTGTATTAGTTGCAGTAGTAACCAGAAGAAAAAAAAAAACTACTTAATGTTTTACAACAACTCATACAACAAAAGTTTTTTTTTTTTTCTTTGATTTTCTTTCGGTTTTCTGCAAAAGCACTTAAAACCACAGCTTTATCCGTAAAGTTTACTTTTAGTAATGTTTCTCCTGCTGGTGATTCTATGTTGCTTGAAACCCCTCTGTGCAAAAAAAAAAAGTATAAGAAAATAATAGAAAACACAGACAAAGACTTTTCATAGTATGTATAAGACAGAGTTTCTATATTCGCCTGGTATCACAGCCAAGTTCTATACAAAATCAAACTTGTTTGACTCTAAAACAAACCTTTTTTTGCGTTCCTCATAGCTAAGATTATACAAACAAAACAAAAAATCGTTTAAAAATACTCGTACTTATAACCACCAACTTATAGCTGATGCTGAACAAAACATACACTCCAGTGTCTTACCCAGAAATAACCCATACTTTGTTAATATAGCGGCCATTTTGTTTTTTCTATAAGACTGTTTAACTTATTATGCTGCTGACAAGTAAGAGTTGGGTTTGGTAGCCGTCTTAAGAGTGATTTTGATTTTGTGTTACTGTAGTTTGGGTGATTTTTTATTTATTTTTTTATTTCTTTAAACGAACGAGTAGATGATTGGGATAAATGATCTTGGTTTACTATGGTCAGTATGAAAAAGAAATCGAGATTTGATTTTAATGTATACGACAGTGGACGACGACTGGTTTCGTAGCCATTAGTACAACAAGTATGAATAATATTATTGAGAAATCATTATCGTAAATATACAATTTGAATAATTTAGGTATAAATTTATAATATTGGAAATTCAAAATTAAGTTTTGAATACTACTTAGTCTAGTAGATTAAAAATATTGAGGAATTAAATGTAAGATAATATTTTTAAGCATAAATTAGTTTAATATTTATTATGACTATTTAAGAAAACATAGCACTTCAAAGCGAAAACATCAAATAGAAGGCCATAATTCAGTTTTAGCATTTTATGATATTTAAACCTTATCAAAGAATGTTTGTTTCACCCAATTTGCAAAAATATGGTACATGTGTTTCATAAAGACCAAATCTTAAAGTTTTTTTGTAAAAATCACAAT
Organism: Calliphora vomitoria; assembly: GCA_942486065.2. Taxonomy (NCBI): domain Eukaryota; kingdom Metazoa; phylum Arthropoda; class Insecta; order Diptera; family Calliphoridae; genus Calliphora; species Calliphora vomitoria. The sequence goes on along the minus strand of OW818032.2, from coordinate 64,172,206 downwards.
ATCTTTGAAAGTATTTTATTTAATATTTCTATTTTGTATATTTGTTTGTTTTTTATTTCAAAATAACGTATTTTTGTTAAGTAAATATTACTGTAGGTTTTTTGTTTTTTTAGTTTTTTCAAAAATATCCCAAAATATACATACACAATTTCAGCACTGTTTCTCACTGCAAAGAGTTTCAGTTTCAAACCAAAGAACTCTTTGTTGAATATCAACGAAAATAAAAAACTAACACAAAAAACAAAAGATTTAAGCTAAAAGCATGATATATTAAATATATAACTGAAGCATACTTTTTGGCTGAACAATAAATAACAGTAACGGTGTTACCACATTGATGAAAAAGCAACACAAATTAATTTTTAACACATTTTTCATACATAAAACCACCCTTTGTTTTTTTTTATGTGTTCGCATCATTAGAAATGAAATATCTTTCAAAATATATTCCAAAGAAATAAAAGTTTTAGGTTGTTTCTACAATCTGAATGTTATCGATAACTTTTCTAAAGAAATATACAGCCATTTATAATTTTGCTATATAAAACAACAGATATAGATAACTTTTCTATAGAGAACAACATCATTCAATAACACTTCTATAGAAATTACAGTAATTGATAACCTTTTTATATGAAATTTAATCTATCGATAAGTTTTCTATATAAAATTAAAATTACAGAATAACTGAATATTAAATTAGAATTGTATAAAAGTTCGACAAATATTAATTTATAAGCAATAACTTTTTATGTAAAATTAAAGTTATCGATAACTTTTCGATAGATTTTCTATAGAAAAGTAAAGTTATCGATAACTTTTCTATAGAAAAGTAAAGTTATCGATAACTTTTCTATAGAAAAGTAAAGTTATCGATAACTTTTCTATAGAAAAGTAAAGTTATCGATAACTTTTCTATAGAAAAGTAAAGTTATCGATAACTTTTCTATAGAAAAGTAAAGTTATCGATAACTTTTCTATAGAAAACAAAAGTTATTAATAACTTTTCTATAGAAAACCCAAATCTTCGATAACTTTTCTATAGAAATTCAAAGTTATCGATAATTTTTCTCTAGAAAACCAAAATTATCGATAAATTTTCTATAGAAACCAAAGTTATCGATAACTCTCTATAGAAAATCAAAGTTATCGATGACTCTTCCAAAAAATAAAAGCTATCTATAACTTTTCTATAGAAAAGTAAAGTTTTATAAAAAAGTAAAATAATCGACAAATTTTCTATAAAGAACAAAGGCTATCGATATCTTTTCTCAAGAAAACAAAAGTTATCGATAATTTGTTTATAGAGAATTAAAGTTATCGATAACTTTTCTATAGAAAAGTAAAGTTATCGATAACTTTTCTATAGAAAAGTAAAGTTATCGATAACTTTTCTATAGAAAAGTAAAGTTATCGATAACTTTTCTATAGAAAAGTAAAGTTATCGATAACTTTTCTATAGAAAAGTAAAGTTATCGATAACTTTTCTAGACCATATACGCTTAATTTCGTATTTCTATGTCCATTATTACAAAAAAATCAAAAAGTACCATTAGAATATAGAAAAAGTACCAAAAAGCAGCCACTTGTGGTTTCCCACTCATTCGAGTCCATATAACCTTTAATTCATGTTTATAGGTTCATTGGTGAAGATTTTACAAAAAGTACCATTCGAATAAAGAAAAAGTACCAAAAAGTCTCCCCCTAGAATTCTCACTCACTTATTACCATATATGCTTAATTTCATGTTGCTAGGTCCATTATTATAGAAAATTAAAAAAAAACCATTAGAATAAAGAAAAAGTACCTAAGTACCAGTCTAATAAAGAAAAACTGCGATAAAGTCTCCCCCTAAAATTCTCACTCACTTATTACCATATATGCTTAATTTCATGTTTCTAGGGCAATTATTAAAGAAAATTCAAAAAGTACCATTAGAAGAACAAAACAGTACCTATAGTTCAGTTCTCACGTTTTGGTACCTAAATATTATCGCCTACTCCCAACTTTAACTTCACGCAGATACATATCAGCTAATTTTAATGTCGATAAGTGAAATAATTTGAAATATTAAAAAAGTACCATTAGGAAAAAAGTACCAAATCCCCTTTTCAAACTCCTCAAGTTTGAAATTTAAAAATATTCCATTTTGCCAAAACTGTTTATGCTAAAGACATGCCTCAAACGATTAAAATCTGTGTTAATGTGCTAAAGAAAAATAAGTTTTAAAAAAAGTACCAAACTGTTTACCCGGATTTGGACTTGGTAGTCGAGTTCCAAATAGAACTCTGTTAGTTAAATTTTGCATGAATTCAGGAAAAATTGGCTTAAAATGTCAAATAAAATATATTTTTTCCGTTTTTATCCCCTTTTTGGTACTTTTTTTATCCCATTGCGGTGTTAAAATTTTATTCAAATAAATTTCTGTATCGTGGTGGGAGCTTAAAATAAAATATTTATATGTCTATATCAATATGTAGAAAAACATAGTTTATGAAAAAAGTACCAAAAATAAACACAATTTTTATCCTTTAAGGGTTCGAATTTCCAAAAAGTACCAAACTTATATTTTTTATTTTTTGATAAGTTAAGAATACAATTTAAAATTTGTTTCTATGTTTATTAGTTTAAAAGATACATAGGGTGCCAAAAAAGTACCAAAATAGAGTTTTGTACCCGTTTTCTCCCCTAAATGGTTTAAATTTCGAAAAAGTACGAAACACCTGTCAGCTTATTTTTTAAATGGAGTAACATGCAATTTTACGTTTTTGTGTATCTTTATTAGTTTCGAAGATATAAGGTTACCGAATTTACCCGTTTTTACCCCTTTTTATCCCCTAAACGTTCGAATTTCCAAAAATCCCTTCTTATCGGATCGTTTTGGGGAGGGAGGAACCCACAGTTAAAATTTCATGATTCTAGCTTCAACCGTTTGGGCTGTGCGATGATGAATCAGTCAGTCAGTCAGTAACCTTACTCTTTTATATATAAAATAGATAAAAAATTTGTCTGCTATAATATTTCATTGTTCATACTTTTGTTAATATCACATAATTTCCCCATACCGGTGTTCAAAATTTAAGTGCCTGTTTCTCTAAATGCGAACGAACGTTTTCTTTCGTATTTTAAATTGAAAACAACAAATACATTTAACATTTTTTTGTTGTTTTCAATATAAAATACGAAAGAAAATGTTCGTTCGCATTTAGAGAAACAGACAGTAAATTTTTTGGTTCTCTATATAGCTTTACTTTAATATGGCATCTTTACTTTATATTACAGTTAAATTTTAGTTAAAATCTCCTCAACATATGCTATAGTTTTTTATTCAATTTTTTTAGTCAAACATTTCTTCAAACTGTTAGAAGAGATTTTACAGTTTAAAAAAACTATTTTTCTCTTATTTACTGCTAAGTTACTCTTCAAAATCATAACAACAGGTTACATAAAAAATTTCCCAAACAATTGCTAAACATGGCTTTTATGTTTTTCTGGTATCAAACACAGAGAAAACAAATACAAAACACAAAATACCCCTTTTATATGCAAGGGAAATTTTACCTGTTGTTTAAACAGAGTAAAATAGTGTTTAACATGCTCTTAAGTTAAACAGACGTAAGTGGCGCAATAATTTCGTATTCATAAAAGGTGTCGAATAGTAAATTTCTTAGCAAAACAATAATAACAAAAACAACAACTTTAAATTTTAATGTTTGTGTGTGTGTGTAATAAATGTTGTTTTTGCTTTTGTAAAGAAAATAACAAACGAAAAGAAATTGAAAGAAATTATTTACAGTAAAACAAATTTTACTTAAATATTGATTTATATAGTATATGCAAAAAGCAAAATGTGTTTGATAACAAGAATAAAAAATTGTACTGTAACCGTGAAACTTAAAGCGTTTTTTCAAAAATCCACAACAACGACTACAGCTAATGAGGCGCAACATTTATTAACAAAAAAATTATAAAAGTGTTTGAGTTTGTTGGAGATTGTGTTAAAATAGCTAAACAAAATTAGCAGACAAATTACAAGGAAATAGCTTAAAACTTAAATGTATAAACTTTTGACATTACAAGTCAAAATGTGAATTAATTCCAAAAGAAAAAGAAACAAAACAAATTTAACATGAAATTAAATTAAAATATACTATAATAAGTGTTTTGTAGGGAATAAAAAAGTTTGCTAAAATTTTGCACCTTTTTTGATGATTATTGATTAAAGTGAAGAAAAATAAAAACCCTTTTGCAATACTTAAAGAAATAAAAAACAGGTGCATTTGGAAATATAAAAAAAAAACGAAGAAGTTTTTGAAACATCACATATGTTTGAAGTCTTTCAAAATAAATTTATTGCTATAGCGAAAATAAACGCTTCTTTTAAAATAAAACATATAAAACTAAACCCCTTTTATATTAAACCTAAAACCAGCCATTAAGCATTTATATAAATGAGGGATGTTTTTGTGCCAAAAAAAAAACATATTTTTTTAACACAAGTGTGTGCAAAACCCCTTAGACATGTGACTAGTGAAGCATAAAACTAAAGTTATTTAAATTTAACTAAAATACTTGATATACAAATAATAATTTACTTATAACTTTATTGCTGTGCAAAAAATAAAACAAAATAAATCAACACCCACCTTTTTTCTTATTAAAATATTACTTATTACTCAATACAATGGATACCGTGGCCATAAAAACCGCACCACCCCATGCGCCCCTTTCATCGACTGTGCAACAAAAGCAGTCAAAATCTAATACCAATCACACAAACAATTCAAACTCTAGTAGTTCTACTACTACTGCTGCTAGTGCCAGTTCAACTGATTGTCTGAAATATACTAAATCTGGTATTGGCGCATTTTTTCAAACTTGCAAGGTAAGAAGATAACAAAGATTATTGCTAATATACAATTGTTTGTTGCAGTCAGTAGATGTTTTATATGATAATTTATTTATGTATTTCTATGTTGAGGAATTTTAGTTGAAATTCTCGTATTTAAGTGTATGTTTTTCTTTTTTTGTTGCTTTAGGAATTTAAATTTATATTGATTTGAAATTTAAGTATTTTTAATTGAATTTGAAATAATTAATGTTAAAAAATTATAGTGCAGCTGATGCTACAAGGTTTTATATATGTTTTTATTAAGTTTTTCAAAAGCTAAACTTGATTTTAGTAAACTTATAAATGATATAACACACTTGTGAGTCACATTTTTTAAAACAAACCTATTAAAAATTAATTCATAATGAATTAAAAAAACAAAAATGAAGAAGAAAAAAAGCTGAACCTTTAAAATATTGTTGGCTAAGATATCGTGCTTCAGCGCAGTGTATAAGAATTAAGGCTCTCTGCTATAAACAAATCTTCGGAACATTAAAATCAAATAATTCTGAAGCGATTTTGAAGAATTTCGAAATGATTTCAATTAGTTTTTTGTGGAAATTGAATCGAACAGATTTTTTTGCAACGACAACTTCAATTTTATATAAAAAATTTAACAATTACTGTGATCTTCTTAATACAGGTTGTCGAAAACTTTTGTCTTTCATACAAAAGTTACCGATAAGTTTTGTTTTAAATTGAAAATATATCGACATCTATTGTTTTCTACAGAAAAGTTATCGATATGTGTTATTTTCCATAGAAATGTTAGCGACAACTTTTATTTTATAGAGAAAATTTATTGAAAAATTATCGATAACTTTTGATGTGTTTAGAAAAGTTATCGATATCTTTAGGTTTTTATAGAAAAGTTGTCAAAATTTTTTATTTATTATAGAAAAATTATCGATAAATTTGTTTTTCTATTGAAAAGATATCGATAGCTTTCGTTTTCTCTAGAAAACTTATCGATATGTTTAGTTTTTTATAGAAAAGTTATCGATTACTTCGGTTTTCTATAGAAATTAGTTCTCCATAGAAAAGTTAACGAATTCTTTAGTCTTGTAAAGAAAAGTTATCGCAAACTTTTCTTTTCCATTAAAAATTTATCGATAACTTCATTTTCTATACGAAAGTTACCGATAACTAGTTTTATATAGAAAAGTTATTGATTACATTATTTTTCTATAGAAAAGTTATCGATAACTTTATTTTTTTAGAAAAATTATCGAAAATTAGTTTTTCTATAGAAAACTTATCGATAATTTTATTTTTTTATAGAAAAGTTATCGATAATTTTATTTTTTTATAGAAAAGTTATCGATAAATTTACTTTTCTATAGAAAAGTTATCGATAACTTTACATTTCTCTAGAAAAGTTATCGATAACTTTTTTTTTCTATAGAAAAGTTATCGATAACTTTTTTTCTATAGAAAAGTTATCGATAACTTTACATTTCTATAGAAAAGTTATCGATAACTTTACTTTTCTATAGAAAAGTTATCGATAACTTTACTTTTCTATAGAAAAGTTATCGATAACTTTACTTTTTTGTAGAAAAGTTATCGATAATTTTATTTTTCTATAGAAAAGTTATCGATAACTTTACTTTTCTATAGAAAAGTTATCGATAACTTTACTTTTCTATAGAAAATTTATCGATAGCTTTACTTTTCTATAGAAATGTTATCGATAACTTTACTTTTTATAGAGAAGTTATCGATATCTTCAATTTTCTATAGAAAAGTTATCGATAACTTTCTTTTTCTATAGAAAAGTTATCGATAACTTTACTTTTCTGTAGAAAATTTATCGATAACTTTACTTTTTATAGAAAAGTTATCGATATCTTCAATTTTCTATAGAAAATTGATCGATAACTTTGGTTTTCTATAGAAAAGTTATCGATAATTTTGGTTTTGTATAGAAAAGTGATCGATAACTTTGTTTTTTTTAGAAAAGTTATCGATAACTTTGGTTTTTTAGAAGAGTCATTGATAACTTTACTTTTCTATACATAAGTTATCGATAACTTTGCTTTTCTATAGAAAAGTTATCGATGACTTTTGTATTCAATAGAAAAGTTATCGATAACTTTACTTTTCTATAGAAAAGTTATCGATAACTTTACTTTTCTATAGAAAAGTTATCGATAACTTTGGTTTTCTATAGAAAAGTTATCGTTTGCTTCGATTTTCCATAGAAAAGTTTTGTTTTCTTAATTTTAATTATCTAGAGAAGTATCTTGGCTAACTACTGCGTAATTGAATTTTATTCCGAACCAGGATGGAGTTTTACAATCTCCGATTTTTTTTTAATTCAATGTACATATACATTCTACTCTTTGTTGTGTATTATATTATGTATAAACCATTTCATAGCTCTTTAAAGTTTGACATCTCGTACATTTTTGTGAACAATTGGCAATGTTCAGGATTGCATAATTTTGGAACGCGACCTTTGATTTTAACAAACGTAGTGTCTTTTAAAAATATTCGGTTTTATCTTTAAAAATATGTTATAGTAAGTACAAGTCTCCTTTTAAAAAAGTTAAAGGAAAACTAACATAACTTTTGTACTTATTGGAATTCCAATAACTATAATTCTGTTAAGAAAATAAAAAGATTAGTTTTCGAGATATTCAAGAATAAAATACTCCATTTTGGAGGTCAGTTTGCTAAGAAGATACGTAAATTTATAAAATATATACAAAGATAAAATTGAATACTTTAAAAAAAAAACTCCACCATTGTCAATATCGAATGATGCGTCATGAGGCTTTCCAAAGTTTATCAATCCTGCTCATTGTTAAATTTTCACAAAAAATTCCAATATGTTTAAGTTTACTGGGCCATAAGATATGAACCATATACATTATGAGCTTAGTTTATACATCATAAAATGCTCAGTAGAATACTTACATGAATTTTAAGAAAATCAAACCAGAGAAAAATTGAAAACTTTCGATATAAATTGGAGCTACCCTACAACAATTAATTTCATTTAAACAAGTTATCAGTAGCAAATTGCTCGCGTTTCTATATAAACCTTTCAATTTAGCAATTAATGTTTTTTTTAATAGATTTTCTATTACAAATTATGCCAAAGTCATCAAAAACCGAAAAATTAATTAATTGTTTAACATAAAATAAATGTCACTTTCTATGAATTATAAGCTCGGCCATTCAAATAAAAGCAAAACAAAACAATTTACATTCTTTGAATAATAAAACAAAAGATTAAAGACTCAAACTCTCAAAAAATAAACATAAAACAGATGGCACAATTTCTTATGACAATTTTCTAAAGAATATTTAAATAGCCAACTACAAACAAACAGATACTATCATGCAGGCCCAATTATAAAGAAATTTTACAGAACTTTAGCAACTACTGTATTCTCTGAAACAAATACTTTTACTATGAGTATTTTTGGTGTGAGTTTAATTTGAAAATGCATAACAAATCATTAATTTTAATAGTTTCTTGATATTAAAACCATAATAATGAAAAATAATATAAAAAATTTAATTGTTTACCGGTAACTTAACTACCAAAACTAAAAGCCTTTAAAAAAAAAAACCAAAACAACCCTAAAAAGAAAGTAGATGCAAATCAACAAGACCTTTAAAATATCTAACAAAACCCATTTAAATAAACCACAATAATGACAATAGAACTGAAATCAAAAGCAACAAACTTACAGTATTTAAAATTAGTTTTTCAACAAAGTTGTTTATAAGTAAATGACAACAGCTCAAACCTCTGAAAGAAGTTACTGAAACATAGATAGAAGTAGGAAAAATAAGCAAATGAGTACTGTATGCAACACAGCATAACAACAAGTGTCAAGCCACGGTTTAAATGAAATGTTCGACTTGTCTGTCCGTGTGTCTGTCTTTCTGACAAGACATTGAAACAATGGCGGGAGATGGTAGATTCATTTCGAATTCTATGTCAGAATTTTAAATAAACAAAAACAACAAATAAACATGAAAACCAACAAGTAAAGGAAAACATAAATAACAGCAAGTGAGGGAGAGAGTGATTTTGTATGCTGAGTAAACGAATTAATGAAGTACGCTACATAAAACTATCTATGAGAGGTGTTTAATTTTAGCTCTCTACATCTTACATGTCTTTAAATTTAAAAATGTAAGCTTAAGATATTTTTTATAGATTTAGCAAATTCTGTTTAGATCGTAAAAGTGGTTTAAAAGTTGCCCAATATACTCCAAAGTGTAATAGAACCTGTAATATGTATTATAGCGTGTCTTTTACAAACGTCAAAGTTTAGTTGACAAAACCACCAAAAACTTATGATTTTGACTTTATAATAATTTATATTTATCATTGTTGTTTTTACTTTTTTCCATTATATTCTTGTTGTTTGTGTTTCTCTACTAAAAGGGTTTCTAAACACTCGTCTTCTTACCATATTTTCATACCAATTGTTTCTTTTGTTTTTTTGTTAAGTATGCAGCACGTGAAGTTTAATTTTGTTGTTTTGATGTGTGGACTTTTAACTCGAGTTAAGAACAACAACAACAGTCCATAAAACATGTATTTAATATTGAAAACAGTTGTCATTATTCTTACAAACATTTACACAAAACTCAGTCACATACAACCACTAAAAGCCAGGCAAATACACAAATTTTATTTCATTTCATTTAATTTCATTATTAGAACACGTACGTTTAGAAATACACACAGACAGACAGTCGAACAGTCCATCAGAGGGTTTGCTGAAAAAAAACAACAAGAAAATAAGAAAATAAAAATTATGTTGCCAGGTTTCTTCTTGCTGTCAATGCTTTAAGTTTGTTGGTAGCAACTAAACATGTTTAAATTAAAATTTTGCGGCTTACTGCCGCTGACTTTAATGAAGATTGAATAGATTTTTTTCCCTCTCCTTTAAACGTATTTGAAAATAAAAATGAAGAGGGCTTTTGAGCTGTAAACGAATTATTCCAAGAATGATAATGTTTTTATTTCTATTAAAATTGTACTTAGTTTTATTTAAACAAGCAACACTTGGGAATATACTGTGTGTAAATAAATAATTAAGATTTGCTAAGATTTTTCTTTTGCGATAATTTGTTAAAAGAGGGTCATTTATGGTCAGAAATTTGCTAGAGTTTAATTTAATATATTGTATTTTTTTTTTTAATTGGCTGACTGTGAAAAGAAGGGTAAATGACATTTGAGATTAAATCACAGTAATGAAATTTTATAAAGAAATTAGAATAATTAATTTAAAGCAACCGAAAAAAAATGTAACAAATAATAATAATAATATGATGTCCCACTGTGCTTTATGTTATAATAGAAACAAATTATTCAAAGCTTAGGTTAAAATTGATTCATTCCAAATATATAAATATAGACAATTAAAGCCAACGATAAGTTTTTAGTAGAATATTAAAGATATAGACAACTTTTCAATAAAAAAATTAAAGTTATCTACAAATTTTCTTTAGAAAATTATTGTTATCGATAAATTTTCTATTGAAAATTTAAGTTATCGATAACATTCCTCTAGATAGTTAAACATAAGGATAATTTTGTCCAAAAAAAAAGCTATCAATAAATTTTCTATAGAAAACTAAAGTTATCGATTACTTTTCTATAGAAAACAAAAGTCATCGATAACTTTTATATAAAAAAGTAAAGTTATCGATAAATTTTCTATAGAAAATTAATGTTATCGATAACTTTTTTATAGAAAAGTAAAGTTATCGATAACTTTTCTACAGAAATGTGAAGTTTTCGATAACTTTTCTATAGAAAAGTAAAGTTATCGATAACTTTTCTATAGAAAAGTAAAGTTATCGATAACTTTTCTATAGAAAAGTAAAGTTATCGATAACTTTTCTATAGAAAACCAAAGTTATTGATAACTTTTCTAAAAAAAAACCAAAGTTACCGCTAACTTTTCTTTATAAAATTTAAGTTTTACCTTAAAAAAATTATGCTATTGTTTAATGTTCTATAGAAAATTAAAGTTATCGATAAGTTTTCTTAAGAAAATCAAAGAATTTAATAATTGTTCTTAACAATTTTCTATTTATTCAGCTAGCTGCTCCATTCTGCACTTGTAGCCTATATTTTCTTTTATGATTTATTTATTTACAAAATTACCTTTTTCGTTTTTGTTTAATCCTAAATACAATGAACAATTTTATTTAACCATCTGTTTCTTAATAAAATTCATTGAACTACACAAACAACCAACTGTCTTTACAACACAGTAATTCCTTTTGTTCACACTTCCTATCGAAAAAAAAAGAAAAAAAGAATCATACAACCATTCTTATATTATGTATTGTGAGTATACCTTAACTATAAAACAAAAGCATAAGAAAAATAAATAAAATAAAAAAAACATTTCTGTGGTTTCCTTTTCTCCAAGTAGCCTTAAATAATCAACCTTTAATGGCCAGTTATTGTTCAACATTAAATTATAAAATTTATTTAAACAAAATTTACTCAAACTAAAATGTTTAACGACAGGTATTGATCACATTAAATTGCGTCACGCATAAATTTTTTGAACTCCCTGTGTAGTTACAATACACAAATGAATACTTTGTATGGATTTTGAAAATATCTACATATGTACATTATAAGGGATGAAACTGAATGAAATCTCATTAATTTTAATAAGATTTTGTTAAGGTTTTTGTTTAATTTTCTTTTTTGATCATGTAAAGGTCTAAAAATCGTTAAGAAACGTGGGATTCTTTAGATGTTTTTTTTGTAATCAGTGTCATAAAATTGTTAAGACAATGTTATACTAATGATTGTAAATCACTTGTAGGCAGCTGTTAAAGTATTTTTTTGTAGAAAAAGTCTCTGATATAAAACTTATTTTAAAATGATTTATGGAAAATCTAAGTTTTTCAAAGAAATTTAACATCGATAACTTTTCTATAGAAAATAATACTCGATAACTTTGCTAAAGGAAACAAATGTTATATAAGAGTGCAGGTTAAAAAGTCCGTGACTTTTTCTTAACTGAAAAGTCAACACTGCTCCTGCCAACTGGAAGCTATCAATTGACTCCTATCAAAATTTGAACGAGCTGCGTCATTTACTGTCTGCCATTGATGACAGACTACCGCGAGACTCGACAATAAAATGGAAAAAGTTGGCATAATACCCCAGTTAGTACCAATTGCCTTTTTGCAGGAGTAGATGGCCACTCAAAGAAGACTATGTTAAAAAATAAAAATATTTTATATCCAAAAACCTGTGTAGTATTCAAAAAGTTTCGTAGCTCGATCACAGTTATTTTCTTTAGAAAACTTTTCCATATCTTTTAATATACTATTTTTATTATTCATTAAATTCTTCAACAAATTAACAATCATTGCTTACAATTGCTACAAAACATGACTAGAATTTTAATGAAAAAAAAAGTGAGATACTAAATAAGAAACCATCTTATAAATAATTCCTATATCCGGCTGCTCTGTCGAACCTTGTAATGAGTATCAATGATGACAATTAATCCTATTGGACGGCTAGTTAAAATGCAAGAATAATATCTTTGACTAGAATTGTGCAACTACAACTTCCTTTGGCGGTTAGAAAACATAATCTTTAAGAACAAAAAAAAAAAAAAAAACAGAAACACACTCATTAACATGAATGTAAAACACAAAACGGAAATAAAAAGTCAAATTTGTTTAACTAAACAATCTCGGCATAAATTTGTGTTTTTATTTATGTATTCATTGAGTATTGTATTGTTTTTTCAGACACGTGCTTTTAGCTTTAAGATTTGAAATATTAAAAGAAAAATGCCGGTTGTTTTCAAAAGAAGCTTTTAAAGCCCACTCACTAGTTTTAAAAATTAATGAATTTTAATTCATTGTTTTTTTATTATTAGTTTGATGATTTGTTTCTTTGTTGATGATGTTTTTTTAAACAGATGCATTTGAAATATTGCACACCTACTTAACATTAAATTAACTACTTAATTTATATTTATAATTAAGTAGGCATTCATATATTATATTTTTTGTTTGTTCAAAAATTCAATTCAATTTAGCTTTTTGTTTAATGGTCATTTACCTTCCGTTACATGCAACAAAACAGTTTTTCCATTTTTGGGAAATTTTTGGCTTTTATATTTTCATTTAGTTAAATAAATTAAAAATTGACTTAAGTGTTTAACTAAAACTACAGTTTTAGTCAGCCTGTTTAGATTAATTAACTGGTTGGTTACTTAACCAATAAAATAAGTATTATTCCACAGCTTAAGTTTAAATTTGTTTCAATCAGGTTTAAGAAAAGTCAAATATTAATAATTTTTTGTTCATAAATTTTGTGTTTGAATAGTAGAATTCTTTTTGGTAATGATTTTACAGGCTTTTTATATTCGTTATTAACTCCTCTATTTCAACTCTTTTGTTTTCATTTATTTTAATGTTTATTTTTATTGAACGTCTGCCCCTTAACGTTTGGGACGGAAGTGCGTGTGCCGTTGTTTTATTTTGTTTATTTAAAGCCCACACTAAATTATTTAACCGGGATTATTCATAAAACTTAAACGAAACAATAATAAAATCTAACACTAAATTATATAAAAGAATATACAAGTGTTGACATGTTGATAAAATGCACATTTTAGGCTAAATTAAACAGATTAACAGCACATTTAATATAAAATTTAAATGCTTTAACGCCCAATGACTAATAAATTAAAGAAAAAAATGTTCCTACATGCTTTAAGCTGCAATAATGCAAAATTATATGAAAACTACTGCACAATGGGTCTGTTTGTAAAATAAACTTTAATATTTTTTTTAAAAACAATATAAATAAAACTTTATAAAACTCTTAGGTGATTCTTTACAAAATTAACCATTTTTACTTAATGCTGAAAATTTTTTTCGAGGTTGTCTCTCTTTTAGGTTTATAACTTTTCAACTACTTAACCGATTTAACTGATTTTTAATACTAAACTGCCTAGAAGTATAAAGAACATATAGAATAAAAATCGTTTATTCAATTGTGTTACTTTGAACAAGAGTGTGATTTACACAGACAGCTAACGATTTAAAAATACATAAATTTTCGTTTCTTTTGAAATGTTGCAAAAACTTTAAAATTTCTTTACCAAAATGTGACAAAATGTTAAAATAAGTTTTTTAAAAAACCTCAAGGTATTCAACTCTACCATCCTGTAACTTACTCTGCACCCAGAGAAAAAATATAGTTATACATGTTTACTGTAACCATTTCAACATGTTTACAAGTTTTTTTTAAACAATATTGTAGTCACAGTAATTATTTATATGATTGTGATAACCATAATAATATTAGTTTACAATTCACATAATTGTAGCAATCATATATATATAGTTGCAGTAAAGAAGTATATGTTTGTGACAACCATTATAAATCCGTTTATTTATCTGTATGTGTAAATCACGCTCTCGCCCAAAGTACTTCACCCATATAAACAATATTCATCCAGAGTGTTTGTCATTCTGTTAGGTAGTTTGGTATCAAATATCATCAATATCGGTTTAGTAGTTTAAAAGTTATAAACCGAAATGTGAGGCAACATCGAACAAATTTCATATTTAACACATCAATTTTCTCAGTCTTTTAAATACTATATTGACATTTTACTATGTGTATGATTTTAAGTTATACACTTCATTGTGAGGACTTCAATAAGCTATAATATGCAAAAATTTTAGTATTTCTTTATCAAAATGTGACAAAATGTTAAAATAAGTTAAAATGTTTAAATAAGAGAAAAAATATTGTTGTTCACGTTTACTGTAACCATTTCAACGTGTTTACAAGTTTTTTAACAATATTTTAGTCACAGTAATTATTAATAGGATTGTTGCAACCATAATATGATTAATTTGCGATTCACATGATTGTATCAATCATATGTATGGTTGCAGTAAACAAGTATATGTTTGTGACAACCATTTTTATGCATGTGTATATAAAAATAGTATTTAAAAGTTACATTTTATGAGAGATCATGAAATATATATAACAACTGTTAAACTAATAACATAAGTTTATTAGGTGCACTAAAAATAATATCACTCTTTGCTAGATTACCTGGGATGTGTAAAGTAATCAATTGAATAATCTTTGCATTCAAAAGTATAGATAAGTGTAAAATGATCCACAAGTATATACTGTGTCAGGCACTGTAAAGCATTTAATATTTAAAATAAATAAAGGGTGTCCCAAAATTTACGCAAAATTTTAATTAAATAGAAACACGGTTTCTCTTTAGTTTGTTAGTTTTCTTTATTGAATCATAAGGGTCTGGTATGATATAGCAAACCAGATTAATAGCTTCCATGGCTTTGCTGACATACGAATTTGCAATAGCGATTTGAATTTGACGGTGTGTAACGACTGCCTGCAGCATTCATCATGTTTATAAACACGTACATCAGTAGAAGCTTCTATTTATCAACAATGTTGATAGCATGCGGTTATTAGCATTGTTTTTAAATATGGCAACACTAAATGTTTAAGCTGCTAACAAAGCTCTAGAGCATTGTAGAAGATTCACGATAAATGGCGCATGTATAAATAGTGTCAGAGGTTGTAGTAGTGAGTTGAGTTGATCATTGTCGCTGTTAGAGTTAACATCAACTATCTTGTACATTTAACTTTGTACATTACAAGGTATGTGTGCATTTCTGCGAATTGATAAACGCGTATAAAGACACTGAGTGATTATTTAGACTGTTGTTGTTGTACATTTTAAATAAATAAAGAGTTGTTACAATTTTAAACTATTAAAACTGATTTTATTTGCAATCAAAAGTATCCGGTTTTAAAACGTAACAAAATTCATACTCTTTTGCCGAAATTTTCTATGACCAGTTTTGCAGAAATATTTCTGAGTTTCGGCATTCAATACACGGATGATTGTGGGCTTGTTGGCATAGAACTTTGACTTTAAATAATCCTATTAAAACAAATCAAATGGTATTAAATCGCACGATCTAAAGGGTCAATTCTAATCACCTAAACGAGAGAATACACGACTAGGAAATGTCTCACGCTGTTTCATGAATTGTTTCATAGTCTGCAATTTAGTTAGAAAGACCTATTGTATTATGCGTCGATATCGAGCTCCAGCAACACACACTGCTTGACCAGCAGCCTCATTTTCGAATAAGTGTGGTGATTTGAAGCCTCCAGACCAAAATTTCATTTCAGAATTTCAAATGCGGCAATGAATTTTGTTATGTTTGTTATGCTTACTATCACTTAACGATCCGCCCTTCTGAGGGGTCTTTTTGTATTAAATTGATTCTCATAATTAATCTTTTCTTGGTTTTCTACTAGATTTTGTTTTTGTATTCTCTGATATCACCAGTATTTTTTATGAATGAATAATAAGTCTATAATTTTGCTCTTGAGTTTATCACATAAATCTTAAATGTCAAATTCATAAACTCCTTAATATTTTCTTATAAATTATTTAAACAAAGCTTTGGCTCAAACCTGTATAATTTATGGCAAAAATTTTGCTTTAATTTTTGTTATTTCTTTAAAACGCTATTAATAAATTAGTTCAGTTTAAATAAATTATGACAATATTTTGGAATATTTAAAATTGTTTAAATCACCCCCACCTAGTTACAAAAAATTGCTAAACAAAATTTACTAAAGTGAAGCAAATATTTTATATTTAAATTTCCTATGATATGTTTCATCATCTAAGACACTAACAAAACTTTTTTTCAGTTAAAATGAACCTGTTTCATTTACCACTTTTTGAAAATTAAATGTAAATTAGTTGTTGTTATTTAGTGGCAATTTAGCTTAATATACTGACCATAGACAAGTGATTTCAAAGACAATTTGTCTGCTTTACTCTATGATATAAAATGCTATTTTTTTTTCTTCTTTGAATTATGAAAATTGTTTGGTATTTACCATGACTATGTTTTAAAAGATTTCTTTGATAGGTGATGTAAAACCAGCTATTTAGTGGACGGATGGTGGTGGTATGTCTCTTTTTTTTTATACAGTTGATAAGTTTGTTTTCTTGTAACACCTAGAGTGCTAATAATGTGGGCAAACGATAAAAGAAAAACTTTCACAATCTTTCAGAAAACATACTGACATTTTACTGTGTGGCTGTTTGGAAATTATACAATTCATTGTGTGTGGCTTTATATATCTAAATGATGAATTTAGAGATTCTTTTTTTGATTGAAAAACTAGATTCAATTTTCAGTATGGAAAATGTATCCGTTTGTTTATCTGTATGTGTAAATCACGCTCTCGCCCAAAGTACTATACCCAAATAAACAATATTCATCCAGCATATTAGTCATTCTGCTAGGTAGTTTGGTATCAAATATCATCAATATCGGTTTAGTAGTTAAAAAGTTATAAACCGAAATGTGAGACAACCTCGAACAAATTTGACATTTATTACATCAACTTTCTCAGGCTTTTAAATACGATATTGACATTTTACTATGTGTATGATTGGAAATTATACGTTTCATTTTGAGGCCTTTAATAAGCTATATTTCAATATTTGATTTACTTTTTGTATTGAACATTTTCCAAGGTAGTAAAAATAGTACAAAACTTGCAAATAATCAGCCAAAGCAAAAATATTATTTATATTTAGGAATTGTTTCCATTTGATGAATGATTTTCAAACAATTTTTAATCTCCTGTGTTCACTAAACCTTTCCATTGTTATTGTGGAGAATTTAATTGTTTGTTTATCTGTGTGTGTAAATCAAGCTTTCGTTCAAAGTATGACACCCAAACAAACAATATTTGTCTAAAATGTTTATTATTCTTCTAGGTAATTTGGTATTAAAAATCAGCCAAATCGTTTTAGTAGAAGAAAAGTTATAAACCTAAATGTTTGACAACCTTGAAAAAAAATGTTTGTTTTACATAAATTTGCAACATTAACAATATTTTCTATTGAGCTTGTGTAGTGCATAAATATGTGATTTGAATTAATTTTTACAAACCGAATTAGTAATTTTAGCTACTATTTTGAGTCAATGCTGAATGGGCTATTATACTTTAGTTTTAACATAAACATGTCTTAGATAGACTACATAAATATCATCAGGTTGCTGATCCACAGTAGTCAACTTATGGCAATGTTTAGTAGAAACAACGAATTACTTACCGCTCTTTCTTTTTAATTATTTACTTGATAATCTATTTGTCAATTTTTTTTTAAATATACATATCCTAGGAGGAAGCTAATTGACCCCTTATAGTCAGTCTAAGAGATAGTTCATAGTGTTCAATTATATCAAAATAATTATCAAACAACCACTACCGACTGTGGATTACTTTGAGTAAACAAATTTCAAAATTATTTTCAAACTCATATTTTAGTAAGATTTAGTTTTCATATGCTAAACTTCCCAATGTTATTGATAAATTCACTGAAATTTATTGTTGGGGAATGCGCATTTCACTGGTTGCTTAGGCCAGATGAAACTCACTTCTAAAGAAAAGTAGCAAGCAAATTGAACTGACAGGATATTAATTGAATTGATGTTTTGAAATTACTATATCTTGATATATTAAGTGACGGAAAACGCCTAATACATCCAGCGATATATGATTTGTACTAAGTAAACTGTCTTGTGTCTGAAGATAAATGAAAGCTGGAAAACGAGATAATTGACAGTGCTATATATTACTGGTGGTGTGTAAATTAACTAGTGTTTAAAGTGAAAGTTTTAACTAAACTAGAGACACTAAAATTACAATTGACTCATCGATAGATTACCTGGGAGGTGTAAAGTAACTTATTGAGTTTTCAATGTCTTAAAAATACATAGATAACTTTTGTTAAGTAAAATAACTACTTCCTAAAGTAAAATATACAGCAACTGTTTAACTAACTACATTCTAACTAATTAAGTACACTAAAATGTAAATTCACTCTTCGCTACATTACCTGGGATATGTAAAGTAATCAATTGACTAATCTTTGCATTCAAAAGTAGAAATACGTGTAAAATAATGCACAAGTATATACTGTGTCAGTTAAATAACTAGACATTAGTGAAAAATTTAATATTTAAAATAAATAAAGCGTGTCCCATAATTTATGCAAGATTTGAATTAAATAGAAAACACAGTTTTCTATTTCGTGAATTTAATGCACGGATGATTGTGGGCTTGTTGGCATAGATCTTTAACTTAAAATAATCCCATTCAAATAAATCAAATGGTGTTAAATCGCACGATCTAGGGGTTCAATTCTGATCACTTAATTGAGAGAATATCTCATGCACTTCGATGAATTGTTTCACAGGCTATAAGACATGTGGTATCATCTCGTTCAAGCCACAATTTGGTTAGAAAGTCCTATGGTATTATGTGGCTCCAGTAACAGCCACGGCTTTACCAGCAACCTTAAAATAAATCAACTCGTGCTAAATCGCACGATTGACACTCTATTGACACCCTAGTCAATTATGATCACCAAAACGAGAGAATACACAACTTGGAGATGACTCATATTGTTTCATGATTTGTCTCGTCGAAACCATTATTTAGTCGGAAAGATCTATGTTATCTTGTGTCGATATCGAGCTTCAGTAACAGTCACTGCTTGACCAGCAAGCTTAAAATAAATCAAATGGTGTCAATTCGTACGATCTAGAGGTCAAACTGATCACTTAAATGAGAGAATACACGACCAGGAAATGTCTCATGCACTTTGATGAATTGTTTTACAAGCTGTGTGGCAATGCTTCACCAGCAACCTCATTTTGGAGTAAGTATGGGCATCTAGTCCTAAATTCCTTCTCTGAATTCCAAATGCGGCAATTTGGAAGATTAACAATTGCTTGGGATCATTGTGATCGAAAAATCAACACTATCGCCAAACTTTAATTTTTTTTTTGGAAATATTTTTCAACAAGGAAAACACATTGTTCTCTCGTGTAATGCTCCTTTTTCACTAACCCTAAACGATCAGCTGTCAAACTGTTTTTTTCTTTTTGCACAAATGTAGGCAAATTCAAGCCTTGGTAGTATTCTGGAATACCCTATATTACATATGCTGTATAAATAATTAGAACAAAACCTAGAAAGTTTAAAATTACTAAACTCTTGATTACATAGCTACATTAAAATGACCATTGACTCTTCGCTAGATTACCTGGGATGTGTCAAGTAACTAATTTAGTATTAAACAGAAATATATTACTTTTTATAATATAAACTAGCTTTTTTCTCAAGTGATATATAGAAAAAATCCCAGATAGTTTTAGATAAGTCAAATATAATGAAGTTACATTTACTCTTAGCTAGATTACTTAATTAGGATGTGTAAAGTTATCAATTGACTTTTCTCTGGATTAACAAGGACACATATATATTTCTTGAACGACTGGTAAGTAACTGGACTTTACAGAAAAATACATCAAAAATAAAAGAACAGTTCAAGTCAAGTACAATACTTAATAATAAACACAGATTGAATGTGTGTGTGTAAATGGACATCAATATTGAAACGAGTAAACTTACCTGGGTAGAAAAATGTTATAAGGGTAAATCTTGGTTATAATCAAAGTTGAAAAATCCTTGTTAATTATGTTTAAATTGTAAATATGTTATAATCTGCAAAACTTTACAAGTATTTTAAGTTTAATACATAATTTTTTTAAACCTCTTTTTTTGTAAAGTTTTCAATCTAATTAAACCAATATTAAATAACCAACATTTATTGAATTTTATCATGAAATTCAATCTGTTTTTATATCTTTATTATATAAAATATTTAATATAAAATAATTTTCACTCATTATCATCCAAAAAAATATTATTAAATTTACTTTAAACTTTATTTCCCTTTTTACACATCTTTTTTTTTGCTTAAAAGTGATACAATTTTGATTCATGATGCACATGAGTGATTTTCCAGCAATATTTTTTTATTTTATTTTTTGTTAATACTTATGTTCAGTCTACTTCCATTTAATGTAACTTTTCGTTTGCATCTTGTCTTTGTTTTAACGGCTGGCTTTAATTTTTTTTTTTGTTAAGTTTTGGCCATTGTTATAAACTTGACGACAAGTTCGCAGTTTTATTGTTTAAATTTTTCTTTAATTTTTCACTTTTCTTTTAACATTGAGTTTCCGTTAAGCCAAGTGAGTGATAAATGATGTTATTGGTTTTATTTAGCTTTTATTGTTACTTTTTCTTGTGGCGTTCGCAACGGTTACTGCGGCAAAAAAAGAGAATAGAGGTGGGAAATTGTAATAAAAACCAAAAGAAAAATAAAAAGAAAAACAGACACAAAACAATAAGATTAGATTTTTGATAGTGGATATAATTATTTAAAATGACAAGTACAAAAAAAAGTGAGTGAGTCTTACAATTACATAAACATATACAAACATTTGTAGGTTTTTTGTATATGTATTTGTACTGTCATACTAATTTATAATAGTTGCAGTAATATTAGTTCAGTTTTGCTTTGGAAAAGTGTTTAATTATATCGTATTATATCTGCACTATGGCAAATTGTTGTAGAAATATTACCTAATATTTGTTTAAGTATGTATTTGTTGCACGTAATCATTTGAAACGCATTATGTTGTTTAACAATTTTATAGTTTTTCTTGTTAATTGCTTGTATGTGGCATGTTGTTAACAATTTTATAGTTGTAATTAAAATTTAATATAAGTAATGAAATGAAATGTTGCAACAAATTTATAATGTTCGATCTTTAACAACTGTAAATTGTTGCTTGCATGTCGTGACATGTCATTGGAATATTAAAAAATATAATGATTGCTTAAATAGAACTTTCCACCAATTGATTATTTAAAGTAATTTTAGCACTTTTTTGTTTATTTCAAAAATATATTTAGAAATTTCGAAATTTATTTAAATATTGCAATAAATTTATAACGTTCGATCTACAAATGGTTAACGTGGATCTGTGCCTGCTTTAGGGGGTAACTATTTTACACAACAAAAGTAATATATTCCTGTTTAATATGGAGATAAGTCCATTACTTACTTTACACATCCCAGGTAATCTGATACAGAGTCAGTGGTCCCTTTATTGTCTCTATGTAATCAAGAAAGTAATTATTTTGAACTTTTTGGAATATCTGACTTTACGCAATACTTAAATTTGCCTACAATTATTTTTAGTGAAAACAAGTAAGAGAGAAAATTATACTTTAAAATAAAATTAAAAAAATTTTTTTTTCGAATTTGTTTTTTTTAATTTTTTTTTTCCAATTTTTTTAATTTACAAATTTATTTTTTTTTAATTTATTAGTGAAAAAAATTTATGACAAAAATTTTTTTTGTGTGAGAAAAAAATCGGGTTTAAAAATATTTTTCCCGATTTTGACCCATTGTAGGTCCAACTTACTATAGCCTTATATACATCGTTGCAATGGATTTTGAAATATCTATCATTGGATATCCATATTGTCTATATTAATGACTCAGCAATCTAGATATATATCAAAAATAGGCCAAAAGTAGAGGTTGGCCCGGTTTTTTCCTTATATCTCAGCCATTTGTGGCCCGATTTTCTCGATTTTAAATAACAACCGAGTCGGAAGAATTCCCGATATATTGATGTATGAATCAAGTTTCTAAGTTATTTGGGGTCCTCAGAAAATTGATTTCAACAGACAGACGGACATGGCTTAATCGACTTCGCTATCTATAAGGATCCAGAATATATATACTTTATAGGGTCGGAAAATTATATTGTGGAAATTACAAACGGAATGACAAACTTATATATACCCTTATCACGAAGCTTCGTGAAGGTGAAGGGTATAAAAATGGAGGGTTAACAGGGATAGTCAGTAGACGTGGTGAGTAGGATTAAACCAATTGAACTCGTTTCAACATTGATGTATATTCACACAAACACACACATACAAACATACTTAGAGATACATTATTAAACTGTGTTAAAATACTTCAACAGCATGGCATGTAGTAGTAACAATGTTTCAAAGTGTTTGTGTCAAAAATATTCCCATTTTTTAGATGTTGACTCACATATTGTTTCATAACTTTGTTACTAAAACAATTTAGCTAATTTTCAATAGCAAACTTCTTAGGACAATGATAAATATTCTGGGTTAATCTTAATCATTTTGGTTTTGTAGTTTTGCTCAAAGCGTGTTTTACACACACAGACATACAGAATGAAAGACAGACGGATATAGCTTAATAAAGATTATGAGGAATTTTGAGATTTTCAGATGAATATTTACACACCACGAGATGTAATCAAGGGCACAACAAATTATTTATAAAATTAATATGACAAAGAACTTCACAGTTATATATACTAAGCATGTTTTAGCATGTATTTCTTTCTATAAAGAATTTCCCTTAACATCACTTTATTAAGATCACTAGTTAGACATACTCAGTCAATATTTTATTTAACTAGACAAAATAAGCCTTTAAGCTAAAACTCATTAAAGAAATATTGATGTCACATCTCACTAAATGACACAGCCAATAGCGGTCACACAGCCAGAAACACATGACTAAATAGAAGCGACATTAATGCAAAATATTTAACATATTTGTAGAAAGAAATGTAAACTTTTAGCTGGGAACTTTGTTATAGAAAAAATGTGAAATATTATTAATGTAAATTTAACACTTTTAGGAAAAACTGTAAAATGAATAGTAGAAAAACTAAATTGATTTCTTTTATTAAAAAAAAAAAATTCAAACCTGATTTTTGTGAATTTTTTTTGGGTAATATTTTTTTTGTTTGGCTTTAAAACTGGATCAGTTCATATGTACATACATATGTTTTAATATACGAGTGTTTGAACTGAAACTTGAACATACAGAAACGGCTGCAAGAAAACCCAACTGGACATTTTGTTCATAAAATTTGAACAAATGTTTAGACAATTGAATTGTTGGTTGAAAAACAAAAAAACGTTAACATTATTGAAAATGGTTGTCCGAAGCTATACAAACAGCACAAAATGTTAAGATGCCAAGATAATGTGAACAACAAAAGCAAAAAATTAGCAAAAGAAACTTTATTTTAAAATAAGTTACTTTACACAGAAATAGAGCAATATTAGCTTTTTCTTCTTTAGAATAGAGTACGAAACTCTATTATTAAAGAACAACAATTGGAGCATTGTTGCAGTTTTTTTAAATAAAGAAAAAAACAAAAAAAACTCCTACACAATATGTCAGTTAAACTAGAGTTTTAATTGTAATTTTTTTGTTGTTGAAGTTGTAACGTGTGTTTAAAGTTGAGTATCTAGTTTCTAATGTCTTGTTTTTATTATTATTATTATTTTGTTTCATTTGCAACTATTGTTTTATATCATAGACAAGAAAAACCACAAATATAACTGCTCAACTAGGTACCGCTTAAGTAATTGCCATGTTTTCAGATCACTTACATGTATGCAGGTAATTTAAGATCTCTAAGTTTTAAGGAATTTTTAGTTAAGTTACAAGTATGTAAATTTATGCTTAAAACCTTTCACTTCATTTAAAGAAGTTGTAAATAAGAGACCAGATTTTAATGAATTTTAAAAGCCCTTTTACTAAATAAGAAAATTAGAAACATCTTTTCAAAACACTTAAATTTTGTTTTATTTTTGGGAATGCAATTCTATTAAGAAATCAAAAAACCAAAAATTTTCCTTTTGTTCAGGAAAATATAATTTCGAATGTTTTAGTTCGTGAGTTGAAAATTAAAATTTGCGAATTTTAATTTTATGTCAATTTTTTATTCGCGATTTTAAAAACATAAAACTCGCGATTCAATAATTTTTCTTCATTTGAGAGCAATAAAGGCTTTATGTAGAAAATTGCCAAATGAATTAAATTTTAGCGAATATAATTTAAAATTAACTTAATTTTTGAAACGAATTTATTCGCGAGTTGAAAAATAAAATTCACGAATTTAAATGTTATAAAAATTTATATATATTCTGACCATCGCACAGTGGTTTAGAAACATTTTTTGGGGGTTTTTGAGTTGATTAGCATTTGCTCAGCTTCCTAGCGCCTCAACATTTTTTAAAAAATCGCCAAAAATCCATTTATGATCCAAATGAGCTGAAATTTAAAATATAAATAGTCCTTAAGAAGATCTCCAAAAAATACACTTACACATAAAGGTTATCTCTATTAGTTGAAGAAATATTTGGTTTATTGATTTATTTTTCTCAATTTTGCTCGATCTTTTTATGGTTTTTTTGATATGACGGGCCAACGGGTTTGTCGAAATTTAATTTTGAAATATCAGCTATATTGGCGAAAACATTCTAAATAAACTAGGAACAACTTGCTAACAGTTATCTTGTCCCTATAAAAAGTTACACGCATCCAAAGTTGGAACATGTAAAAAAGTTTTTCCTAAAAAAGTCCCTACTTACTTTTTCTCTTGTAGAAAAAAATTTTCCTCGGGACTATACACAATTTTTATATGATCCAGAAAGAGAACTTTATGCTACAGTGTGCAAAGTAAAATTTGACTCACTAAAGCGAACACAACACCCCCCAGGCCTATCCAAACTTGGTCAATTTTAAAAAATTATTTTAGGTTTGAGTAAAAAATTTTAAATAGGCAAAGCACCGATCCTCGAAGATGTTCCATATTTGTATAACTTTATATGTTACTTAAACACTTACAAAGTTTTTTTACTATCACACGGTAAATAACATCACAGTAGGCACTTTTCTAAAAAAAAGTTAGTTTTTGGAACACATTTTCCCCGGTTTAGGAATTTCACTATTTTAAAATAAAACATGGCAAAAATTATTATACTGTTGATTTAAGTACATTTGCATCTATATTAGTTACAAATTTAGTTATGATATCTTTAACCTTTAAAATTTTACATTAATTCAAATTTTATATTTTTCTTTATGGAAAATCACCATATTATAATTTTTTTAGTTTTTAAGGTAAATCAGGTCTCAAAAATTTATAAAATTATTTAATTTTATTAAAATATCAATCTTCAAGTCTTAAGGTTTTCAAAAATATCAAATACTTATATAAACAGCATTTGCTTACTCCTCAAAAGTTCCACAAACCTTGACCGCTTTGAAAATTTTTTACGTTTTTTCATATTTAGCCATTTCCGTCTGTCCTTCTGTATGTTGAAATCATTATGCCGTAGCCCCCAAATAACTTACAAACATGATTGTTACATCAATATATCGGGAATTCTTCCGGCTATGTTGCTACTTATTTAAATTGAGAAAATCGGCCCACAAATAGCTGAGAGATATAAAGAAAAAACCGCGACAACCTCGATTTTTGGCTTATGATTGATCTATGTATATCTGGATTACTAAGTCATTAATATAGACAATATGGATATCTAATGATAGATATTTCAAAGTCCATTGCAACGATGTATATAAGGATATAGTAATTTGGACCTACAATGGGTCAATATCGGGAAAAGTATTTTTAACCCGAATTTTTTTTTTACCAAAAAATATTTTTGTCTAAATTTTTTTCACTAATAAATTTAAAAATTAGTTTTTAAAAAATAAAATAAAAAATTGGAAAAAATTTGAAAAAAAAAATTTTCTAAAAAAAAATATTTTTTTAAATTTTGAAAAACAATTTGAAAAAAAAATTTTTTTAATAATGTTTACCTAAAAATATTTAAAATTACTGCAAAAAAAAAAAAATTAAAAAAAATGTTCGCCAAAAAATATTTTTAATACTTTGGTGAAGGGTATATAAGATTCGGCATAGACGAATATAGCTCTCTTACTTGTTAACCTATATCTCGATTATTAAATTAGATTTATTTTTAAACATTTAAAATGTGGAATTTAATTTATTTGCAATTGTATTAAATTCGAGTAAGTAAAATTTCAAATCCAAATCCAAAAATAAAATAAATTTTTTTATTCGCGAATTAAAAAATAAAATTCGCAAATTTAAATTTTATATCTGTTTTTTTGTATTATTCTCTAAATAATGTTTTTTTATTCTCATAATTTCATATATATGAGATTAAAAATGCATTATTTAGAGAATAATGTAAAAAACAGATATAAAATTTAAATTTGAGAATTTTATTTTTTAACTCGCGAATAAAAAATAATTATTTTATTTTTAAAATAAATTTTTATAAATAAAATTCCACATTTTAGATGTTTAAAAATAAATCTAATTTAATAATTCGCAATGTTTTTTTTTTTTTTAAATTCTTCTTTCGCGAGTTTTATTTTTACAAACTCTGTAAAGTATGCGACTCTATTTTTGAAATTTAATTCATATACCAAAAAACTATAACAGGCATTTATGGTTCGCAAACGAAAAAAAATTGCGAATAATTGCTTTTTTGAACCCTTAATCATAGAGAATTACACATAGAGCGGAAACTAGAAAAGAATTACACATACGAGTGTTTTTTTGTTACACATAGTTTTTTTTACTAATACATTCTCACCACTTAGGTGAGTTATAGTCTTTGACAAAAGAGTTTCCGATCTATGTGTATTTATATATGCCCTTAATCTTTTGTTTTGTCTTAATATTATAAAACAAATGAAATTTTAAAATGTTTTAAAATTAAATTACAAAATAAGAAAAACAAGTTTTCTAATAAAAAGTTAATGTTGCTGGTTTCATTTAAAATTTTTAACAACAAAAACCAAAAGGTGCTGAAGAAAGCACTAAAAAAAGCTGTAACCCATTCAGTGAAATATATAAAAAAAGAAACAAACCCAAAACTAACTTAAAACTTTAATATTTCAAATATAAGTAAAAAGAAAAACTAGTTAGCTACATACATAAAATATATAAAAAATCATTTTACTTCTAACACTTACGCTTAAATAGGCGCTAAATAAAGTTTTAACAAAAGGTTTGTAAACTTTATGGTTTTGAGTGTTTTATAAAGAAATACGGTAACTAAAAGAAATTGAAAAAAACACACAGCTGGCTTAATGAAACTTAACAAAACAATATAAAATTTTATAAGAAAAAGAATTAGATATAAACATACACACTCTATAATAAAACATTAGAAGTAACCAAACCAAAGATTTGTCTGTAAAAAAACCTTAAACAAGAAAAACCACAAAACTATAGAAAAAGAAACTTAGAGTTAAGTCTAACAAACCAAGCCAACATGACCTGAAACATTGAACGAAATTGTTACCAGAAAGAAAAAAAAATACAAACTTAACGAACGAACATTTATGCATTTGATTTCAAATCAAAATAACAGACAAAAAAATACAAAAAACCGTCATTGTATGAAGAAAAAAAAAACCTTTAACGTTTAAACAACCCAAAAAAAAAAAGAAACAAAAACAAAAGAGTTGAAAGGAAATTAGCAAAAACCTGGTAACAAAACAAACACCACAAAAACAACAACAACAACAGTAAAAAACTAACTTGACTGTCTGTCTGTCTTCATGGCTTAAACCTAAAGTCTGGCTTTTAAAATTTCCAACAAAGTCCGTTGCTTTCAGCCAGTCTTATATTGTTTTAGCATAACACTCAGTTTGAAATAAGTGCCTACTTTTCGAAACTACAATTTCTGTTTGTGGCTTCAGACCACTGAGCGAAAGCAACACACGATTTCCAGGTTGCCTGTAGTCGCTGCATGAAACCAGTTTGTTTTTATGTATCTCTGAGGCCACCTAAGCAGTCATCGTTAGTCTCTTTCTTTTTTTTGTTTTGCGTTTCAATTCTGTTTAAGATCTTTGGGTCTGTCCGTTTTACTTGTTGATTTGTCATACTCTTGAGTTTCTTTGGAAAAATGTAAATACATACGTGTATAAATTTTAACAGTCCACACTAGCAACATTTAAGACAGTATGTGTTAAACCAACATGGCCGCCTTTTTTATAAGACAATACAAATGCAAACCAGTTTGAGTTGGGCTTGAGCAGAGTTTTATTTAAACTGAAATCCAAACAGTTGAAATTGTCAAAGTCCACAGTTGTGGGTTATATAGCCACAGTTCACTAGCTACAAAATCCAAATTTCATCAAAGTAACTGCTCATATGTGTATACCACTAAAGCCTGTCTATACTAAATCCACAAACGAATGAATATTATACACAATTTCCAAATTTTCTACTAACTATACTTCTTTAAATTCAGTACACATTTTCAACAAGTCAATTTCTGAATACATCTACTTATAATCCACTAAGCATTTAAAATACTCAGGTTTGTACAATATAAGAGAGAAATCCATAGTTATACTTAAGGCTGATCAATCTGTGGCCGATCGATCATCATTTTTGAGAAAGTTTAAACTTGAAAAGATCACCATTATTCATGATGTTTTTATGTACAACTATATTTTTTGAAAATTCTATACATTTTTTCATACACTGACATGTTTAGAACAATTTGACAGCAAATTATTTGTCGTAGCTTAATATGTTTAATTATGTATCCCATAAAATTATAAATTAAAATAGGCCATCTCTTTTTTTATTTTATTAACAATTTTTTTTATTTTTCTTCTTCCAGGTCCTTTGGCATTTGGATGCCTTTCGTCGCTCGTTTCGTTCCTTGAATCAGCATGTCTGCAGTGGACAAGATTGCATTTTCTGTGCCTTAAAGGTAAGTGTCTTTACTTTTTTAGTTTTATCATCCACAATGATCGTTTGACTTGATTAAAGCCAGCCTAAAGTAGGCAATAGATTTTTGATTATTTGAGAAACATACAAAATTCGATTGCCTGCTTTTATGATTGTGTTTAATTTACACTGTAAATTATTTGTCACACAATATTATTGAAAATGCCTTGTCAGTTTAAATTTTTATAAAAATAATATAACTCCCTCTAGCGCTTAAATTTCCAGGTAATGTGGAACTAATATAGGCAACAGATTTTATATATTACTAGCTAATACCCGGTGCGCTTCGCTACCCCCTCGAAGTAAAATGCATATTAAGTAAAGGTTTAAAAAAAATATTTATTTAGTAATTAAAATATACATTGTTTCTTTAATATTATTTCTTATTCTATTTTTTTGATGTACAATATATTCAATCTATATATACAATTTAAAAATAATAAATTAATAAACTATTTATTTCTTACTTCAAATTCCAAAATATTCATATTGATACTTAATATGAGGACTATATCTGTTATAGTTTTCCAGATATGCAGTTTTTTGTCAAAAATATTTCTATTGAAACTAAAATTACTTGTACAAAATTTGGAAACTCTAACTGATATAGTTTCCTTGATACGCAGATTTTAGTGTATACTACATATGGGAAGTGACACGCCCACGTTTGCTGGTCCGCCTATTTTTGGTCATAATATTCATATTGAAGCTAAAGTTACTTGTACAAAATTTGGAAACTGTAACATGTATACTTTCCCTGATATGCAGATTTTAGTATTTACTGCATATAAGAGGTGACATGCCCACAATTGCTGGTCCGCACATTTTCGTCCAAAATATTTCTACTGAAACTTAAATTACTTGTACATAATTTGTAAACTCTATCTGTAATAGTTTTCTTCATACGCAGATTTTAGTATTTACTACATATGGGAGGTGCCACTCCCACTTTTGCTGGTCCACCTATTTTTGGCCAAAATATTCATATTGAAACTAAAGTAACTTGTACATAATTTGGAAACTCTAACATGTATAGTTTCCCTGACATGGAAATTTTAGTATTTAATTCATATAGGAGGCACCACTCCCTCTTTTGCTGGTCCGCCCATTTTAGTCCAAAATATTTCAAGTGAAACTAAAATTACTTGTAAAAAAATTGGAAACTCTAGCTGTTTCCTTGGTACGCAGATTTTAGTATTTACTACATATGGGAGGTGACCCGCCCACTTTTGCTGGTTCACCCATTTTTGGCCAAAATATTAATGTTGAAACTAATGTAACTTGTGGAAAATTTGGAAACTCTAGCTTTTATAGTTTTCATGATATGCAAATTTTGGTATTTAATTCATATGGAAGGCACCACGCCCACTTTTGCAGGTCCACCCATTTTTGTCCAAAATATTTATATTAAATCTAAAGTTACTTGTTCTAAATTTGGGTATTTTAGCTGTTATAGTTTCCCAGATATTAGGATATTAGTATTTACTTCATATGGGCGGTGTCACGCCCACTGTTGCTGAACCGCCCGTTTTTATCCAAAATATTCATATTGAAACTAAAGTTACTTGTACAAAATTTAGGAACTCTAGCTCTTATAGTTTACATCACATTTAGTATTTACTTCATATGGGAGGTACCACGCCCACTTTAGTTGGTCCGCCCATTTTTGTTAAAAACATTTGTATTGAAGTTAAAGTTACTTGTATTTAATTTGGTAATTTTAGCTGTTATAGTTTCTTAGAATTTCAGATTTTAGTATTTACTACGTATGGGGGGTGCCACACCCACTTTTGGGGGTCCACCCATTTTCGTTCAAAACATTCATATTGATACTAAAGTTAGTTGTACAAAATTTGGGAACTCTAGCTCATATAGTTTACTTCACATTCAGATTTTAGTATTTACTTCATATAGAAGGTCCCACGCCCACTTTTGCTGTTCCGCCCATTTTTTGTTCATAACATTCATATTGAAACTAAAGTTACTTGTACAAAATTTGGGAACTCTTGGTGTTATAGTTTTCCTGACATTCAGATTTTAGTATTTACTTCATATGGGAGGAACCACGCCCACTTCAGTTGGTCCGCCCACTTTTTGTCCAAAACATTTATATTGAAACTAAAGTTCCTTGTACAAAATTTGGGAACTCTAGCTGATATACTTTTTGAAATATACGCATTTTTTTTTGACTTGAAATAGGAGGTAATGTTGTATAAATGGGCGTGGCACATCGCCCACGTAAAATTTCAAAATAAAAAGTAGCCTATAGTTCCTTCCAGAGATACTGGAAGACATTGTGAAAATTTCATGAAAATCGGTTCAGCCGTTTAGCCGTCTATAAAGTCCAAACAAACAAATATACATACAAACACACATTGACTTTTATATATATAGATGTTTATATACTGCGAGGAATATTTAACAAATATAATTTTAAAATCTGTACATACAAAATGTGTATATCGATCGTAACTTAAAGCTCGGTATAACGAATGATTAAACTAATAAATTCGTTATATCGATCAACATTTATTCATGTACGAGGGTGGGTCAATAAGTCAGCGACTTTTTGAATTTCCCGGCTTTTAACAGAAAGGCCAACACTAGTCAGCCAACAGGCATCTAAGTCCTGTCAAAATTTAAACAAGCTGAGTCATTTAGTTTGTGATTGACAGCCATTGATACCAAATTACCTCGTGACTTTAGGAGAAATTAGAGAATAGTTAATTTCGTCTGCTCATTAAGCTTGGCTTTTTTAGGATTAACAGGAATACATCGATGATATTCAGATTACCCTGATGCTTACACAACTTGAAATGTAATTTATACTATTGGATCAAAAATTTCATTATTAGGAATTGTCTTTTTCATTATTTGAGAAAGTTTAATTTCACAACGTCAATGGGAACTCTGCACCATCAATTTAAATTGTAACAAAGTCGTTGTGGCCGTACAAGTACGGAATATACCCAAAGTTCTGGACACCCAGTTAATATCTTTACACCCGAAAAAGTTGCAAAAATCACGATATGGTGTTGGCCGATCAGAGATTAAAAGTGCGAGAGATTGTAGAAGACATATGCATCTTACGTGGCTCAGTGGTTTCAATTTTGAATGATCACTTGGGTATAAGGAAGCTTTCCGCAAGATGGGTACACACATGTGCAGTTTCCATGGCAAAAATCCTTGAATTAGGCTAAAATCCACCTTATTCTCCAGGCCGGAGTGACTATTTCTTATTTCAAAACCTGAAGAAATTTCTTCACGATGAAATCATCTCACAAACAAAAACCAATTTTGATGACCACGGCAATACTTATTTTGGAAGGGATAACAAAATTGGAGAAGCGTTGGACCAAATGTATAGAGCTCAAAGGAGACGGACTTTTTGACCCACACTCGAATTTTTGTAAAATTTCACCATGATTCCCGATTTTTTCGAAATTTATTGTCTTTTAATCATACTCAATGGAAACTCTCCAATCAAAGACCTAACTCAGTTGTCAAAAATGTTAAAAAAAAGTATGTGAAAACAAAAACAACACTCGTATGTATGGGTGATTATTTTGAGTTTTTTTTTTTTTTTTTTTGATTTAGTTTTTTTTCTATTTTCTGCTTTATGTATATTTCTCTATGGTTCCAACTTTTTGTAAAATAAAAAATAAATTTTCAAAATTCTAAGAATTTTTTCTATTTGCCAGTTATATTTTAAAACACTTTCATTTTAAAACACTAATCATTAAATCTTATATAGAAAAGGCGGGAAATTTAAATTTGATTTAAGATTTTCTTTATATCTCTATTGAGCAATTCACTTCATGTTTTTCTATATACATAGGTTGGCGGCAGTCGATTTAACGAAGTCAATTCATGTGTTTCTCTGATGAAATATAGAAAAGTTTTTAAATAAAATCTAGTACAAACGATGCAAATTTAGAGCTATTTAATTAATTTTGTGGAAATATTAAAGTTTTATCTTATAATTTTACCAACTATTAAAGGAAAGTGGTCGAAATTGGAGATGATATATAACTGGGCTCGTTTAAAATTATTTGTCTTCAATACTCCAGATGATAGAACTTCAGTGAAATAATTAATTTAGTTGTCTATGCGACTTTTTCTCGATTTTTTAAATCTCGCCTTTTTTATGTTTTGGACTTTTTTAAATTTTTTAAAAGTCGAAATTTTTTTTTTAATTTAAAAAATAAATGGTTTTAAATAAGAAAAAACATTTATTTGTAGTTTTTACAACATTAATTTAAAATAAAACTCGCCTTTTTTATGTTCTGAATGGTTGACTTTTCGACTTTTTTAAATTTTTTAAAAGTTGAACTAATGACTTTTTGAAATTTTTAAAAAGTCGACATATTTTTTTTCATTAATTTAAAAAAAGGTTATTTTTGATGAGAAACCCCATTATTTTTAATTTTTACAAAAACAATTTAAAATAAAAATATCGACCTTTCGACCTTTTTTGAGATATTACGTAAACGATTGTTCGACTTTTTGCCGATTTATAAATCGGTTTCGACTTTTTTCAGCAAAAACAATACTAGTGATAACCGTATTTATTCTTAACCCTCTAACCCCCAAATTTTAAAAAGCTAAAAAAAAGTTGTCGATTAATTTTTTTAAAGATAACTATGACCCATAAACTCAGAACAGCCATCAGAAACTAATTTGCAAATTAAGTTTAGGAACCAGGTGCAAAAAGTTGAAAAGTGCCTCAGGGCATTGTTGCCGGTTTAGGTGTAAAAAACATGTAAACATTAATTATAATACGATTTTATTGAAAAACTAATGTAAATATACAAAAAGTAAGAAAATATGTTTTACTTTCTACGTGATACTCATTGAAACAATTTTTGTCATTTGAGAAGCATAAATGAAGATCGCATTTTAAGCAAACACACTGTCTTTCCGAGTTTTTGCGTAGTTTGCACCAAGATGTATTAACAAGGTGGCAGCATAACTACAACAATACAAGAATAAATAAATAGTAAAAAAAATCACAAAGACGAACTTTTTAATATGAAATAGTTTTGTTTAGCACTTTCAACTATTTGACGCATATACAGCGGTGACAAAAACTCACTTTTTACTATTTTTACAAATTTTTGTAAACACTTTTTTGACATTTTAAAAGGTAAAACGTGAGTAGAGAAAAAAATAGTCAGCTGGCGTTACGCTGCCACCTGGTTAAATATTTGGTTTGCACCATATTTTTTGCCTAACCTGATTGGAAGGATGTCGATATTGTCATTAACTGGATGTTTTGCTTTTTCGCCAACTTTTGAGCTTCTTGGCTGTGGATCTTCATGTGGAGTACCAACTGATCATGAGTCAAGGCGGATAATTTAATCCGTCTGCGGTCTATATCTGTCATTCCTATCATTTTTTTATGTATATCACAAAAAATATAACACAATAGTAAAAAACTATACAATATAACCCGCCGATAAAATTAGCCGCAACCCGCAACAGGGCCCTGAGGCACACCTTAGTTTTTAAGTTCTCAACTCACTTTTTCTTAATTGTTTAACATTTACAAATTCATAGACTGAAAGAAGAATATCTTACTTTTAAAAAACATAATTCGAATAGATCGGGTGACTAAAAGTAAAACTTTGATTTAAAAAAATCACTCACAAAATTTCACGTGCTAAAATTATGACATCACTCACAAAACAGCTGATAGAACAAAAACTTAAAGTCAGAATGCATTTCGACCTTCGAGGGAAATGTTAACAAATCTGTAACTAAAGTCACCGTTAAATTAAAACAAAAAAATTATAATTACTTTTTGAGATAATTGGTGTTTTGTAATGCATGCATTGAGGCACTCTTGCGGGTTAATATCTGAATTCAGCCTTAATGTTCGATTTTTTTCTTATGTGAGTAAATAATTTTTATTGGTGTGACAAAAATTAGGTTATTTCAATCGTAATAGTTCCTTGATAACTGAATTTCTGTTGATGGAATCAAAAAAAAAAAAAAACTTTGCATATAATAGAATCATTCATTTGTCAAAAAATCACAACGAATCTATTTTATATGCTCAGAAATAATACTTATTATAACTTTAAGATGAAAACTGTATCAATAAATTTCAGCGAAATTTTTCTAAAAAAAAACTATTTACCAGAATTCCTGGAAATTTTCTCAAGTAGTTCTGAGCTATCAAATCAAAGGAAAATTCAGTTTCCAATTTCAATTTATTTTTAAAATGTTTCTGTTAATACAAAAACGATTTCATTTGAGAACAATATTCAAGAGCATCATTGCTAGTAAGACAAGAAGTCGAATAGTATATCAATTTTTTCTGAAATGTTTCCAAGTTTTCTCACCATTTGTAATATACATACTTAATTCTAACGAAAATTTCAATAATCATTCCCTTTATTTAATTTTTACTTATTCCCTTTTGTAAATTGGGTTGGTCCTTATTTTCCACAAGTCATTAATTTTATTTGAAAATCGGGTTTTTAAACTACCAGTAATTACCCTTAATATGTAGTTAGCACTTAATTTATTTAAACATTTTGTTAAAACACCAAATGTCACTACAATGTTTTTTTTTTCCATTTTTTCCCCTCAAAAAATAAACATTAATCATGTTTAACAGAATTTTAACCCTATAATTTTATGGTTTATATACAAAATATTATTGTGCAAATACAATAAAATAACTACACACAAAATTTAATTGCTAAGTACATTCACTAAGCATTTCGAGTAAATTTAAATAATTATTATTTGAATATTTAGGTATTTATTTATCCTTTTCGGAAGAAACCCATAAAATTGTAACCCAAAAGTTTTATTACATGTAAATTCTTAGGAAAAACACCTTAAACTCACACTGTTTATTTTCCGAAAAATATTTTATTAGAATTCGGGGAAATGCGAACAAACTTAGAGGTGGTGGTTAAGTATGTGTGTTGAAACAACATGACTCTATGGAAAATAGTTGTGATAGTAACGGTATTTACATGGTTTGTGTGGGAGGAAGTTCAGTAATTTATGTTTAAGGATGTGTGAGAGCATTGTTATTGTATGAATGGTGATAAGACACATACAGGCATGTTAAACCGCGTGAAAATTTTAATTAATGTTTAGCTGAAAAACCTTATATTTTACGGCGAAATATTAGGAATTATTTGGAAATAGATTAGGTAGTTTGAATCAGTTTTTTGTTCATTTGCTAACAAATCTTAGCTAAAAAAATTGCTCAATAAGTTTTACTCAGTTTAGCCTCTAGCTTTGTAAAAAAAATTAAACAAAATTCTTTATTTTTAAACAATCTTTAGTCACATTTATTTTTAAATTTATTTAAACAAAGATTTGTTGCCTTAATCTTAAATAAACTTTTACTTTAAATTAATTGCTGCCCGATAAACTAAACAAATAAATTGTATTTTTTCTGAGAGTTTCAGCTTTGTTGTTCTTTTGCTAAATTTCATTTCATTTGATTAGAAATAAAATATTCGTGCCTAAATCTTTTGTTTTGTTACTAGTTAAACAGATATTTTGTATTGAGGCAACCGGTTCATTACTGAAAGGTTAAATAAAAATCAATTAAATTGTATTATTTTATAATAAAATAAACCTTAAATGAAGATGAACAGACAACAAGCCAAGTCAAACAATTATAAAACGTGACTAGAAAAGTTGGCTAAACAAAAAAAAAAAAAAACAGCAAAAAAACCCATTTAGTTTTGATATTTATAAAAAGAAACAATCAAAGTAATAAATAAGCAAAGCAGCAAAACAGCACAACAACACAATAATCAATATAAATTTTACTTTTCATAAAACGTCAGGAAAAACAAAAGACTTTAAGACACCAACTAGCACTATTTTAACTTCAGCTGGGTAAAATCCCATCATAACAAGCATTTACACACATGACCGTCTCTTAAACTCTTAAAGAAATTTATATAAAAGAAGAAAAAATCCCTGCATTTTCTATTCTTCAGTTAACAAGTTGGGTGTGGGAAATCTTGTAAAGTTAAAACTCTTACACACAGTATTCATACACCTAATAAACAATTAAAAATGTTTCTAATATAAAACAACACGCACATGTTTTCAACAAATTGTAAAACTCACAAACAAAAACCCCTGTATTGCAATTACTTACTCACCTGAAGTTGTGTTAGTGGTATGTACTTGCAATATGAAAATTACCTGGCCCTTTAATACACATGTGTGTTAAATACTCTTACATCCATATGTTGTAAGGGAAAATTATTGGTGTTTTTTTGTGTGTGTGTTTCGTGAAAAAATCACGCACTTTTTGCTGCTGTTTTTAATTGTTGTTATAAAATTAAATAAGTTGTTGTTTCTTTAATAAAATAGTTTGTTGGCATTTTTGAAATATATACTATATTTTTTTCCATTTTATTTTGACAATGAAAAGAGAGGGGGAACATTTTAATTGTGTGAAAATTTTTAACATGTCTGAAAATGGGAAATTTATGGAGGTCTATAAATAAGTCAGAGATTTGAAGAAAAGTAGGGAGTAAAATAATCCGATATACTACAGGCAAAGTTGGGTATAATGAATGATATAATATCAGATGCTTTCGTTAAACTAAAAAAAATATTTGTTCAATTCACAAGGTCTCCTATCATGTCATATTGTCATAATGTTGTAATATTTCACAATGATTTGAAAATGTTGTTATTGCCTTTCAAGCAAAAAATGTCCTAAAATAATACTACTCTGTATGCTATGTTTATTGTGTTATCATAACCAACCAGCAGAAACCAGAGCCGAACGCCTACGAGTCGGTTAAGCCGAACCGCCGAGTCTTGAAATATTAGGACATTATGCCAATATGACATGATAAGAGACCTTGTGAATTTACCAATTATATTCATCAACTTTAATTCATTTATTTTTCTAAAGTTTCACAACGATTTTTATTTTCTTTTACTATAATAACTTTTATTTAAAATTAAATCCTCAAAATATCTTCTATTTGTTCAATTAAATTGCAATTCAATTTCAATTAAAAAATTATACTTCAAAATAAAAATTTTAAATATTTTGAGGTAAACCAAATTTTTTTTTCATTTTTTGGAAAATGTTTTTTTAATTTTTTTTTTTTTTTAAATTTTAAAAAGATTTTTTTTGTTTTTAATTTTTTTTGTTAATATTTAGCGAAAAAAAATTTTGGTGAAAAAAAAAATCGGGTTAAAAAATATTTTTCCGATTTTTACCCATTGTAGGTCCAACTTACTATGGAATTATATATGTCGTTGCAAAGGTCTTTGAAATATCTATCATTAGATATCCATATTGTCTATATTAATCCAGATATAGGTCAATAATAGGTCAAAAATCGATGTTGTCCTGGTTTTTTCCTTATATCTCAGCCATTTGTGGACCGATTTTCTCGATTTTAAATAGCAACCGAGTCGGAAGAATTCCGGAGATATTGATGTATGAATCGTGTATGTAAGTTGTTTGGGGGCTTCGGAAACAGACAGACAGATGGACATGGCTTAATCGACTCCGCTATCTATAAGGATCCAGAATATATATACTTTATAGAGTCGGAAAATTATATTGTGGAAATTTCAAACGGAATTACAAACTTATATATACCCTTCTCACGTAGGTGATGGGTATAAAAAGTTAAAATCGGTTAATTCCTTATTCGTTATATAATGTTGCTAAATACTAAATTTTAAGTATTAAAAAGTACTATAAAATAAAAAAAAAAATATGTAATAAAAAAAAAATTTTGGTACGAACTACTACATTTTTAAAAATAATAAAATAATCAATTTTTAGTACTAAAAAATATTAAATTTTTAGTACTAAAAAATAAAAAATTTTTAGTACTAAAAAATACTACATTTTCAAAAATAATAAAAAAGATTAAATTGTTGTATTAAAAAAATTATAAATTTTTAGTACTAAAGAAAAACAAAATTTTTAGTACTTAAAAAAATACAAAATTTTTAGTATTCAAAAATTTCTGTATTTTTAAAAATATTAAAATAAACAATTTTTACTACTAAATAATATTACATTTTTAGTACTAAAAAAATACAAAATTGTTAGTAGCTTAAAAAATACTACAAAAAAAGAATAATTTTTAAAGCAAAAAAAAAAAAAAAAATACAACATATTTAGTACTAAGATTTTAAAAATAATAAAATAATAAATTTTTAGTATTAAAAAATACTACATTTAACTACAAAATCACTAAATTTTTAAAACTAAAAAAATATAAAATTTTTAGTACTAAAAAATACTGAATTCTCAAAAGCAATAAATTTTGAGTAATAAAAAAGATTAAATTTTTAGTACTAAAAAAATTATAAGTTTTTAGTACATAAGAAATACTAAATTTTTAGTATTAAAAAATACATAATTTTTAGTATAAAAAAATTATAACTTTTAAGTGCAAAAGAAATACAAAATTTTTAGTACTAAAAAATACTACATTTTTAGTAAAAAAATACAAAATTTTTCGTATTAAAAAATTTCTGCATTTTTAAAAATATTAAAATAAACAATTTTTAGTACTAAATAATATGTACTAAATTTTTAAAAATAGTTAATTAGTACTAAAAAAATACAAAATTTTTTGTTTCTACTAAATACTATAAAAAACAATAATTTTTAAAACAAACAAAAATACAACATTTTTAGTACTAAAAAATACTGCATTTTAAAAATAATAAAATAATCAATTTTTAGTTCTGAAAATTTTCAGTACTAACAGAATACAACATAATTAGTACAAAAAATTTTGTATTTTGTTATTACTGAAACTTTTGAATTTTTTAGTACTAAAAATGTAATACTGAATTTTTATACTAACAAAATACAAAATTTTATTTTTAAGTTAAAGAATTCTAATAACTAAATTTTTAATACAAAAAACACAAAATGTTAAATTGTAAAAAAGCATACCTTTTATACCTTTCATCATTAGTGGCAAGTTTGTCATTCCTTTTGCACTAAGTTATAAATCGTCGTAGATTGAGGAGTTGATATAGTCATGTCCAATCAAGAAAATGTGCACTCAAATGGCTCAGATATAATCAAGAACGGGGACTACCTAGATTTTTCAACAAAATTTGTTCAAATTTTTTTCCACCAACATTTTTTTTTTGCACCGAAAATAGTTTTTAATATTTGTCTTAAAGCTTTCTTTTTGTGAAGGGTATATCGTCGCAATCGAATCTAGCTCTCTTACTTGTGAATACTAAAAAAAATTTTTACTAATTATTAGTACAAAAAAATAATTAATTTTTAGTACTACAAAAAACCAAATTTTTAATACTAAGAAAATAAAACAAATTAGTACCAAAAAATACAAAATTTTTAGTACTAAAGAAATACAAAACTTTTGGTTTTAAAGATATATTACATTTTTAGTACTAAAAAAATACTAAACTTTTGGTACTTATAAGTACTACAAAATATATTTTTTAGTACTAAAAAATACAACATTTTTAGCACGAAAAAATACTCTTTTTATATTTTCTAATATAAAAATACTCTATTTTAGTAAATACTAAATTTTTAGTACTAAAAAAATAAAAAATAAAAAATAAATTACTAAATTTTTAATATTATTAAAAAAATCCATATCATTAGTACTAAAAATTCCATATTATGAAAGTTCTATATTTTTAATACCATAATAAATTTTATACTTTTGTTACTAAAAATATCAAAATTTTTAGTACTTAACTGTTTATAAAATTTGTCCCAACTGTAGGTTTGAATTAAACAGAAACTAACTACAGTTTCCTTTCATTAGATTGTTATAGGGTTATGTATGGAATAGCTCATCGGTCAAATGGCTTTTGCAATTTAGACAGAAATAACTCTCTTATTTTGTCTCGATATCGGGCAACAATAAAACAGTCAATGTTTGATCAATCTACAGCCCAAATGCTGGACCAAACAGTGACACTTTGTGCAATCATCTGGTTTTTGACAATCACATATGGGTTTTCTGAACCTCAAATGCGGCAATTTTGACGATTGTCTAACAAAGCCAACTAGATGAAAATGTTCACCATCTTTTAAAATATTTCTTTCTCAAACTGTGGCCGACAAACTTTAATTATTTTTGAATTAATATTCAACAATTGCTATTTCCA
Organism: Calliphora vomitoria; assembly: GCA_942486065.2. Lineage (NCBI taxonomy): Eukaryota > Metazoa > Arthropoda > Insecta > Diptera > Calliphoridae > Calliphora > Calliphora vomitoria. The sequence goes on along the minus strand of OW818032.2, from coordinate 64,130,550 downwards.
AGCAATTTCTATTTAAATTTAAATCTAAATTCTTCCTAAAAAAAAACCTTAAAACTTTATTTGCAATTGTTTTTTTACTACAAAGTTTTTCACTTCATTACTGCATTATCATCATCAAACCTCATTACGAGCACATTGATGATCACAAAAGACCTGAATTTAAATAAAGCAGGCAACAAACACACACCATAATCATGATCTCTTTAAACCAGCAACATGATGCCTGGAAGTTTTTGTCAGCTGCAGCAATAGCAATAGCGCAGCAGCAACAGATTGAAGTCACAGCCAACGAAGAAAGACACAAAAAAAAATACAAAAATACGACTTGTAGAAGAAACCAGCAGAACCACTACCACTACTAAAACGATGACGACGAAGACTCGGATGACTTTTTAATGGACAAGCGAGACTGTACTTTGAGTTTTTTGTTTGTGTTGTGTTTACTACCAAACTTAAAGCGGACCAAGTTTGTAAGTGAAACAATGACGACACGAATACCAAAGCGAAAGCAATGTAGAGAATAAGAAAGATAAGAAAAGGAAAAAAAAATAAACAAATAAAACTAAGAGTTAACAGCAAAACTAAAATACTAAGAAGAGAGAACTTAAGAAAATTTTGTTAAAAAAGAGTTGAATCAGAGAAAGAAACTTATACACAGTTAAAATGGTACTAAAAGAGTTGTAAAGTAATGTCAGATGGAAAAAGCTTTGGTAAATAGTAGTTCATTTTTTGGTAGTAAGTAAAATTAAGTACTTTGAAATAAAAAGTACCTAATACAATTAAATATAAGAAAATATGTTATTTGTTTATAAATATGTATTTCTTTACTTTTTAAATAAGTTATTTTAATGAAATTTATTAAAAGTTTATAATTTTAAACATCCACAAAATCCAAAAAAACAAATGTTTAAAAGGTACTAAATGTGTTTCAAGTTTCAAATGTTACTCTTTAGTAAAGTTCTATAATTGAAACAAAAAGTCGACTTTTCGAACATTCGACTTTTTAAACATTTTTTAAGTCACACTTTCGACTTTTTTTAAGTAGCCTTTTTCAATTTTTTATCGCAATTTAATGTAAAAAAGTGTTCGTTGCTATATTTATTGATAAAAACAAATTAAATTTTTACTACTCAAAATAAAAAAATCGTCGACTTTTTTCTGTAAATCGACTTATCGACTTTTTTCGGAACACATAATTGAATATTCAACTTTTATACAACCAAAAAGTCAAAATAGTATTTTTGGATGAAAAAAAGTCCAACAATCGATTACCTTATCCCAAAAAAGAAGAAAAGTCGACTATAGGAAAAAAAGTCGAAAAGTCGATTTTTTATTTTTGTTGTAAAAATTAAAAAAAAAAAAACAATTTCCTCATCAATAAATCTAGAAATCATACATTTTTACATATATATATGGGATAAAATGTCGAAAAGTCAAAAAAGGTCGACTAAATTCGAAAAGTTGACTTTTTAAAAATCGTTAAAAAGTCGATAAAAACAAATTAATTTTTACAATTAAAAATAAAAAAAATCTACGTTTTCGACCTTTATCGACTATTTGACTTTTTTCTGTAAGTCGACTTATCGACTTTTTTCGGAACACATAATTGAATATTCAACTTTTATACAACCAAAAAGTCAAAATAGTGTTTGTGGATAAAAAAAGTCGAACATTATCCCAAAAAAGTAGAAAAGTCGACTAACGGAAAAAAAGTCGAAAAGTCGATTTTTTATTTTTATTGTAAAAATTAAAAAAAAACCTTTTCCTCATCAATAAATCTAGCAATGATAAGTTTTTACATACTATATACAAGATAAAATGTTGAAAAGTCCAAAAAAAATTTTAAAATCTGAAAGTCGAAAATTCGCCTTTTTAAAAATCGTTAAAAAGTCGAAAAGTCGACTTTTTTATATCAACTATAAAACTCTTCTATAGCTTATTGTGGCATTTTCGAACGAACAATTTTAGTTAAGAATTCTCCATCCCTGACTTTATTTTTATATGAATTTCTTGAGTTCTAAATGAGAACAGATTTTAAAGAGCAGAGGGGAAAATAAGAGAATTTGTAAAAAAAGTTGTTTAAACCAGGCTTTATTTGTTTATTTCTGTTTGATACTTCAGGCTTAAAGAAAAATTTTCCGGTAACCAAGAACTGCAACGAAAAAAGAAAAAAACGCAACTTTGTTCAAAATGGAAATGAAAATTAAGCTGAAGCCAAAGCAGCAAGAAAACACCAAGTATAGTTTAAAAGTATGTAATTTCCATGACCATTTCTTTCACTTTAACACTTTGAAACTTCCTCCACACAAAGCAAACACAAACACAACCCACTATAATAAAAAATGAACTCATAATTAATGATCGTTATAAAACTTAATGATCATTAGCTAAAGTAATACGTTACTTTTTTTTTACACTGAGGGCTTTCATGTAGTTGCCAACCTTTATGGTGTTAATTTTTTTTTCTTTCTTTTATTGTTGCTGATGGTTGTTTTGATATTTTCCCAAACTTATCACGGCATAAATTAAAATTTTAAAATATTATTAATAACATGTCTTAAGACAGACAGCCAGCAACTAACTTATTTTCTTTTCTGTTCTGTTGTTCTTAAGGTTCTAGTTCTTTTTTTTCATTTTATTTAAAACACTTTGTTCTTTAAGGCAGTATTGCTTTGACGTTTCGTTCCTAATTTTAATTAAAAATAAAAAAAAGTTGGTTGAAGAAAAAATAGGAAAAAAAAAACTCTAAATTAATAAAACTAAAAATTATGTATATCTTTTGTCTTTCTTAGTTTAGTTTTATGTGTGAGAATCTCCCACGCATTCTTATTCTGTAAACTGAACTTTACAAGTTTCTTTCTTTTTGTTTTATTTTATTTTGTTGTTTTTTTTTTTTTTTGTTGAATCTATACGGTGCATGAGTTTTAATTGTTGCTTTACATGTTGCATGTATGTTGATTGTTAAATATTGTTATAGAATCTTTAGAATCAAAATCACTGGTGCAAATAATAGTTTAGTTTTGGTAACTAGAAGACAACAATACGAAATAAATATAAAAAAACGAGTGGTTAAAATTATTACCTTAAACTTTATAGTAAAATAATATGAAAAAAAATACAAACAAATTGGCTAAGGTGTTTGGTTTTTTTCTCAACTTTAATTTCATTGTGTTAACATTTTCCTTAAAGTATCCAACAGATATTAGTACGAGTACTTTTTATGATTTTAAATTGAACTTATTGAACACAAAAAGGCTGTCACAAAATTTAGGCAATATTCGAATTAAGAAACCAAATAAAGTACACAGGATAGGGTTACGTATGGAAGAGCACATCGAACCAAAGGCCTTCACGGATTTGCTGACTCAAATGCACGCACCCATTTGTCAAAAGTGACCATGACTAATTTGGATAAATGTGGCTGTATTTCGTTGATTTTCCTCCTTCAATGCAAGGGTGGATATGGGCTTATTGGCTTAGTCCTTTAACTTTAAATAACCCCATTAAGAGATTTTTCAATCTAGGGGGCCAATTGTGGTCACCGAAATAAGAGAAATGTTTCAAGCAGTAATTGCATTATTTTACAGGACGTATGGTATGTCCACAAGCGATATCTTGAAACAGTACTTTATGGATACCATTGTTTTTCGAAAATCACTGTGTATTGAACTACAAATGCAGCAATTTTTACAATTAGCAAAACCTGAAAATGTGTTTCATCGATTTAAATAACTTTGGCGCTAAAGGTTAATTATTTTTTTAACTATTGCTCTACAACACAAACGCATTATTCTCTTGTGTAATACTCCATTTTTACTAACCTTAAACTTTTAGCTGACAAACTGTTTATTTTTTTAGTTGGCAAGACTTTACTGGACAGGAAATTCCAAGTTTTCGTGAATTTTGGGACAAGTTCTGCAATTTTAATTGTACTAATAAAAAAGTTTTTATTTTTGGTACTAAAAATTGTCCTTAATTTCAAAATTAAAATATTCTCTAATTCTAGTACATTCAATCAAAGCTTGGTATATGAGGCCTGTGAGGCCCTTTCACCTTCATGAAAAGAGTATATATAAGTCATTCCGTTTGTAATTTCCACAATATAATTTTCCGACCCCACAAAGTATATATATTCTGGATCCTTATAGATAGCGGAGTCGATTAAGCCATGTCCGTCTGTTCGTCTGTCTGTTGAAATCAATTTTCTGAAGACCCCAAAAAACTTGCAGACTTGATTCATATGGACCTACAATGGGTCAAAATCGGGAAAAATATTTTTTAACCCGATTTTTTTTTTACCAAACAAATTTTTTTCACTAGTAAATTAAAAAAAAAAAATTTAAAAAAAACTACATATATTGAAAAAAAATTTTTTGAAAACTATTTTAAAAAAAAATTATTTTTTAAATTTTGATTTAAAAAAATTTTTTTTTTTTAAATTTTGAAAAACAATTTTGAAAAAAAAAAATTAATTTAGTTTACCTAAAAATATTTAAAATTTTTATTTTAAAGTATAATTCGGTGAAGGGTATATAAGATTCGGCATAGCCGAATATAGCTCTCTTACTTGTTTCATGTATTTTTTTAGTCCAATGTTAATGGTTATTTAAATCATACTCCATTTTAATTAAAATTTGTTCCATCTTAGGATTTTTGTACTAAAAATTCTGGATTTCCTTGTAATAAAAATTAAGATTTTCCCGTAAAAAAATCTATATTTTTTTTAGTACTAAAAATTTAATATTTTAATATTTAACACTAAATTTCTAGTATACTAAAAAAAATATGGAATTTTTTCTTACTGAAAATTCTAAATTTTTAGTACATACAAAAAAATCCAGAATATTTAGTACAAAAAATCCTAAGTGTACTAAAAAGTAATAAAATTTTAGTTCTGCTAAAAATGCTAATTGTAAAAAAATACAAAATTTTTAGTACAAAAAATACTAAATTTTTGGTACAAAAAAAAAATAAAGATTTTTTTTACTGAAAATTCTAAATTTGTGTTACAAGGAATTCCAGAATTTTCAATACAAAATCCATATTTATTGAATTTTATTTATACTCAAATTTTAGTAGTACTGCTAAAAATGCTAATACATTTTTAGTACAAAAAAATACTTTATTTTTGGTACTAAAAGATTCTATATTTTGGTACAAAAAAAAAATAAATCTGTAGTACTAAAAAAACAAAATTTTTTATTAAAAAATTAAATTTTGAGAACTAAAAAAAAATTTTTTTTTTACTGAAAATTTTTAGAACAAAAAAAAATTTTATTTTTTTTACTGAAAATTCTAAATTTTTAGTACAAGGAAAATCCTATGTTTTTAGTACTAAAAAGTAATCATATTTATTGAAATTTATTTATACTACATTTTTGGTACTAAAAAATTCTATATTTTTGTAACAAAAAAAAACTAAATTTTTAGTACTAAAAAATAAAATTTGTTTTACTGAAAATTTTTAGTACAAAAAAAAAATTAATTTTTTTTTACTGAAAATTCTAAATTTTTATTACAATGAAATCCTAAGTTTTCAGTACTAAAAAATACAAAATTGTTAGTATATATACTACATTTTTTATAAACTACACAAATGCTAATAAATTTTATAATTTTAAATTTTAGTACCAAATACACTATTTAGTACTAAAAAAATACTATATTTTTAGTACTAAACATTTAAAAAAATACAATATTTTTAGTATTGAAACTTTTTTTTAATTTTAGTACTATACAAGTAGAGTGCTACATTCTGTAATAATTTTGGAAAAAAAAATTTTGTGGGAACAATATTTTGGTGAACAAATCGAGGTAGTCGTGGATTTTTGCTTATATCTAGATGATTTGCTCAATTTAAATATTAAACTAAGTTTGACTATAGCTGATATATTGATATACAGTGGCGGCCAGCTATTTAGGAACAAATATTTGAATTTTTTTTCGACAGAATTTTAAGTGCGTTAGTGTCAAAACAAAAGAACCTATGGGTATGAAATTTAGTATTAATGTAATTAGTTGCTCAAAAATGTTTCGAAACATCGGTACAACATATATGAACAAGGATATTCCACTTAAAATCCAATATTTCCGTTCAAATTATGCAAACTTTGATCCGATGAATAGAGTTTGTGCTCAATTCAACAATTCAACTGATCCTAATGCCTTTAAAAGGAGTATTCATTTATTAAACTGATAACATTAAACTTTGTATTTTTTAAATTATACTATAGTAAAAAGATTTTAATTAAGATTTAAGAATTATGCTAGCCTGTAAGAAAATGTAATTTCATTGGCGAATTAAATAATATATATGTGAAAATACGTCTCACCCGCTCATCCGCTGTTAATAACATGATATGGCCGAAACAAGTGGAACTAAAAATACGAAATTTGGTCTGAATAGTTTTTAATAATAAAAATATAATTAAATAAAAGTTAATAAATATGTTTATTTAAAAAAATTTGTTTGTCACACTTGTGTGTTAAAACATTCCTTTTGCATATATATTTGTGTAAATATTTGAAAAATTAATTGAGAATCACATGGAACTTAGCAAACAATTTTGTCCCTAATTAGCTGGCCACCACTGTATATATAAGTTATTTAGGGGCTTTGGAAAGTTGATTTCAACAGACTGACGGACATGGCTATTGGACGTAATCGAGTTCTATCACTCATTGTGAAGGGTATTAAAACTATATTTTATAAATAACAAAATATAAAATTGGTATTACTACTATGGGAAGATACTTAGATCTACTTAGGTTAAGAAATACTGGGCCAACTATAAAGTGGTGTTTGTATGGAAGCCATGATCAATTATGGATTGATCATCATACAATTTAATATTAAGACCTGCGTATATATTAATGATATATTGTCAGTGTTAAAACTTAACTTGGTACCAAAATTAAAAATGGGCATTCAAAGAGAAGTGGGGTATATAGTTAGGTTTAAAATTTAAAATAGTAGGATTTTTTTTTTTTTTTAAAAGTTATATCGAATTTTATTTCAACATAGATTTTTATAACAGATTTATTTTAGTTAAAATAATTTTTATGTGAACCTTATGTGAGAACACTGACATTTTTAAGACATTACTCAGAGCTAAGTAATAACCTTCCCACTATGATATATAAGGTATAAAACTATTCAATAATCTTAAAAATCTAAATTTTATTTACCAAATGTAGTGTAGGTCAAAGGTACAGCAACAATTCTCGTCTAAAAGTTTCAATTAGAAAATTTGTAAAATTTTCTTGAATAACCATTAAAATGAGTCATAAAATATTTCACATTCTAGAACTTATACATGAAAGTACTTTTGTGTAATTATAAAATCTTAAAGGTCATCTTCAATTACTTGCTATTTTCTTTCAATGGTTTTTTTCAAATAGCACTATCTTTTATAGTGATAATAACTATTGAAATCTTTTTATACTTCAAGGGCTTCTTGTCACAGGAACATTAAGAATTTTCAGTGTCACCATACTTCACTTTCGAATTGTAATAATGACTATCATTTCGTATAGATTTCAAAACTAATGACTTGATATATAATAGTTTTCATTACAATTTGAATTTTTTTTTTGTTTTTCTTTGATGATGCTGCTTGAAATTTAGACAGGTTTAATTTTCATAGTTTGTGTCTGCAATGCACAAGAATTCTATTGTAACAAGGTAATTAATAATGTGTGAGTTTTTCAATATTTAAAAGATTTGTGATGTTTTTTCCAAAAATAAACAGGTAGTTAAACGGTGAGCCAAGTTTAACACTAGACCAGACGTCTAAGTGTTGCTTATTGTAATGTATATTTGTTGAGACTTCAGTCTCAGCCTCAGCCTCATCATCATCATCATGTTTTTGAGTATTTTTGAGTTAAGTCTTTGTGCTAATGAGTAAAGTCAATACAGATCTTTGGGTTTTCAAATTAATTAAATTTTTTTTGGAATTTGGAGACACTTTTTAGGGATTTTTTTAATGATGCCGGAAAGAAAATTTGTCAACAAAATTTTTGTTAGGAATTTGAGTTTATTAAAATAGTTTCAAAGTAAATGGGTACTAGGTTCTTATAGTTTTATTATTCACATTTAAAAAAATCCAATTACTTAAAAACTTACCTTTTTAAAGACAACTAAACACTGTGTAAATTACCTAGAAGTAGTTGAGTAATGAGTTAATTATTCTCTGTTATAAAACTGGTTATTTAATAGAAATGTCTATTTTGCATGAAAAAATTCTGTATAAGTTTGTCATTTTGTTTGTATATACATGTATCTCGATCGTTACAAATAGCGGTGTCGATATAGCCAAGTCATTCTGTCCGTCTGTATGTTGAAATCAATTTACCGTAACCCCCAAATAACTTGCAGACATGATTCATACTTGCATATGTCCGCTATAGTCCCGGTTCGGTTGCTATGTAAAACCGAGAAAATCGGCTCACAAATGGCTGAGATATAAGCAAAAAACCAAGACTACCTCGATTTTTTACCTATTTTTATTTATCTGGATTACTAAGACATTAATATAGACAATATGGATATCTAATGATAGATATTTCAAAGACGTTTCCAGCGACGTAAATAACATCATAGTAATTTTGACCTACAAAGGGTAAAAATCGGGAAATGTATTTTTTAAACCGAGTTTTTTTTTCACCAAAAAAAAAAATGTTTCACTTAAAAAAATATTATCAATCTTTACTTTAAAGTATGTTTTGATGAAGCATATATATGATTCGGTACAGCCGAATATAGCTCTCTTATTTGATAAAACATCTGTGAGTTCTTACTATCAATGAGTTATTGAAGTCCTTACTTGTAACTAGTTTTAGTAATATCAATGAATGGACTTATTTGTATGACGATGAAGTTCTTGCTTCCAATTATATAACTGTGTTAAAGCAATGTGTTAAGCAGTGAAGTGGTAGCATACTTATTAGGATTTTAATTCATTATTTGGAGGCTGGAATAACTTTAAATTCTTGTAGATTGAAGTGAAGTACCAAAATATGTTTTCTATGTTCTTAGATTCTGAAACTAAAATTCTTATAGATTTAGCAGTTAATATTACTATGATCTAAATTATTTCTTACTGTTTTTATTTTTTAAAAAGTTAAACAATCTGTGTCTCTTTTGTTTAGTTTTATCTCTAAAACCCCCCATAAAATCTTCATTTGTCATTTAGAAGATACAAATCTTTTTTCTTTTGAAAATAATCTACAAAAAAACACGTAAATTTTCAGTTTTAAACCGTGTTTAATGTTTGTTTTAAGAACAAACTCAAATGCAATAGTCAGGTTATAAATTATTTTGTTAATTGAGTAACTTAAATTCCAAGCACGTAAGTCATTCAAAAAAAGAAAAAAAAAAAAAAAAACACAGAAGACATCGAAGAAAATATAAATTTTTAGTTGTGTAAAGCAAGTGTTTTTTTTAGCACAATAACGAATTTCATGACGACATAACTGAAATAAAGAAAACTGAAGAAAAAAAACCAACATAAACTAGACAATATTATTGAATGATATTGATGTTTTAACAGCCATAAATTACAAACTGAACTCGAGTAGCTTAAAGATAATTAGTAAGAAAGAGAGATAGATGTTGATGGTATAGTCTGGGTTTTGCACTTGCTGACACTGGTCAGACTTAGATTTTATCGCCATTAAAGTGTATATTTACCATTATCAAGATTTATGGCAGGCCAATGCTTAGGGACAGTAAAGAATTTTAATTTTTTTGTTTTTTTTTTTTTTTGTAAAACAAAAAGGAAATAGTTTGTTTTGTTAATCATTAAAAGCAAGATTTTCTATTCGAAATTTAGTTTTGTAACTAATGGAAGTTTTAATTTAAATTTATTAGAAATATTGTCTGTTAAGTTTTTGTTATAATCTTATGTTTGTGATTTGTACATTTTCTTTTTCTTAAAAAAAATAATCTAAATCAGTACAAATTGGGCAATAATTACTTTATCATTTCTTTACTCTTTTTGTATATCTACTTGATAGCGGTTCTTATTAAGAATTCATTAATTATTTACTTGTTATTACAAAGATAATAAAAAAATTGCTCTAGATTTATCAGGAAAACAAGTTAGAATGTTTTAGTTGGCTATGAGGAATCTTAAACTCCCTACAACTTTTCAATAACTAAAGTTACAAACATCGAATACACTCATTTCAACATTGATTCCCTCATACACATTCATTAGGTAATTGTTTTTGTTGTTATTAACTTAAATCCTGTAAAAAATACAACAACAATTAAAACTACAATAACATGCTTACTAATGCTCATTACAACAACATGTTTAGCTTGAAAAACTATTAATTTTGTAAAATATAAATTTTTCGAGGTTGTCTCCTATTTTGTTATATAACATTCTTAAAATTTAACCGATTTGGATGATTTTCAATACCAATGTACTTAGAAGAATGACAAACATTCTGTGAAAAAATAGTTCATTTCGGTGTCATACTTTGGACGTGACAGTGTTTTACACACACGACTAGGGTTCATAATTTCCCTGAAATTTTACAAAAATTCCCCAAACACAACAATAAAGCTAGATCGATTTTGAATTTAATAAGGGCTGAGAATATTCAGAATCCTTTCAATCCAGCTATGTCCGTGAGTCGTGTGTGTGAAACACAAACTATGTCGGGACATCATCCAGTTACACGAGCGTAACTGGCTGTGTGTTTAAATCACTTTCTACTAAAATCATAGAATAAATTTAGTACTAAAATAAGTTATAGAAAGCATAAGTATAGAAATGATATAGTTAAAGCTCTATTATGGGAAGAGACTTAGATATAGGTTAGGAAATATTGGGCGAACTATGAAGTAGTCTTTGTATGGAATCCATGATCAAAACAAATTAAGACTTGCATATATTTGTCTATTGTTAGTGCCAATATCAATATTCTGGATCCTTTCGATCTAGCTATGTCCGTGTGTGGTGTGTGGGAAACATAAACTAACTCGGGATATCATCTAGTTACTCAGCGTAACTACCTGTGTGTTTAAATCACTCTCACATCCAGAGTACAACTTAAATCATGTATGAAATACAACAACAATTAAAACTCTTACTAATGCTCATTACAACAACATGTTTAGCTGTTAAAACTATAATTATTGTAAAATAAACATTTTTCGAGGTTGTCTCCTATTTTGTTATATAATTTTCTTTATATTTAACCGATTTGGATGATTTTCAATACCGATGTACTTAGAAGAATGACAAACATTCTGTGAAAAAATAATTCATTTCGGTGTCATACTTTGGACGTGAGAGTGTTTTACACACACGACTAGGGTTTTTTTATTTCCCTGGAATTTCTGGAACATTTTTCCGGATTAGGAACCTACACTCGGCACAACGACAAATCTACATAGTTTTTGAATTTAATAAGGGCTGAGAATATTCAGAATCCTTTCAATCCAGCTATGACCGTGAGTCGTGTGTGTTTAAATCACTCTCACATCCAAACTACGAAGCCGAAATAAAGAAATCTTTTTCAGAATGTTTGTCATACCTCTAAACTGTTTGGTATTGAATATCAGCAAAATTGGTGCAATAGAAAAAATACTAACATAAATACATCTAGGTGTTACATATGGAACGATAAACTCATGTACCACGACTCGTAGTAAAGCAGGCTATAAAATTCATACAACCAAATTAACGTTAAACACTTAAACTCCAAGAAACATTTCACCAGTACCAGTTAAATATAAAAAAAGATTATCTTTTATTTGCATTGCTTACAAAAAAAGCAAACAAAACTACAAAATAAATAAAACATATCAAAAAGAACTAGAGCAAGTTCTTGTAAAATACACATGATCAGAAAAATACACAAATTTGTTTTGAAAGAAAGAAAGATAGAAGAAAAACGGTTACATTATTTGAAAATGTAAAAAGGTGCTGACATAAACCGAGACACAGCTAGACAAACAATTAAGAGTTTTCCTGAACTGTTTGTACACTATGAAAAGGGCATTAGAACACGAACCACTAGATGTCTAATTGCACTGTTTAACTATTTGTCTGTTTTTCTACGGTGTTGTTAGGCTTATGTCTAACAAATTTTCTTAAATGTAAATAAAAATCTCTAGTCATTCTAATTATCTAAAGGTGTTTGCTCTATTTATCAAGAAAAACTGATTGATTTTAATATTTGTTTGCTACTTTTGACATGTAAATTATGAATATTTATCACGATTTCATTTGAAATTGTTAAAATTGGTTGGGACACGTGCTGTTTGCTAAAGATTTGTTTAACAAAATTGATTTACAATCAAGTCTTAATTGTTGAAAATTGTTATTGAGTAATAATTACCCAGCAAAAATTTGTTCAATTACTAAATAACATAATTTTCCATGACTACTACATACCGTTTGCATTACTTGGAAGTAGTTTAGTAATGACTTATTTATTATCTGTTATAAAACTGCTTATTTTGTAGTTATTTACAAAAGCACATTCTGCTTTTACTATAGATGGCTTTTAATAGTTCTTACAATCAATGACTTATTAAACACATTACTTGTAAGTAGTTTTAGAGGCATCACTGTACTGACTTATTTATAAATGGTTGTGGTTAAGGTTAGGCATCCAATAAAAACGCCTTTTTAAAATAATGACAGAAAAATCTATTGTGTAAGCAGTGAAGTATCAGAATATTAGTATTTTAAGTCATTACTTAGTAAAGAATTTTTGTTGCTGGGATGATAATGACAATTCTATACCTATCATTGACCCATTGGAATATAAAGATTGCTCTCCTATTCCCACTAAACAACCCACAGTTGTCTGATCAACTCCAGGCATGACGTAAGCCATATCCACATAAAACATTCAGTAAATTTTTGGTTATTTTACACCAAGATAATAGTTTTGTGGTTGTAAAATGTAAATTTTGTTGGTTTTTTACATTTGTAAGATTAATTATCTCTCTCTTGACACTTTCTTGCATAAAATATTTTAAGAAAAAAATCTTTAAAACTTTAATACTTTTTTTTTGTTTGTTTAACTGTGAGTCACAGTATTAATGAACAAAATTATATGTATTTTTTCTTAAGAAACCTTCAATACGGTTTGTTGCCAATCAGTTTGGTTTGTAGTCTGTATTTTTTTTTTGGTTTGTTTGAGGTTTAATTGTCTTACAAAACTTTTGATCTTTTCTTTTTTTTTTAGCTTATGTGCATGAATATTTTTGAGTCATCATAAATGGCAGCATAAATAAAAATGTGTTTAATATATGATTAATAAAAAAATATGTTAACTTGTTTTTTATATGCGAGTAAATATATAAATATTTAATTTTAGTTTACAAATATTTAGCAGTAAATTTAAATTATAAAGGCTTTATTTTTTATGAAGTTTTTGTTGAAAAAGTTAAGTAATTTCAGCGATTTTCAGAAGAACTGGTCAATTGAATAAAATATAAAAAAAACTGTGATTTTTTCGAAAAGGTTTTACTGTTATTACCGAGTAATGTCAGTGATTGTCACTAAGGTCTAGTTAGTTGGCTGACACCAATTTATTTATTTTTGAATAGTATGAGTCCTTTTTAATGCAAAGAGCAGTCAATTGGTTGCTCTATACATCCCAGGTAATATAGAATGAGGTCAATTGCCACTTTAGTGTCTCTAAGTAATCTAGAGTGTAGTCACTTTAAACTTTTCTGCAGCCAACTTTGGGAATTTAGTTTTTTTAAGCACCAGATGTAATCTATTGAATAGACAAGAATGGGGAAGTATGTAGTAGTCATTACAATGTTTAATAATCTGTAATTTTTTTTAAAAGTTTGTGTTGGAATTTTATAATTTTTACTGTCATTACTTGGTAATATTGTCACTAATGTATAATTAATTGGCTGAAACGAATTTATTTATTTTTGGATAGTATGTGTCCTTTTCAATGCAAAGAGAAAGCAATCGTCACTTTAGTGTATCGTGAAGTCAATTGCCACTTTAGTGTCTCTAAGTAATCTAGAGTGTAGTCACTTTAAACTTTTTTGTAGCCCACTTTAGGAATTTAGTTTTTTTAAGCAGCAGATGTAATCTATTGACTAGACAAGAATGGGGACAGTATGTAGTAGTCATTACATAGTTTAATAATCTGTAATTTTTTTTGAAAAGTTTGTTTAAAAATTTCATAGTTTTTACTGCCAAGTAATGTCTGTAATGTCTAAAATTACTTGGCTGACACCAATTTATTTATTTTTGGATAGTATGTGGCCTTTGTAATGTATAAAAAAGTCAATTGGCTGCTTTGTACATCCCAGGTAATGCAGCATGAAGTCATTTGTCACCTTAGTGTCTCTAAGTAATCTAGAGTGTAGTCACTTTAAAATTGTTTGTACCGCACTTTAAGAAGTAAGTTATTTTAACCAGCAGAAGTAATATATTCGAGACACAAGAATGCGGACAGTATATAGTACTACAAAGTTGAATAATCTGTAATATTGGGTAGATGTCTTAAAAATGTGAGATTTACAATAGATGGCATAGCGCTTTATGTTTTTAATAACTTATATGTAATTTTGAAGGGTACATATCTGTAATTTATACTCACTTAGTTGTTGAACATTATAGTGTAAACAGCAACGATTTTTTTGCTTCGACTTTGTCGAATTTTGTACCAACAAAGCGTCATATGCGGGAAGTTTTGCTTTACTTTTTTAATTTGTGAAAAAGTGCCGCTAAAGCACATCGATCGCTCTTCAAAGCTTATGGTGAAGGTGTTCAATCGGTTTCAATGTGTGAGAGATGGTATGTGGGATTTAGAAGTAATGATTTTGACACGGAAGACAAAGATCGCTCAGGCAGCTCACATTACTCCATGAAGATTGTTGTCAAACTTAACAATCATTGGGGGAGCTACTTAATCAGCTACTCAAAACGTTTGCGAGCAGCACGATTCATTCAAAAGCAGAGAAATCGGGTGACATACGAATTGAAGCCGAGAGACCATGAAAAACGATTTTACATGTCCAAGAATAGGAGACCAAGAATAGGAGGCATTACATTGTTGTCAAACTCAACAAGAGCTTGCAAAATCATTGGGAGCTATTCAAACAGCAATTTCAAAACGTTTACGAGCAGCACGATTCATTCAAAAGCAAAGAAATTGGGTGCCATACGAATTGAAGCCGAGAGACCGTGAAAAACGATTTTACATGTCCAAGAATAGGAGACCAAGAATAGTAGGCATTAAATTGTTGTCAAACTCAACAAGAGCTTGCAAAATCATTGGGAGCTATTCAAACAGCATTTTCAAAACGTTTGCGAGCGTCACGATTCATTCAAAAGCAGAGAAATTGGGTGTCATACGAATTGAAGCCGAGAGACCTTAAAAGACAATTTTGCATGTCCGAAATGATGCTTGAATGCTATAAAAGAAAACCATTTTTGCACCGAATTATTACTTGTAATGAAAAATTAATCCATTACGACAACAGGAAGCGTAAGAGATCGTACGTGAGTCCGGCCAACCAGCCGAATCGTCACCAAAGCCAAATATCCATGGCGCTAAGGTAATGCTCTGTATTTGGTGGGAGCAAAAGGATCCTTTCTATTATAAGCTGCTGAAATCTGGCCAGACCATTACAGGGAACCTATACCGAATGCAATTGATTCGTTTGAAGCGAGCATTGGCCTTTCAATATTCGGCCAGATATGAATATTCCAACATTACAGCGCTCGGCCACATATTGCAATACCTGTTAAAAAGTATTTAGAAAAAAGTGTTTGGGAAATTTAGTTTCAACCGCCTTATAGTCCAGAACTTGGCTCGTCCGACCACTATTTGTTTCGATTAATGGAGAACGGTCTGTTTGGGATACGCTTCACTTTGGAACAGAGTATTTGATATTGGCTTGATTCGTTCTTGGCCTCAAAAGATGAGCACTTCTTCTGGCTCGGAATCCATATGTTGCCAGTAAGATGGGAAAAGGTCAAAGCTAACAATGGCCAATAATTTGAATTAATTTGTATTGCGCAAATGTTTCGAATTAAAATTTGAAAAAATCTCGCATTTTTAAGTCATACACCCAATATAATAATCTGTAATAATATGGTACCAAGTTTTTTCGGGAAAACTTTATTAAATTTAACAAGTTTTAGTTAAATTAAGTATAAATCGTTTAATTTATAAGTAAATTCTTTTAAAACTTTTTCCTAAAACTTAATTACGTTTTCTTTTAAAACCTTTACTAACACCTGACATTTCCCTGAAATTACTTCTTTTTAATTATTATTATTAGTCTCTTACTAAAAATTTCACTTGTTTTAAAATTCCATACTTAATGACCCGATAAATACGTTGACAATAAAAATATTTATTCAATTAAATATTAATGCATACATCAGGTGTCTGTCTGAATAAAATAAATAAATTTCTAATGAAAAAATGTTTAATTTATTTCATAAATCAAAGACTCTAAACGCATATTAATTACCTTTTATAGTTAAACGATAATATATATATATAAAAAAACAAATAATAAGAAAATTAAAATAAAAGTAAATAAATAGCTTTAAAACAAACCAAGATTTCCTAGTTTTACAAAAACTATTTAATATTTAATGGATTTCTGTTATAAAAACCATAAAAATCTAAAACACTTAACCAACCATTCATTCGCTGATGACTCATTTTGTTTATTGGAATATGTTTCCTCAATGAAAAAATTCCTCGTTTTGACAAATTCCTCTAAAAACCTTTAAATATGTATGTTTGTACGTTAGTAAATTCTTATGTGTGTGTTGACCAGTTCAATATTATGTTACCATGTTTTTTGTTTGATAATCATTGAGTAATTTTGTAACATTTCGAAGATGTTCTTTTTTTTTTCTTCTTATCAATTTTAAACCAGCACTGCACAGCTCTGCCTAAACCATTGATTTTAGTTATATTTTTTTTTATAGGAATCGCTTCAAGTGTTGTTTTTTTTATTTTATTATTATGTTTTTCATTTTACAAAATCCGCATGGTTCTCATGAATTTTACGCGTGATTGGTTCGTAGAGGCATTTCCGTTTATGCTGGCGGCCTAAGAAAATGTAAAAGAAACTGAAGCATAAAATCTTAAGATTTGTGTTGAGGTTTCTTATTATTGAATTGTGAATGATTCAAATGATGAGAAAATATAAAAATTGTTATAAAATTTATAGATTTTCTAAACTAAGGGAATATTTAGTTAAGTGTGACTCAGTTGATTTGCGTATAGTTTTAACTCTTTATGTAGATTAAATGTTTTTTTATACAAATTTTCTTTAAATAATTTAATCACGGTTATGCCGGTGCTCTTTATCAGCATTTGCTCATGTTTGCTTACAAACAGAGAATTAAAAAATTCATTACTTTGGTGGCTTAAAAATAACTAGTTACATGTAAGAACTATAATATATTATGGATCGTAAGGACTTACAGAAGTCGTTGTCGGTATAAACGGACAGCCTAACAACTTATAACTGCTCTCTCGTATATGATGTAGATATTACTATCCAGCAAAAACTTGGTAATGACTTGCTATTACTGAATATCATTCATTTCTATGACTACTACATACCGCCTGCATTACTTAGAAGTAGTTGAATAATAATTATTATATGTTATATAACAGCTTATTTTCTGCATGATCACATTCCGTTTTTACTGATAACGACTTCTGTGACACCTAATTATTAATGAGTTATTTAAGTCATTACTTGTAACTAGTTTTAGTGATAGAGAATGTAAAGAATGGGATGAGATAACAAGAGTTAGAAATAACCAAGAAACCAATCAATATATACCGATGGTTCACAAATAGTTGACCGAATGGTTATGAGCTTCTACGAACTAAGCCGAAATATAGCTAAATACATTCGTCTCCAAGATAATGAACTGTCTTTCAGGTTAAGATCTGGGCGATTACGAAGGGTATTAAATGTTTAAATAGGAATGATAACAACTCGGAAAAAGGTATACAAATTAATTAAAATCTTATTCCAAAAGCCAGAAATCAGAAGGCGGATCCAGTATCGGATCATTTATGAATACCATCACCCTAATGCCAAACACTTCCCAATGATTGTGGATGAACTAACAGAGTCGTAAAGTCAGCAAAACGACCGACAGAGCATAGCATACTGAAATGGGTATGGACCTAAGCTATATGATAGATTATAGGTCAGTCATTACCAAACTACTTGTGAGTAATAACTTTAAGAGGTATATATAGAGAGCCGACTAAACTCATAAAGCTGTATAACTCCGAGTATTGCAGAGGGGAAGTAATAGACATTATAGAGTATGTTTTTTAGTAGTGACAAATAATTATGAAATGCAATGGTATCCCTAATTTACTTATCAAAGTATATAAAGTTTTCTGATACGATTTTATATAATTATACCCTTCACCTTCGTGAGAAGGGTATATATAAGTTAATCATTACGTTTGTAATTTCCAAAATATAATTTTCCGATCCTATAAAGTATATATATTCTGGATCCTTATAGATAGTGGAGTCGATTAAGCCATGTCCATCTGTCTGTCTGTTGAAATCAATTTTCTGAAAATCCCAGATATCTTGCTTTTGATACATGCTTTCGAAAAGTTTCCTATTTAAAATCAGCAAAATCCGTCCATAAATAACGGAGATATGAGCAAAAATCCGAGGCAACCTCTGAAAATTTCATAAAAAAAGACAATTTATTGCATGCTTTGACAAAAAAGCAACAAATCGTATGTTTGGATGTGTGTTGGTTTCCTTGCTTTGCGTATTTTGCTTTTTTTTTGGTGTTTCGTTTTTTTTTTTTTGTCTTCACCTTCGTGAGAAGGGTATATATAAGATTGTCATTTCGTTTGTAACTTCTACAATATAATCTGTTCGTCAGCAATTA
Organism: Calliphora vomitoria; assembly: GCA_942486065.2. Classification (NCBI taxonomy): domain Eukaryota; kingdom Metazoa; phylum Arthropoda; class Insecta; order Diptera; family Calliphoridae; genus Calliphora; species Calliphora vomitoria. Next base: position 64,111,639 of record OW818032.2, on the reverse strand, counting down.
AATGTAAAATTTTTTAAAGTTTTCTTTATATATTTAGGATGCTATAAGCTGAAAGTGGACAATTAATGCATCCACAACAAAGGTGAAGGGTATATAAGATTCGGCATAGCCGAATATAGCACTCTTACTAGTTTTTATTTTAATTTATAATTGAAATAAATAAAAATTTCTTACCCTTATTCCCACAAACTGCCACCAACAACAAGTGTTACGTGTGATCGATTTCCGCACTCAGCCATGACTTGAATCAATTTCACAGTTATACCGCTTGATAAGTTTTTAATTTGAGGGAAACAATTACATATATGAATCTTTATATGATGAATAATTTCTTCGCAATTTTACAAGTTGTCAGTGTGTACCTTTTGAGACAGTAATTATCACCAATATCTAATTACTTGGCTGACTACAATTTAAATTTTCTTCGGGCTTCTTTCTAATGCAAAGATAAATATATTGGTTACTTTGTACATTTCAGATAATCTAATTTGGAGTCAATTGTCACTTTAGTGTCTCTAAGTAATCTAGAGTGTAGTCACTTTAAAATATTATTTTGTTTCACAATTTTGAAAGTAATCTCTTTACACACCAGAAAAAATATATTGGAATGTCAATTGCCCCTTTGTAATTTGATGTTTAATCCTTTTTTCATTTTAGGGATAAGTTATTTTACTCATTACAAACTACATATTGCTGGCTGTATTATCCCTTGTTAGGACAAGCTATTCCTGATTTCTATGGACATCTGGCATCTCTGTTACAAACTTTTCATAGAACTTGTTTCTATGCCAAAATCTGATATCTATAAAGAACAAGCTAAATAAGCGCGCGCGCAATTTTTTATATTTATTTATTTCATTTTATAAGAAGTGACATTTCAATTTGCTAAAACTGCTCACGTTACAACAGAGAACAAACCAACCAAAAAAAAAAAAACACGAACAAATACTCATACACAATGACAGTTTATAAAATAAAACTGAAAAAATCTGAGCAACTTAAGAGCCCCACAAAATAGTATAAAATGTGGTAGTAAAGGAACGAGTATAAAGAGTTTTTTTTTTATACATTTTATTAAAATTCAAAGAAAGAATAATAAATTAATAAATGAACATATAAATAGAGGTTTAAATTTATAAATACACAAGTATATAATATAATGTATGAGATTTACATTTAAAAAAAAAAAAATCACAAAGAATGGCTTCAGATTTCAGTTAAACAAATCAAAACAAATAAATAATGACAGTAGGTAAGAAATACGATTTTTTTATTTGATTTTATTCCAGAAGTTCTTAATAAGAAACCAGTATTTTCTTTTATAGATTTCATTTCATAAATATTAGTTTAACAAAAGTTTTTAACTTATAAGGAATTGTTGAATGCTTTTGATTTTTTGTTTATAGAACTAAGTGATTGATTTTGATTTGGCGTTTAGATGGGATTAGTTACAAATATAAATTTGATAGAGTTTTTTTTTTTTTGGTTTATAAATCATTGAGGTGTAAATAAATCTTGGAGTTTATAAAACATTGAGGTTTATGCTGTATAATAAATTGAATAAGGTTAGAATGATAGATATGACAATGTCAGTCATTATAAGAACACAGTGTAAAATGATTTTTTGTTTTATATTTTAGAAACAAAAATGTTCATCATCCTTTAATACGATTATAAGATTTTGTTTAAAAGAATACAATAGAAAAACTATAACATTTTCTTTTCTCTTAAAGAAGAATTGATCTATTTAAAAAGATTTAATGCCACTTCAGTAATAAAATTAAGAATAATTCTAGTGGCTTTGTGTTTACAATTATCAATAAGATTAAATAATTATTTACAAAAAACTTATCAAAAAATTCAAATTTTTAATAAAACTGGGCGGCTTTCTATGATAATTCCTTAAACATTATATAAACTCTCCCTAAAACTAAGGCTTTGTTATGGAAAGGGTTCATATTTCTAAATTGCTTTAAATATTTCTACAAATTGAGTTTTTTTCCAACAAAATTAATGATTCTTCAACATTAATACCCTGCAGCTGAACAGGAAACCTACAATCAACAAGAATCTAAACAATTAATATTCTCTCTTGCTCAAAGCAAGGATTTATGAAACTCCCTCCATTTTTTTTTTAAATAATAAAGCAAAAGATCAAGAGAAACTCTCTGAAAACACTTCAACTTTTGTGATATGAAGTGAGTACTCATCAGTGTTGCCATATATTTTTTGAAGAAAACTTTTTATTTCTAAAAAAAAACTTTTTTTTCAACAAAAAAACTTTTTTTAAGTACATACATACTAAAATTACAAAACCCAATTCGTACATAAATCAAACTGAGATAATTTATGTGAATTTAGTACTTTAAATATATTCAAATCAATCTCCCCATTTAGTAAACGAATTTGGAGACAATCATTTTGAAATAAACGGTTCAACTTATGGATAACATAGGTTTACAATTTTCCAAAAAACTTTTTTTAAAAAAAATAAAACTTTTTGCATCTGAAAAACCTTGCAAAAAAAGGGAAAACTGGACAAATGGTAACACTGGTACTCATACATACACAAGGCAGACACCCACAATTGCTTTTAAATCCTTTGGGAATCTCTCTCTCATATTTAATATTCTCTCATTTGTTATTATAAAACATATTGCTAGAAATCTGTCGTTTATAGTGATTTATAAATAGACTATTGATTTTGTTTAATTATATATAAAAATGTTGGTACTTTATGATTTGATACTAAAAAAAGATGGTTTAAAAAAAAGTACTTTTTTTTAAAAAAAGTACTTTAAAAAAAAAAAATAAAATAAAAAATAAATGAAATTTCTAGTATCTTCATTAGAGTAAATTTTAAAAATTAGATTTGCGGGTCTTTTTTTGGAAAATGTTCATTTCTTAAGGAGGTTTAATGTACCTAAAAACGCGGATTTTGAGCTCATTTTTCTGTAGAGCAAAAACGGTTGAATATATATATTTATCTGATTTCACCAGTCGATTCGTCCTCAAAAATTAATAGAATGGACTGTTTTGAACCCTTTAAAAAAGTTCAAAAAATCCACAACAAAAAAATTTCAATAAAAGACCACCATGATGATGCCCGAAAAACAAATGAAGTGATCTGGTAACTAAACGAACTCTAATCTTCATCTATAATTGGAAAAAAATACCTGCAAATCTAATTTTTAAAATTTACTCTAATGAAGATGTATAAATATTATTTATTTTGGATAATTGGAATTATATATATGGTAGTCTTTATTTGAAGTGGGCGTGGTACCACCTATACAAAGTATTATGATCGAATATCTGGCGAACTGTAATATTGAAAGCTTAAAGCTTTGTAGGTAGATTGGCTGAATATTCTCGGAAACGGATTAGTGGGTGTGGCACCTCCCATATAAAGTAAATAATTATTTTCTAATATCTGGAGAACTATAATTACAAGAGTCTTCAACTTTGTACGAATCACTTCATTGTCATCGGATTAGAGGGCACGCTTAGTTATTTACGAATATCTGGAAAACCATTACAGTAAAAGAATCAGAACATTACATGAGTTATTTTGTTTCCATTTTACCTAGATGACATAAAAATAGGTTATATCAGTACAGTGGGCGTGGAAGCTCTTATACCTAGCAAATAGTTATTTTAAAATATCTGTAGAAATGTAATTATGAGACTGTTCAAACTTTTGGTATATTAATTTTAGGAGAATGTCCGCTTTGGAGACAAACATATAATTGATCAGATTAGGGGGCTTGGCCCTTCCCACACAAAGTATGTATTTATTATTGAATATCTGGAGAACTATTATAGGTATAGGCTTTTATGAATAAATTTCCTAACAGTAGTAGTAGTTTGACTGAAATTTACTTCATGTAAATTGTCTTGCTTACAGTGAATCTTTAAAATTTTGAGTGCAAAATTTTACAACAGATTAAAAATGATATCTAAAAACACCGCTTATACTATGAACTTCAGGGCTCTTTAAATCGACTTTCCAACAATCAAACAATTGACGTTTTCTACAAAAAAAAAAGTCGGACAAATGATTTAGTGGGTCATTATCCCAAAAAAAAATCGAAAAATAGACTTAATGAAATTGTTTGTATACCCTTTACCATGAGTGGCAAGGGTATATATAAGTTTGTCATTCCGTTTGTAATTTCTACATTTTTCATTAGCGACCCCACAAAGTATATATATCTTTGATCGTTATAGATAGCGAAGTTGATATAGCCATGTCGTATGTACGTCTGTCCGTCGGTATGTTGAAAACAACTTTTCGTAGCCCCCAAATAACATACAAACATAATTGATACATAAATATATCGGGAATTCTTCCGGCTCGTTCGCTATTTAAAATCGAGAAAAAAAACTGGAAAATTATTTTTTCACCACATAAATTTTTGTCATAAATTTTTTTCATTTATAAATTAAAATTTTTCTTTTTTTTTAAAAAATTATAAAAAAATTGGAAACGAAATTTTTGGAAAAAAAAAAAATTTTAATTTTGAAAAACAATTTTGAAAAAAAATGTTTTTTTAAATTTTGAAAATAATAATTTTAATTTTATTTACCTAAAAATATTTAAAATTTGTATTTTAAAGTATTATTTGGTGAAGGGTGTATAAGATTCGGCACAGCTGAATATAGCTCTCTTACTTGTTTATTTTTAATTTAAAAATTCAAAAAATCGAGGAGTAAAAGAGGAAAATACACGACTTTTTATAAACTAAGAAAAGTCGAAAAGTAGACTATGTATTTAAAAATCGAAAAATAGACTTTGTTTCAACTATAGAACGCTAGTCATGATGAATAGCACTTTGAATTACGCCAAATTCAGCAAGTTCACATATTTTTTTATAATTTTTAATTTAATATGAAACCAACAGAACAACATTCTGTTAATGCGGTTTCATTACTTATTTGATAACATTTATAATGATAATCACAGTTTAGAAGAAGTGCGTTGGCGACTTATAAATATTTGGGGCTTAATTTATATCGTTTTAATTCTGCTATTTGATTTAAAGTCTCTATTGTGGCTAAATGTGATCTCAAAAAGCAAACGTTTTTGATATCGGTAGTCGAAATGATAATAAATTTCAAGATTATCCAATATTTGCTTAAAAAATTATTTCATTTAAACAAATTTTTTGGATTTTTGGTTAAAATTACATGAATAAACTAAAAATAAAATTATCTTGCTATATATGTATTTTTAATAACGTAACTCCACTTAACTGAGATAATAATTTTGCAATTTCGACAAAACCTGGACTTAGCTCCTTGGCATACCACAGTATAAGAACGAATTACAATTGTAAACGTTTTTTAAAAAGTGTATTTTTTGCTTATTATGTAGACTTAGCTCGTTTGCTCGCTAAGCTAACGATATCAAGATACTATATAAGAATGTTAGATATTAATTAAATTCCTTTAATTTTTTATAAAATCCTTTCACTATTATTTTATTTTACTAAGATAGGGATAGTTCTTCTGTTAGAGTTTTTCAAGATTAAGCTTTTTATTACAATACATTTTGTAAACATTAATTAAAAAAAGTCCTTTTAAATCCGAAACCCCAAGTTTTTTATATAAAATTTCATTAAAATAAAAACCAACAATTAAATCATTCTAATAGTACTTTTTTTAAAAAGAAATCCTTAAAAAGTACTTTTATTTCAGAGCAATCTAAAAAAATATCCCTATTTTGCAATTCCATGCCTCTCAAATCAAAACAACCATTAATTTTACCTGTGTATAGCACAAGGAATAAAAACAAAAACAACAACTACACTACAAAAACTGTTAGTCTCACCATGATACACGAATAAATCTCTTTGTTTAGAATCTTTCTTCGTTCTTATTTTTTTTTCTTTTCTAGCTGCAACATACTCCTCCACTTATAATACACACAGATACACCACACGGATTTACACATGGATATTTTTAGTTTTACTTGATAAACAAACCAGTATTATTATTATTATAGTTGTTGTTGTATTATGGACAAAAAAAAGAGAAATGTTTACAAATGGCTTGCAAGAGTGTTGGTATTGTAATTACGGTTTTTGTTTAGTTTAGTTGAGCCGAACTAAAATGCTCGTGCATACTCGTACTCAAACACTGTGTTGTTGTGTATTAGTTCAGGTGAAACATACAAGTTTTTTTTTTCTTCTTAGTGGTAGATGTTGTTGTTTTTGTTTGTAGTACATATTTGACAAAGAGACGTCTGTTATTTATTTATTGTTGTTGTTTTGTAGAGTGTGTGTGCGAGTGTGTGTGTGCATTAAACTGCATAATAGTTTTCGGTGTAGGGTACTCTACTCTTTGACTGCCTTAAAGAAACGTGTTTTATTTTTGTACTCGTACTTGTTTGTATTAAAAACTCCAACACTAACAACAACTGTTAGTACAGGGAACACTTGTGTGAGTGAGTTTTTGTATTGTGTCAGGGAGTTTTGAAAGACGAGAAGTAGAAAATTAAAGAAAAACAAACCGAGAAATAAAAACGCGCTGACTGTAAATCGTGTGTTGTTTTTGTAGCTAATGAAATTGGTCGATTGTTTGATTTTAACAAACAAGTTTTAGTTTGATATTAAACTTACGGGCGTGTGGACGTATAATTTATAAAACTGCTGGGCTCATAGTAAACGAAAGCATTAAAAAAAGACGGGCTTTAAGATTTTTCTAAAAGATTTTTTTGTTAACATAAACGTGTTTATATTGAGAAAAAAAAATAGAAACATACAAGAAAAAAACAAATATTGTTTAGAAAAATTTACAAATTTGGCGCCTATTGAAAATTTAAAAAAAAAAAAAATACAATAAAATTAAAAGAATTGAAAAAAGTTATTAACAGAAAATAAATTTCTTAAGAAAATTTTGTTAAACTGAAAAAAAATTAATGCAGAAAAAATAATGTATCTATAACTTTAAACCTGTTTAAAGATAGTTTCATATGAAAAGTGTGCTGCTGAACTCAACTCTATTAACAATTGGATTATTTTTGCTAGAATTTTGGATTATTTTTAAAAAGCTAAGGTTTTCTTAACAAAATCTTTACAAGTAAGTTGAAAATTGAATTAAATATTTTAACATAAAACCTTATAAAAATGTTGATTTTGTTAAATAGTAACAGAAAAACACCTGTTGTTAGAAATATAAAAAAAAAATCTTCAAAAAACCGGAATAACAAACAAACCTTTAATGAAACTTATTGTTTAAAAATAATATATTCTATAATTTTTACATTAATTAGTTTACTGTGATCGATTTTTAACTACTTTAGCAATTTTAAATATTTAAACCGGAAATCTATAATAAACAAAAATTAATATTGACAATATAATTTAGTTTAAAAGCAAAAAAAAAAAAAAAAAAAAAAAACTCAAACCGGATATTTATTTAAAAACTGTTTTTTGAAAACTAAACAAAAAAATACAAACTACCCTAAGCACTCAAATAAATCAATAGATTTAAATTGTCAAAATTCAAATCAAATCATAATTATGACAATAAATTAATGATATTTTACTGCCTTAAAGCTACTTAAAGAAGTTTATGAAAATATTATAATAGACAATAAGTTCAATTATGAAAACGTGAGCAAAACTGTTGTTATACTGAAAGTTGGTCAAGTTTAATTGAGATTTAAAAAAAGAAAACCTTCATAATAAAGTTTAAACATATTAAAATCAAAATCTCATAAATGTCTAATAAATAAACACAGTCTTTTATTGCATGTGTAAATGTCATTTACAATTTAAAATTCATTGGAAAATCGTTTGGTAAACAATATTATTTCCAAGTATTACTTAAGTATTTGTTATAAATATTAACTTGCTTTCAATTTGTATAAGTATGAAAGGTTTTCTAAGAATTTTTACTGAAAAAACCGCAAAAAATAAAAGTTTTTACTGTAAATAATGTTATTTTGTGACAAATGGTGATACTTTTGAAGAATTTTAATACATTTACACAATAAATAAATGCATTTATTATAAAATATATTGTTTTGAAAGAAATATTCAAATTTTTAACAATAATTTTGCATACTTTTCATTGTGTTTTACAATTCTTTACATTGTTTACCTAATGTAAATAAGGTAAACAATTATTGTTTTTCTTTAACAATTTTTAATTTTGGAAAAAAGCTAAATTTGTCTAAGATATACTGTTTACATTATTTACCTCATGTAAACAATTCATACAATTTAAAATTCTTTATAGAAATTCTTTATTTACCCAACAAAATGCTTTATTAAGTTATATTTTGCAACTTTAAGTATTCTTTGTATTATTTACCCAATGTAAATAAGGTAAACTATACAAAAATAAAATTGTTTGCATATAAAAACTTTTAGTTAAGAAGTTATGTCATTCTTAAAATAAATTCTAAGTTATTTTACTTGTTTACTTTAGGTAAAATTTAATAAACATTCATTAATTACCCAAAAGTATTCTTTATTAGCAAACAAATGCAACAAAATGCTTTATATTGTTATAATTTACCCTAATGAAAATAAGGTAAACAATAGACAAATTCTATTTTTTGCATTAAAAACCTTTAGTTACCTAAAATATGTCATTGTTATAAAATAATCTGAGTTATTTAATTGTTGACATTGTTTACTTTAGGTAATAAATGTAAATACTTTATTTTTGTCCTAATGATTCTTATTATAAAAAACTTTTTGATTTTTTTACATTGTTTACCTAAGGTAAACAATTCAATTATATAATGTTTGAGTTAAACTTCGTAATTTGTATAAAAGTATCTTTATTTGTAAGACTTATTTAATAATTCGCAATTGTTTACCGTCTTTACCTAAAGTCAATAATTCAAATATTTTATATTTTTGCTTTAGAATATTCAATTATGTAAAAAATATGAATGTTTAAGTAAAGCTTTTTAAATTTTACTTTAGTTTACATAAATTACCTTAAGTAAATATGTAAATAATTAAGTGTTTTTCATTAACAAAGTTTTGTTAACTAGCAAACATTTGTCAAGCTTTGCCATTGTTTACATTGTTTACCTTAGGTAAACAATAAAAATACTGAAAGATTTATTTAAAAATAGTTTTATAAGAAATATTTTTAATGAATTTTTTTATTGTTTACATTTTACTTTTTTAATATTTTACATTCTTTACAAAAATGTAAAGAATTCTAAAAGTTGGTATTACACAAAGAAATACTAAAAGATTTATTTAAAAATAGTTTTATAAGCGAGATTTTTAATGAATTTTTTTTTATTGTTTACATTATTTTTTCATATTTTACATTCTTTACAAAATGTAAAGAATTCTAAAAGTTGGTATTACACAAAGAAAATTTGCCAAAATTAGCTTTTTATGGAATAATTTTTAAATTATAAACACATTTATCATAATTTACATTGTTTACATAATGTAAAGAATTAATTTTACTCGCTAATTGCTAAAAATTCTAAGCAAATTGTATAGTTTTTATATGAATTTAAAACCAATAAATGATTTATATATTTTACATACAAAATTTTACATAGTGTAAACAATTAACAAAATGCTATGTTTTGCCATATAAGCTACCAAAACATGTATTTGTTAAACGAATTGTTTGATTTTAACAAATTTTACATTCTTTACAAAATGTAAATAATTCATAAACTTCAAAATACTCAAAGAAAATTTGGATACAATTGTTTTTAATAAATAAATTATAAACTTATTTATAAAATTTTTCATTGTTTACAAAGAGTAAAGAAATTAAATTTCTTCGATAATTGCTGAAAAATCACAAACATTTTTATTATTTTGATAAAGTATTCAAGATTTACATATTTTACATTTAGTAAATATAATTTTACATGGTGTAAACAATTAAGAGAATATGATATTTTGTCATAAAAGTTACCAAATATCATTTGTTTTATAAAATGTCTGATTTTAAAAAAATTTTACATTCTTTACAAAATGTAAAGAATTCAAAAACTTTGTATTTTTTTAAGAAAATTGGATAAAATTTGTTGTGAATCAAATAATTTTTAAATGATGATTAAATGTATTAATTTTAACATTGTTTACATAATGTAAATAATTTTACATGATGTAAATAATTAAGAAAATGTGATAATTTGTCATAAAAGTTACCAAAAAATATTATTTGTTGAAGAAATTTTTTGATTTTAAAAAATTTTACATTATTTAGAAAATGTAAACAATTCAAAAACTTTGTATTTTTTGAAGAAAATTGCCTAAAATAAGTTTTGAATCAAATAATTTTTAAATTATGTTTACAAAATGTAAATAATTTTACATGATGTAAATAACTAAGAAAATATGATATTTTGTCATAAAAGTTACCAAAACATGTATTTGTTAAACAAATTGTTTGATATTAACAAATTATTTATTATTTACAAAATGTAAACAATTCAAAAACTTTGTTTTTTTTTAAAGAAAATTGTCTAAAATTTGTTTTGAATCAAATAATTTTTAAATTATGTCTAAATGTATACATTTTTACATTGTTTACATAATGTAAATAATTAAAATTCTTGTGTAATTGCTGAAAAATCTCCATTCAAACAATAAAAAGCACTTTGAAAACAAGAAATTAATGAATTATACATTCTTTACAAAATGTAAATAATAAATAATTAAGGAAAAAATGTATGTAAATTGAAAAACTAGTTTTTTTATAGTTTTTACATTGTTTAAATACATTACAAATAATTTTTAAATTATGATAAAACGTATAAATTTTTACATTGTTTACATAATAATTTAAATTCTTGTATAATTGCTGAAAAATCTCCATTCAAGCAATAAAAAAACTCATTGTAATCAAAATATAATGAATTATACATTGTTTACATTCTTTACAAAATGTAAATAATCAATATTGAAGGAAACAAATTTAGGTAAATTGAAAAACTAGCAAATAATTTGATTTTTTATATTTTTACATAATTTTTACATTACAAAATGTAAACAATTAAAAAGGTTTCGTTAATTAACAAAAAATGGTTTAAAGAATTTAATAATTTATGCTTGAAAAATGTTAAAAGTTAATGGAAAAGTTTGTTGTTGGATTATATTTTTTAATTTGTGGCTACATTCAATATTTTTCATAATTTTTTACATATTTTACATAATGTAAACAATAAAAAAAACTATTTTTCAACAATATTTTACATTACATGTAAAGTTATAATAATCTACAGTTACTTGTAGACGTTTTTGTGTTGTTTACATTATGTAAATTATAAAATTTCATAGAAAATTTCAATAAATTTTTTGTTGAATTGTGTTGAAAATTTTCATTTTATTTTGCAATTTCACATTGTTTACATTCTTTACAAGATGTTAATAATTAAAAAAAGTTTGTATAATCAATAAAAAAGTCGTTTTAAATTTATGTTTAGTTACAGGTTGCATTATTTACATTGTTTACACTATGTAAATAAGAAAAATTTTATAAATTTAAAAATAAAAGTGAAAAATTGTTATTTTATTGAGTTATTGATATTTTTTACATTATTTACATTTTTTTACAAAATGTAAACAATTAAGAAATTTATCTGTAATCACTAAAAAAGGTGTTGCAAATTAAAAATTAGTTATTTATGGCTACTTTCATCATTTTTTACCTTGTTTACATTGTGTAAATAATATAAAATCCAAAGAAATATGGGAGTTTTGTATATGTGCTTTAATTTATGGCTACTTTCATAATTTTTTACCTTGTTTACATTGTGTAAATAATATAAAATCCAAAAAATATGGTGTATGTATGTGCTTTATTGGGAATTTAAATTGTGCAAGATTTTACATATTTTACATAATGTAAACAATTACAAAATAGTGATTTTGTTAGATAAATTACAAAAATGTTTAACACACATGTAGTTGTTGCACAATTTTAATTTTTTTTTATAGTTTTTCTGCGCCTTTTTTAATATTATACACTATTAATCTGTGAAAAAATCATAGTGGACCCTGAAACTGCACCTATTTTCCATTTACTATTACACAATTTTTGTTAACAGCCATAAAACAAAATTTGTTATAAATCTAGTTTGAAAGCCAGAATGCCATAAATTTTGTTGTCAATTTTGTAAAAATTTTCTATAACAAGACAATAACAATCTTTTTAATCTTCAAATCAATACATAGATTTGAAATTAGACCTTTTTTGTACAATATAACACACATACTTATAAGTACCCAAAGAAATAAGAAAAGAAAAAGAAAACCCTTAAAAACAATGGAATAAAGAAAGGAGAAGGAAAATCACCAAAACGTGATAAAAACCTTTAGATAAATAAATTCTCATAAATAAGCCACAACTTATACAGAAAAATCATTAAAAATGAAAGAAAATTTACTTTCAAATCTTTAAAATGATATTAAAGGTAATGAGAAAAGCAGAGAAGTAGTCATGAAAATCTTAAAAACTGTACCACTTAAATTTAAAAGAAAAAAAAAAAAGTGAAAAAGGTTAGATAAAATTTTGTAAAACGAGTAAAGGGCAGGTGTGAAAGCCATATTTTGTGAAATAAAAAAAAGGAAATTGTAATAAATTTTTTAAAATTTTTAAGTTATTTTAATAGTTTTCTTTTTTAATATTCATTTAATTTATCATTAGAAAAAAAAAACTTTCTTAGAGAAATTTGTTTTTAAATACATATAAAATTTCAGGAAAATTAATATTCTTAAAACATATTTGGTCAAATCATTAAAATATTTATGGTATTGATCAAAGAAAAAAAAAAAAAAAAACTTAAAATTTAAAGTCCATACATTGAGTTGAGCTAGAGTTTTATTCATTGGTTGTTTGTTTGAAAATAAAGTAATAAAGAAATATGTTTATAAATACCTTATAAAATTAGCATAATAACTAAATATTTATTATAAAACAACAAAAACAAAAATTTCTTTTTCTTACTTCGTTACAAGCAGCTAACTAAACATTATCAGCATAATAATGTTTTTCCTTAAACCAGTGTATAGTGTTGGCAAGTTGCTGGTTATAGTCTTTTGTTTTTTTCATTTAAATGTTGGGCCTGTAACAAAATGTTTTTTGTGGCTGAAGTCTTTTGTTTTGTTAGGTGTGTGTATGAGTATGAGTTTGTATAAAAAAAATGTCTTTAGCATATTAATGACCTTTTTTTCTTTAGTTAAACAACAAAAAACAATTTCAGATTTTATAAATTTGTAATAAATATTCTTTAAGTAGCAATGTTGTGTGGAATTGGCATCGTTGTTGACAAGTTTGTTTTACGTTTTTTTTTTTGGTATTTTCTTGAGTCTCAAAGTTGTTTATATGTATTGTGTTCTAAAGTTATAAGCATAATTATTATTATTTTGTTAAAAACTATTTTTCAATATTTTGCTTATAAAACAGTGGAAACTTAGCTAAATAAAATACCAGTTTTAAGAAGTATTTCTATGTCTTTATGTTCTAGTTTTAAAGATTCTACTGTATTTCTTTATTTATTTTATTTTTTTGTGTGTTCTTAAGCATATTATCACTTGGCTAAATAATTTATTTAACAATTTATCAATTTATTTTAAGGTGTGTATTTTTGCTAAAACTCTTTCTACTTCTATATATATTTATGTAAACTTTGCTCTCAAACAGAAAAAGAGTTTTAAATATCAGTTTGTTTAGTTTATAGCTTATAAATATGCCAGCCAGCCAGAAATTTATGTTTTATTGACAATTAAAATTAGTTTATGAAAAATTTATAACACGTTTTGTTTAAAGCAACTATAAAATTTTGATTTAATATTGAAAAATTTATGCTTTATGGTCAAACTGAAATTCTTTCTTATATATTTCAAACACGTAGTGTATTGTTTCAGAAGTTTCTGAAAAGGTATTAAGTAATTTATATAAAAGCCATAAAATATTTGAAATATGTATTATGATTTAAAGATTTGTTAGGCTTTGTTTAGTTTAAGGGAGTTTTTAAATTAATTTTTTCATTTAGTCGGCTTTTAAATACGTTTGAAAGCTAAATTTTGACTACATTGGAACTGCAATTGCAACCGAAATTTTATCACGTTTAAACTATGATTATAGCATTAAAGTGAACTATGATTGCAACTGAAATTGACTCATATTTAAACTACGACTAAGTTGAACCACTTTTAAACCACAATTACAATATTAAATTGAACCACATTTAAACTACGTTTACAGCTAGAATTTAGCACCATTTAAACTACGATTGCAACATTAAATTGAACCATATTTCAATTTATTTTTATAATCTGTAAGCCTGTAAGGCCAAATCAAAATATTTAAACTACGATTGCAACTTAAATTAAACCACATTTAAACTAGGATTACAATATTAAATTGAATCATATTTAAACTAAGATTAAAACAAAAATTAAACTACATTTAAATCACGATTGAATTTAAACTATGATTGCAACTGAAATAAAACTATGTTTAAACCACGACTGAAGTAAAAATTTAACTACATTTAAACTACGTTTACAATATTAAATTGAATCATATTTAAACTAAGATTGAAACCAAAATTAAACTACATTGAAATCATGATTGAATTTAAACTATGATTGCAACTAAAATTAAACTATGTTTGATTCACATTTGTAACTATGATTCAATCAAATTTAAACTACGATTACAACTAAAACTGAACTACATTTAAACATCGATTAAAGCTAAAACCAAACTAAGGATTGAAGCTAAAATTTAGATACATTTGAACTACGAATATAACTAAAATTGAAGTATGTTTGAAGCACATTTGTAACTAGAATTGAACCAAATTAAAACTATGATTGCAACTAAAACTGAACAACATTTAAACAACGATTAAAGCTAAACTTCTATTATATTTGAACTATGAATGACAATCAAATTAAACTACTAAGATTGAAGCTAAGTTAGATCTATGATTGAAATACAATACAAATTGTACTACATAAACACCTTAGTACCTCATTTAAAATATAATGAAACTAATTTGAAACATTTTACAAGAGAATTAAAAGTTTAAAAACTACACTTATAACATAGAAATATATTAATTCATTGTATTCATGTCTTTGTTTAATTGAAAAAATGTCTAACAAAAATGCTTGCAACCGATCCCACTGCAATTTTTTTTACTTTCAATTTACTAGAAAAATGTTACAAATTGCCATATAATTTATTTTTAATTAATTTCGAATTTATATTAGATTTTATACACTTTGTTTATGCCTTTAAATTGTTAATACAATATATTTTTGGATTGTCAGCAATACCATTAAATAAACACTTTTTATATAAATTCTATACATACCTTTAGCTATTAATTGAAACTTAAAAATATCTAATGCTTTTATTACGTCTTTTGATTCTGGAAATTAATTAATTATGGGACACAATAAAATATTAGAAGCCACAAAAATGAATTATGACCAGCTGCTGCTGCTGCTAGTTTTTTTTTTTAGAGATTTCAAACAGTTTAGATAATAAAACAAAAACAGTAACAAATCAATTTTCAAGGTTTACCAGTTTTTTTTTTTTTTTTGTTAAAAAAACTAAGTTTTTGTTTTATTAGAAACATGATTTGAAAAAAAGGAGACTCTAAAGCAAAAGTCTAAAGATAATTTGAAATGAACTACGATTATGTGTTCAAACAGAGTTCTATTTTAGTTTCAATCATGTTTCAGCTTTAATCGATGTATAAATGAAGTTTAATTTAAAATTCAAACGTAGTTTACTTTAGGTTTCAATTTTAGTAAAAATTTAGGTGAACCCTTTATTCAAATGTATGTAGATACATTTTCGTTTCAATCAGAATTCAAATGTAGTTTAATCTCAGTTTGAATCGAGGTTTGCATGTACTACAAACATAGTTAAACTTAAACATAAATCATAGCTTTAATTACAGTTTAAACGTAGTTTTATTTTAGTTTCAATCTAATTCAATTTTAGCTTCAATCATAGTTGAAATCTAGTTTAATTTTAGCTTCAATCATAATTGAAATTCAGTTAAACATAGTTTATTTTAGTTTCAATCATAGCTTAAACGTAGTTTTATTTTAGTTTCAATCTTAGTTTAAATATAATTCAATTTTAGCTTCAATCATAGTTTAAATCTAGTTTAATTTTAGCTTCAATCATAGCTTAAACGTAGTTTAATTTTATTTCAATCTTAGTTTAAATCTAGTTTAATTTTAGCTTCAATCATAATTCAATTTCAGTTAAACATAGTTTATTTTAGCTTCAATTGTAGTTTAAATCCAGTTGATATTAGTCGATATTAGTTTCAATCGTAGTTTAAATCTAGTTAAATTTAAGATTTAATCATAGCTAAAACGTAGTTTAATGTTAGTTTCAATCTTAGTTTAAATCTAATTTAATTTTAGCTTAAATCAAAGTTTAAACGTAGTTTAATTTTAGTTTCAATCGTAGTTTAAATCTAGTTAAATTTAAGATTCAATCATAGTTTAAACGTAGTTTTATTTTACTTTCAATCTTAGTTTAATTTTAGCTTCAATCATAGTTGAAATCTAGTTGATAATAGTTTGTGTTGTCTTCAATCGTAGTTTAAATCTAGTTTAATTTTAGCTTCAATCGTAGTTTAAATCTAATTCAATTTTAGCTTCATTCATAGTTCAAATCCAGTTGATAATAGTTTATTTTAGTTTCAGTCGTAGTTTAAATCCAGTTAAATTTAAGATTCAATCATAGTTTAAACGTAGTTTTATTTTAGTTTCAATCTTAGTTAAAATCTAATTCAATTTTAGCTTCAATCATAGTTTAAATCTAGTTTTATTTTTGCTTCAATCATAGCATAAACGTAGTTTTATTTTAGTTTCAATCTTAGTTTAAATCTAATTCAATTTTAGCTTCAATCGTAGTTCAAATTTAGTTGCTCATAGTTGATTTATTTAACGTCAATTGCAGTTCAATTTTAGTTGATCATACAATAGTTTATTTTATTTTTAATCATAAAATAAATCATGTTAAATTTCAGCTTTCACCGTAGCTTAAATGTTGTTAAGTTCTAGCTTCAATTGGATTTTAGCTTCAATCGTTTCATTAAATATAATTCAATCCATATAAATATATAAATCTCTTTGTAAGTTTGTTTGTTTGTTTGAGCATCACGTCTAAACGGCTAAATCGATTTTATTGAAATTTGGAACGATACTAACTTGGAAGCGTCAATAGGCTATAACCTTGTTCAATACTTTTACCAGAAAGGGATAAACAGGGGGGAAAACTGGTCAAATTGGTACCTTTAGTTCTTAAACAATAATTAATAAACGGCTGAACCGATTTTTACTACGACAGGGGTAGCGAAGCGCACCGGGTCAAGCTAGTTTTAGTCATAATTCAAATCTAGTTAAATTTAAGCTTTCAAATTAAACATTTTTTTAAACTCTTTAAGTTAACAGTTATCAATGGGAGGTCTAATTTTTATTGGTCTGTCTGTCTACTTATCACTTATTTTTTTTCTTTCTATTTAATGTCTAAAGGAAAAGTCTGCTTTATAACAGACGTCGTCTGTCTGTTTTTTTGCCACTTCCTCTTGTCGCATATGAAAAGTTATTAAACAAACTGACAGTTGTCTTTAAGGAAATTCAATTTATGTTTATGTTTAATAACAATTTTCTTAACAAGTTTCCTCTTGTGTTAAAAGAAAATTGTCAGACCTTTAACGGAAGTACATAGTAATGTAATATAAATAATAATACTTCTTTTTTTATTAGTATTATTATGTATTTTACTTTTTAACTTTTCAGTTTTATTAGAATTTATGTAATAATTTTCTTAGGAAATGTAACGGCTTGTTTTCATAAAACAACAACTTTAATAATAACAACTACTTGATAATTTTATTACTTAATATACATAGTTTTTTGGTTTAAAATAATTTTATGTTTAAAAAAAAAAAAAAAATATTGTTGTGAGCATGTATAACTAAAGTTGCATTTTAATTAGTTAAACAATTTGTAAGATAATTTACGGATTAGTTAAAGTTTCATGCTTAGTGGCAGATGAAATTATTAAGATTTCAAAAAAAAAAAAAAAAAAAAAAACAATTACAATTAACTAAACAATTGTTTAAACAACAATTGTTTTAAGTGATCTATAAATGAATCTTTAATACTAATTAAGAAACAAATGCTTCAAAGTATATGTCTTAAGCTTTTTTTTGCTTTTAAGCCAAATTTTGCAATTTTTTTTATTATTAATTTAATAACAATTGTTTTAAATGTAATTGTACATGGTTTATAATTGAATACAAATGTTTAAATACTTTTAAATATTTCTTTAAACAATTTTACCCAGCTTGTGTTTGCTCTTAAGCGGTTTAAATCTGTACATATTTATTAAACATTTGCTATTTTTTTGGCAATTTAATAAATGGTTATGTTATTGCTAAAACTATTTAAAGCTTAAATCTTATTTTAAAACTTTGCATTTTTGACATTGCTGTCAAGGGCAAATTGTAAAGAAATTATGTAATAAATTTATATTTTATATAATTTAAT
Source organism: Calliphora vomitoria (assembly GCA_942486065.2). Taxonomy (NCBI): domain Eukaryota; kingdom Metazoa; phylum Arthropoda; class Insecta; order Diptera; family Calliphoridae; genus Calliphora; species Calliphora vomitoria. The sequence goes on along the minus strand of OW818032.2, from coordinate 64,093,100 downwards.
AACAATTTTTATTTGTTAACTATGTATATAATTTAATAACAAATACCTTTAATTAGTTTTCCTAAACAATAAGTTGTTAGTTTCAATTATTCTTCAATGATTTTGGGGATGACTTTTTAATTTTTGTTAAACTTTTTTTTTTAAATCACTTGACACCCAAGTTTTTTAGCTGCTTGTAATAATTATTAAATTATTTGCTTTATTATCCATCCATTACTCTAAGTCATCGTTAGGTTTTGCTATTAAGAGTCAAGGTTTTGGGGAGGGTTTTTTTAACGGAATTGTTTATAAACTTATAAACAGTCATATTAACTTGTATATTTGTAATTACTATAATATTGTTTGCTGAACAAACCTTTGTTATTTTAGCTTTAATCATAGTCTAATTAAAGTTTTAATCTTAGATCTTAGTGCAGTTTGAGTTAAGCTTGAATCCTAGATCTTACAAGATCTTTATGAACTAAAATTTTATCTTCAATCTTAGGTTTTTTGGTGCATTTTTATCTCCTCGCGTAGCCCAACTATTTGTTCAATTTTATGTCAAATTTGTATCTCAATCCTTGATATGTATTTATTCCAATATTTGCTTTAATCACAGACCTTTATTTAGTATAATACACGCAAAAAAAAATATAGTTGTGCATGTTTACAACAATCTTTTCAACAGTTTTAACAATATTATAGTCACAGTAACTATTTATATGATTGTGGTAACAATAATATGGTTAATTTACGATTCACATGACTGTATCAACCATATATATCGTTGCAGTAAACAAGTATATGTTTGTGCAACGATATATATGGTTGATACAATCATGTGAATCGTAAATTGACCATATTATTGTTACCACAATCACATAAATAGTTACTGTGACTATAATATTGTTAAAAAACTTATAAAACTGTTGAAATGGTTACAGTAAACATGCACAACTATATTTTTTTTTTCTGCGTGTACCTGATTTAATTGTAGATCTTTATTTGTATCAATTTTAGCTTCAATCAATGGTCTTTATAAAGTCAAATTGCGGCATCAATTGTAGGTCTTTAAGAATCTAAATTGTTGCTTCAATCATAGGTCTTTATTAAGCCAAATTGTTGCCTCATCTTCTCCAAGTTTTGTTCATTTATAGGTATTTTATTTTCATATTCAATCTTAGATCTTAATTCACTACATTATTATATAAAGAGTGATTTTTTAAGCGTAGTTTTTTTTTTAAATCTAATAAAACACTCAAATTTGCATCATATGTATATTAAAACTGTTTATTGAAATCGATAAATTGGTCTTTGCCAAATACTTTTTAAAAATAACTTCATGTAAATGTTGCCCGCGGCTCCGGTTAAAATGGTCCATTCGTAAGGTCCAACTCTGCACCACTTTTTCGAGCATTTCGGCCTGTATTCCATGAATAACACGTATTATGTTATACTCTAAGGCTTCAATCGTATATGGCTTGTCCACATACACAAACGACTTTACATAACCCCACAAGAAATAGCCAAGAGGCGTCAAATCACATGATCTTGGCGGCCAACTTACAGGGCCATTTCGAGAGATAAACTGCTCACCAAATTCATCCTTCAATATGTCCATTGTTTCACGAGCTGTGTGGCATATGACACCGTCTTGTTGAAACCACATATCAACCAAGTCCAACTCAGCCTATTGGGGCAAAAAAAGTCGCGTATCATGGCTCGATATCGTTCGCCGTTGACGGTAACGTTTCTTCCAAGGTCGTCTTTGAATAAAAATTGACCGATGATGCCACCAGCCCATAAACCACACCAAACTGTCGTTTTTTCGGGATGCATTGGTAACTCTTGTACGGCATGTGGCTGTTCTTCACCCCAGATCCGACAGTTTTGCTTGTTTACGTATCCATTTAGCCAGAAATGAGCCTCATCGCTGAACACAATTTTTCGATAAAACAGTGGATTTCCATCGAGGACATTTCTCACAGAGCACGAATTTTAATAATAAATTTCAACGATTTGCAGTCGTTGCCCGTTTGTGAGTTTCTCCATGATGAAATGACAGATTATACTGAATTCTTTTCACTTTCACAGATGTCGTTTGGACACAATTACCAGCCAGTGCTGCCAGCCCGAAAAACTTAATTCACAAAAAATCACCCTTTTGAATTATAGAGGTTTATCTAGTGCAGTTGATGTTTCATATTGGCTTCAATCATAGTTTAGTTTTAGCAAATGAAATTAAATTTCCGCTTCAGTCTTAGTTTAAATATACTTCCATATTAGGCTTCCATCTTGGTTTAAATATAACTTTTGTTGTTTCAATCATACGCAGAGAAACCAGATTCGTGATGGCAACCGAATTTGTTGCCAATCGAATGATTGTACCTTAATAACCGAATTTTACAGTTGTAGTTAAAAAGTTTTAGAAGGGGTAACAAAAGTTTGGTTGCCTCAACCGAAATTCTTCTTTATCAACTGACTATCTGTTGATAGAACCGAAAAATTCTATTTGTACAACCGAATCATTTGATTGGTTACAAATCAGCATTCTATAACGAATCTGTTTTATCTGTGAATTTATTAAAATCTGCTTTCAATCATAGTTTAAATGAAATCAAATTTTTTATTTAACCAAAGTTTAAATGGAGTTTAATTTCAGCTTTAATCATAGCTCAAATGTAGTTTAATTTCAGTTTCAATATGTTAAATTTTAGTTTTAATTTTAGGTAGTTTAAATTTAGCTTCAATTTTAGTTAAATCTTAGCTTTAATCAGAGTTCCTTTTTTGTATTAATCACGGTTCATATAAGTATGATATCAGTCAGTAGAATTGACTTTTGAAACCAACCTCGTAGTAAAACTTCTTAGCAAGCAAAACATGTTATAATTTATAAATTAACTTGTATTTTATAAACATTTAACATACAAAATTAACAAATTACTATGAAATTTATATAGATGTGTATAAAACAAGCAGGTTGGCAGTTAGTTTTTAAATTTAAAACCCAAAACATTTAATAAATTTTCTAAGAAAACAAGACAAATCTAAAAACACATAAAAAAGTCGAAATAATTTTTTTTTCAAAAATTTCAAAATTTTAATTTAATATAAAAACCAGCAGCATTTAAATTTCTTTTATAAACTCTTAAAAGGTGTTAAATTTATATAAATATTAAAAAAAGAGACCTATTTAATTGTTTTAAAATTTAAGTTTTTGCTCTGCTGAAAAATAAAAAAAATAAAAAACACTTGGTGACATGTGTTTTTTTCTTGAGGCTGCAGGCGGCAACATTGTAATTTATGTAAATGAAATATTGAATTATAGTCCAGGTCTTCATACATGTCTGCTTAAATAGCACAGTACTACTCGTAATAGTAGTTTTGCTACGACATGTGTTGTATGATTCTAAATACTTGTTTAAACCTGCTGTTGGCCGGCCATCAATTACAGCACGTGCTATAATTTTGTACCATTTCAAAGTTCGGTTTCTTTGTCATATTAATTTGTGCAAAACTTAAACCCTTACATGTTTCTTAGTCTCTTCTTAAATTTAAATTAGCCCCAACTGTTGTGCAAGTTATTTGAGTCTATAAAAAAAAACCAAGTAATTTAAGGCAATTTTTTTTTATATTTCTTTTTTTTATATTATAACCCTTATTTCTCGTTTTAGGAAGTAAATTGTTTAAATAAACAAAGTAAAACGATTCTTTTTTAAACATCACCTTTGTCTCGTATATTAAATTGTCTTGTATAACAGTTTCAGTTACCATCATTCTAGGGTACAAGTATGTATCTTTAAAAACTTCCTTTCTTTAAAGAGGTTTTTTTTTCAGTCAGTCTTTCTTTTAATTTTCTTGTTGTTGTACTTTATAACTTCCGTTCTGTGTGTGTGTGTGTGTTTGATCATAATGAAGATGTCTGTAATTGTGCTGATAATGAAGAAGTTGATCTTTACTTTTGAACTTTTGTTTTAGTTGGGTTCTGTGGGTTTCATTTAATGTGTTTGCACAAAATTTGCATTTGTTTTAGTTGCTGAGTTTAAGTGGTTTTAGTTTTCAGTTGGTTTTTTTAATTCCCTAAATGAGTCATGTCCTAAGAACATTTTCATTTGTTTTATTATTCTTTTTGGGTTTATGCTTTTTTAATTTACCATTATTTATAACATTCTGTTTTATATTACACATGCGGTTCAAATGAGGTCAAATTTAAACTTTATTTTTACAAATAAATCAAATTTATGTTCAAAATTGCAATAAACTAAAACGGAAAAGTATTAAATAACAATTTAAATAAGCATAAAGTTAAACGGCTTTAAATTTTTGTTATGATTCGTTTAGTAGAACAAAAAGATAATTTACAAATCCCAAAAAAATGTTTTGGGTAAAATAGAGTTTAATTTCAGCTTCATCATAGTTTAACTGTAGTTTTCTTAAACTTTAGTTTAAAAAATTATGAATCAATAGCTGATCATATGTCAATATCAGATCAAAATTAATTCATAGTTAAAGTGTTAGTTCAAATATAGTTAAATCAAGTTTAATTGATTCAAGTTTAACTGTAGTTTACTTTACACTTCGATTATAGTTCAAATGTAAGTTAATTTAAGAATCAGTATCAGATCATGTAACAATATCAGATCAACATTTGTTTAAAGTTTTAGTTGTAGTTCAAATATCGTTAAATTTTTGTTTTAATCGTTGTTCAACTAAAGATCAATGAGCTTTAAATCAATTTTAAAAGTAGCTCAATTTCATATTTAAATCGTCTTCTAAGAAAAAAAGTCCGATGACTTCTCCAGCGAAAACAGCACACCATACAGTGACTTTGAGCGGGTGTAATGGCTCTTCGTGGGTTACACGCGGATTTTCAGTGCCCCAGAAGCGTAAATTTTGCTTATTTACGTACCCGCTAAGATGGAAATGGGCCTCATCACTCATGATTATTTTTGATGAAAAATCATCTTTCTCTTGGTGGTGATTGAGGATGGCTTGAGCGTATGTTAGACGCGATTGGCGGTCAGCAGCTAACAGCTGATGCACCGTCTGGACTTTGTACGGAAACATCTTCAAATCTTGTACCAAAATTCGCTGTAAAGACCGTCGACTGATACCCATTTGCGTGGCACGTCGTCTGGTCGATGTCGACGGCGCTTCCATGACATCCTCGGCTACAGCAGCAATATTCTCTGCAGAACGGCTACTCCGGGGTCTGCCACGCCTGGCAGCATCTCGTGTTGTGCCAGTCTCTTCGAGGCGAGCGTCTAAACGTCGCAGTGTTTCAGCAGTAGGCGTTGGACGGCCAGGAAATCTGCGACGAAATTCATATTATGGAGCAGTGTAGCGTAACATTGTTTATTAACGTGTATTTCGCATGTGTTTACTACACAAATGTTAAAACAGAACTGACATTAGGGGCCAATCGCAAATTTTATAGCATTTTCTGATAGGAGGATTACTTTTGCGCCACCTTGTACTATTTCTGCTTCAATCCTAGTTAAATTTATGTTTCAATCATGGCTCAGATGTATTGTAGCTTCAATCGCAGTTCAATTAAAATTTAAAAATTTAAACTCCAACAGAGAATGTCTCCTCTTCTTTTGTACTAGTAACCGAATTTGTTGCCAATCGAATGATTTGGTTGCACACATATAATTTTTCGGTTCTCTGAACAGAAATTCAGTTGATAAAGAAGAATTTCGGTTGAAGGAACTAAACTTTTGTTACCCCTTCTAAAATGTTTGTAGACACATCTGTAAAATTCGGTCACTAAAGTAGAATCATTCGATAGGCAACAAATTCGGTTGCTATCACGAATCTGTTTTCTCTGTGTGTTTGTTTAGAACTCTTTGTTACCAGCAGTTCTAGGAGACAGTCCCGAACTATTGATTTTACCCATCATTAAGGATGACAACTAGTTACATAACTAGCTACGTGACTAGTTATTTTAACACGCGGATGTCCTAAGCAGGTTATCAATTGACCCTTTTTTATTACAATTAGACTGTCTGATAGCTAGTCCAAAGCAGTCAACACATTGGATTCACATACTGGTTACATATCATCAGTTACCTTACTAGCTACCTAACTGGTTACTTAATCAGCTATATAACTAGTTATTTTAACATGTACGGGTGCTACATGTTAAAATAAGAACTGTGTTTGGTTCTCGTTCCACTAAATCAATTGAATACTGAAAACAGTATGTGCAATAGTGATTTTATATTATACGATAAGATAATAAGACTTTAGTGTAGTGTAATAATAAACTGAATACTAAAGACAGTAAAAAAAATGTAAATGTTCTAACGAAACAAGTACGTAAATGTCATGCGGAAATCTCAATAAAATGTTTAAAACACATGTATGTATTTACATTCATGTAGTTGAAATTGAACCATTAGATTGTACCACAATTTGTTTATGGCTTTTTGCAACTAAAGAACAACTTTTGACATGATATTTGAAAAATAAATTTCCAGCTGTTTGAAAACAATAATTAACATTTTTCTTTATTTACTATAATAAAACCTCACACAAAATATTCTCACAGCTTGTAACCTTAATTATATGTTACATTTAAATCACAAACAAAAGAAAACTCTGCTCCTAAACTAATGAACGTTTTTCCAAAACATTTATTAACTTAAATTTTCTACCTTTTCGACAAAAGTAATTAATCAGCGGGGAAGATAAATGAAACCTATAAAGCATAAATAAAATCTTTGAAAATATTAAAAATGTTCTAACAAATCAAAAATTTCAAAATTGCTTTAAGTTCTCATAAAAATTAGCTGACTACAGCGGTATTTTCTTACAAATTTCAACTGAAAGAAAAAAATTTCATAAAAAAATATTTTGTACATGTAAGACATTTGATTTGTATTTTCAGTATTTTTATGCTTATCTAAGCACATTATAATAAAAATAAAAAAATAATAATAATAAAAAAAGTAAACATAAAAATATAATGTAAATTCCATATACATATATGATATAAAAATGAAATGAATACAAAGATAGATAGACAGACAGACAATTTGAAAGATTTTTTTAAATACTTACAAATTTCTGTAGTAAAATACATTAAAAAAGGTATGTTGTGGATTTTACTTATTAAGTTTTTTGTTTTTTTTTATAACCAAAAAAAGGTATGTAAAGTACTATAATAAAACTGTGTGTTTGTGTGGATTCGAAAAATGACAGATTACACGTCAATGTATTTTAAAAGATTGTTTTTTTTTTTTTTTTCTTTCTTTTTTTGTATTTATGTAATTATGATGAAATGAGTAAGAAAATTAAGGCCAGATAAAATGGATCGTTGTTGTGTACGGTACTCTTGAAAATGAGTAACAAGAGTGTTAAGATTGAGGTCTTAGATGAAATTCCCACACAGTTAGTTGGTTTTATAGCTGATTCTGTAAGTAAGAATGTTCTTTAACTAGTTCACTGTAGTTTAATAAATAATAAATATGAATTTAGGCCTCAGAATTTTCCCATAAAATTTAATATAAACTAGAATTATATTTCAGTTGCCAATAAAGTAGTAAACTTATTTTACTGCTCTTAAGTGTAGGGCTCAATATTGAATACTGATTGAACTGGAAAAAAAACTTAACAAAATTAAGAAAAAAACTGTATAAATCGTTTTTATTAGCAATTGGTTTTTTTGGGGCGCTCTTGCAATATTACTTTAACCTTTTCATGTTTGAGTTGTTCTTTTTTTTTAATTTTTAGTTTCTTTCTTAAAAACAGCCATCGATTATATATTGAAACAAAAACTATAAATGATGGTGTTGTGCATAATATTTCTTAAATGTTTCTTTAAGCTTTTGAAACAAATAATTTCACTTTTTTTTTTCTGGTTCAAACCCAGAAAAAACTTCACATGTTAATTTAAGTTTTAAAAGATACTGTTCTCCCTCTCTACTATTCACATTAGCGCGCAACTTGTTTTTACCTAAAGTTTGGTTTTTAAAGGTAAATAAAAGCAACACCTGTATAAATTTTAAATTGTCGGCTATTTCAGTGTTTGTTTTGTATTTATTTATTTTTTAATAAATTAAATATTTCAAAGAGTTGTTGTTATTCATGTTTAAAGAGTGAGTAATATTTTAATGTTATCAAAAAAAAAAAAAACAAAAAAAAGGTTTTCATTTCTTAAGTGGGTGCATACTGTACTCTCTGGTAAATATTTACCTTAATTTTTTTTAAATACTTTTTTCAAATTCATGCTTTATGTTTTATGTTCACCTCTGTTTTTGTGTTGGCCTTTTAATATGGTCGTAATATGATGCTTGTTTTTATTTTTGGTGTGTTTTTTTTTTAGAAAAATTCATTGGTGTCATGTGCTACTTTTCTTTAAAGTAATTTTTTTCGTTTTAGCAAAAAACTAAAACAAGTTTAAGTTAAGTTTAAGTTGAAAATTGAAAGTTTTTGGAAGATGAAATTGAAATTTTAGCCGTAACTAAAACAAAATTTAAATTTAAAAGCATTTAATGGAAAAATTTAAAGAAATAATTAGTAAATTACTTTAAAATTAAAACAAATTAAAATAAAATTAAACAAATCTTTTAAGATTTAAAGAGAAATTAAAAAAGTATCTTAAAATTCATTTAAATATAGAAAATAAGCTTATTTTTTTACAGTATAACAGTTTCAATTTTAACTGTTATACACTTAATATAACAATTTTCCTTAGATTTTAGGCTTAAATTTAAAGATTTTGTATAGAATTTTAATATTTATATAAAAATTTTAGCTGTATAACAGTTTTATATCTAAAAAAAATTATGACAGTTTAAAATATTTTGTATTCAAATCGGCATAAAATATGTTTAAATACTGTTAAATTTTTAAAAAATATTAAAAATAAATCTTATTTGCAGTATGACAGTTTTATTTTCAACTGTTATACAATAAATATGTTAATTTTCCTTAGATTTTAGGTTTAAATTTTAACAAATCTGTGAAATTTGGGATAAATAATAAAGCAAAGCATTTATCTGCTGTATAACACTTTTAATTTGAACTGTTATACACTTCAAATAATAGTTTTTCATTATAATTTTGGCCTAAAATTTAAGTTTTTGTTTCGTAATTTAATATGTTTGTTTTAGCTGTATCTTAAGAAAGCAGTTTGAAATAAAATGAAGAATTCTGAATTCAAATCTTTTTAGATTTAAAAAAAAAATCAAACAAACATCTTAAGATACTATTAAATGCTGGAACAATATTTAAATAATGAAGTTTTCAAACGAATAACAGTTTTAATTTCAATTGTTATACACATAATATGACAGATTTTTTTGGACTTTTGTAAAAAAATTTAATTTTTTGTTGCTAATTTTAATATTTGTCCTTAAAACAAAGCTATTTTGAGCTGTATAACAGTTTATTTTAGGAAAATTAGGAAAAAAAATTATTAAAACAAAAAGGAAAAAGATTTAACATTTGTATATATTTATAGTAAAATTTCTCTGATAAAAGTTCAACTATTTGCAGTACAATAGTTGATAACTTGAGATAAACCTTGAAAATTAGCAAGAAATATAAAAAACAAAATGGCTGTCATTTACATCTGTATAACAGTTATTGTAACTCATAATATAATAGTTGGATTTTGAATTTTATAACAGCAATATATTTTTATCAAAAATAAAACAATTTGTATAACAGTTTTTTTACTTTGGTATAATAGTTTCATTCTGAAAAAATTTTAGATTTTTTAGGAATTATAAAATTATTTTTGTTGAAAATCAAAAAAAATCAGCTTTTTTTTTGGTTTTTTGTTAAACATAAAAAATATTGGTATAACACTTTGTATAACAGTTTCATTCATACAGTATAACAGTTTTTTTTCGAATTTAAAAATAAAATATTAAATTTTCTTGCGAATTATTAAAATACAGGTTTAATTACATAACTCAACTGCCGTATAACAGTTTTTTTCTTTCGTATTCTGTAAAAAAATTAAATATATGATGTAACATTTTGTATAACAGTTCCATCCTCAATTCAAAACAAACAAACAAACTAAATTTGTCGAGAGTTATTCAAATCTAGGTTATAAATGTATCACTTTAATGCTGTATAACACTTTGTATAACTGTTTATTCATTTAGTAAAACAGTTTTATTTTGATCTAACACTTTATAACAGTTTCTTGATTTAGTAAAACAGTTGCATATTGATTTAAAAAAAGAAAGTATTGTGTTGGGAATTATTACAATCAGGGTCACTTAACCGCTTTATAACAGTTTATTTAGTAGTATTGATCTATGATAAAAGCAGACAATTTTAAATTTTTATGAACTATTAAAAAATCTTGCTATAACATATTGTATAACAGTTTCATTTAGAGATTAAAGCCAAACAAATTAAATGCCTTATAACAGTTAGTATAACAGTTTCTTTATTTAGTATAACAGTTTTATTTTGATCTAAAAGCAATTGAATTATTACAATAAAGGTCATAAAAGTATCACTTAACCGCTTTATAACAGTTTATATAGTAGTTCTATTCTAAGCTAAAAGCAGACAATTTTTAATTTGTATAAATTATTAAAAAATCTTGTTATAACACTTTGTATAACAGTTTCATTTACAGTTTAAAACCAAACAAATTAAAATATTTCGTGAATTATTACAAAACTTTAGTGCTGTTAAATTTTAAACAATGCATGTAAAACTACTATAACCGTTTGCTTGTTTAAATTGAAGTTTACATCAAAAATCAACATTTTTAGAAGGTTTTTCAACAAACAGAGAAACATTCACAACAATTTCTAATAATTATTATTAAAACCCTAATTTTTCAGCTTTTTCAAACCAAAACACAAATATTTCCAACAAAAAAAAAATGTTATAAAGAACATTAAACAAAACCACCGATTATTATTTTTTGTTTATAAACCTTTTCTCAACCTGCCTTTAACAATTATCAACAAAATGATTAAGTTTCGTTATAAACGCAAAGAGCCAACAAATATTGTTGGTTCCAAAGATAGCAGCCTCAATACATCAACGATCTCAACCAAATCTACAAATACAAACATAACAACAACAACAACCAATAAAGATGCCACCCATAATGAATCGAAAGAGAATTTTAAACCAGCCACCACATATCAGCAGCAGCAACAACAACAAATGAAAGTAAATAACAATGGTAACACCACAAATGGATCAACAGCAGCCACTGCTACCACTCAAATGCAAACACAACAACAACAGCCACTCGCAACCACATTAAAATCCTCCATACCAACACAATTAATAACAAGTGCACCCATTAATATTGTCAACTCGACGGCCCAGCATCTACAGCATCCCCAGCATTGTCAAATGGTGCTAACAGCCGGTACAGGTGGCACATTGCCACGTAGTACACCAAAGAAACTGATGGATCCACGTGATGGTCATAAATCAGCCACATTAACGCGACAATCGAATACATTGCAAAACAATCGCAAACTATTGACGTCAATGGCAAAAGTTGCCTCCACCGCTGAATTGGCGGTAATGGGCTACACGAACAAACCAAACAGCAACAGCAACCACAACAATAACAATCATCATCATGGCATGACAAGTATAGCAAGTGGCATAATATTGAGTCCAGAAGCAATACAAGATAGAGATCGTTGTATAAATGCGGTTATAGTAAGTTATTAGCAAAAACAAACAAGAAAAAAATTACAAACAAGAATTTACTTATTTAGTGTATTAAATTATAAATTGACAAGGCATTTTGTTAGAATTATTGTATAAAACAAGTTTTATTATTTATTAATTAATTTATTTTTTTGTTTATTTCCCCTTTAAAGGAACTTTTCCAACAGCTACAAACCAGCTCCGAGCCAGCCTTATGCCCCGAACCTTTACGTCGCGCCTTGGCTTCTGGCCCCTTGGCGGGTCGTCGTTTCCCCTTGGGTTGCCTGGGTGATGCTGCCGAGTGCTTTGAGCTGCTTTTACATCGTGTTCACTCGCACATTTCCTCGGATGATGGTGATGCCTGTGAATCACAGGCCTGCATTGCTCATCGCCGCTTTGCTATGCGTGTCATTGAGCAGAGTGTTTGCAAGTGTGGCGCCAATTCAGAGCAATTACCATTTACTCAGGTATGTTAATGATGTTTCTTCTTTTCTTTTTCTAACTAATTGAGTTGGAGTAATTATATTATCAATGCTGTTTTGTTTAATTCAAATAGCAGTAAAGAGTGTGCATAATGTGAATTTATATTTAAAAGAAATTGTTTATAATTGTGGGTTATTAGAGGAAAAAGTTGTGTAAATTGGAGTAGCGGAGGAAAACGTAATTTAAAGATGCATAATGGAGTTATAATGTTTCGTTGTAAATAAAACATTAGAAGAATTTCTTAGGAAGTTTAAAGGTTTAATTTAATCATTTATAGAGGACTTATATTCTTTTTGTTGTTATTGAAATAGTAGAAGAGAGCAAATTTTCTATAGAAAAAGTTCTCTGATTCAGAGCAAATTTTCTATAGAAAAAGTTCTCTGATTCAGAGCAACTTTTCTATAGAAAAAGTTCTCTGATTCAGAGCAACTTTTCTATAGAAAAAGTTCTCTGATTCAGAGCAACTTTTCTATAGAAAAAGTTCTCTGACTCAGAGCAACTTTTCTATAGAAAAAGTTCTCTGACTCAGAGCAACTTTTCTATAGAAAAAGTTCTCTGACTCAGAGCAACTTTTTAATAGAAAAAGTTCTCTAAATCAGAGCAACTTTTTAATAGAAAAAGTTCACTGACTCAGAGCAACTTTTTAATAGAAAAAGTTCACTGACTCAGAGCAACTTTTTTATAGAAAACTTTCTCTGATTCAGAGCAACTTTTTTATAGAAAACGTTCTCTGATTCAGAGCAACTTTTTAATAAAAAAAGTTCTCTGACTCAGAGCAGCTTTTTAATAGAAAAAGTTCTCTGACTTAGAGCAACTTTTTAATAGAAAAAGTTCTCTGACTCAGAGCAACTTTTTAATAGAAAACGTTCTCTGATTCAGAGCAACTTTTTAATAGAAATAAATCTCTGGCTCAGAGCTACTTTTTTTTAATAGAAAAAGTTCTCTGACTCAGAGCAACTTTTCTTAATAGAAAAGTTCTCTGATTCAGATAAACTTTTTTTAATAGAAAAAGTTCTCTGACTCAGAGCAACTTTTCTTAATAGAAAAGTTCTCTGACTCAGAGCACCTTTTTTTAATAGATAAAGTTCTCTGATTCAGAGCAACCTTTCTATAGAAAGAGTTAAAGGAAAAAAACTACTTTTTAATAGAAAAAGATCTCTGACTCAGAGCAACTTTTTAATAGAAAAAGTTAAAGGAAAAAAACTACTTTTTAATAGAAATAGTTCTCTGACTCAGAGCAACTTTTTAATAGAAAAAGTTCTCTGACCTTTTTAATAGAAAAAGTTCTTTGACTCGGTGCAACTTTTTAATAAAAAAAATTCTCTGACTTAGAGCAACATTGCTATAGAGAAACCTTCAAGATCTTTTGTTGCCATAACTAGAACAGACCTAGAACTTATACCATTTTTAAAAGACTTTATATAAATAACATTGGATTGTAGATTTGCAAGTTTTTTTTAATATTTCGTTTTTGTAATAACTCAATATGAACGTTCAAAGTTCTATACAATGAACTTTGAACTGTCAAATTGTTTATTTGATTACATTCACCTTTCAACGACACAGTCAATATAACCGTTCTTTCTTTCTTTTATAATTTCCGGTAGTTTTGGGTAATAAAATAAATTTGATTAATGGTTAGTTTGAAGAAAAGCTTACACAATGTCAATTAATTATGACAATTTTTATTTTAGTAGTTGAAGAATATAACAGTAAGTGTTATACAAAAATGTTCTGGAGGCTATAAAATCCAAAAAAAAAAAAAAAATTTTAAAATTTAAATGAAAATCCAAACAAACGATTTAGAAGACACTATGACTTTTTTAGAATAAAACTTTAAAAAAAACAAACAAAGAAATTGAAAGATGTTTCAAACAAAAGTCTGTTGCTTATAGCTAAATTTTTTATTGATTTATGACAAAAGAAAGACGAATATTTCAGATTTGCTTTAACAATTTACAATTAATTTGAAAAACATATAAACCTGGTTTTTAGTTTTTTACTTTTTATATTAATTATTCTTTCTTCCTGTATTATTTTTTTATTTTGTATAAATATTAGTCACAATTGTTTTTCTTATTTAAAAGATGATTGAAAAGCTTTTGTTTAAACAGTTTTTTTTTTTTGGTTTGTTAAACAAATATAACTTAATTATATATTCAATATTTTCAATCTACCATGGAAACAAAACAAATACTAAACATTTTAATATTTGACCGGCCATTGAAGTTGTCATAAAATGTCAACAAGTAGGTATTGTTTTTTGCTCTGTCAGTCAGACAGCTATTGTTAGAGATAATGAATTCAATTAACACAATGGTTAGACAAACTAAAAATAAATATTTAGAGAAAAAATTAAAGCAAACAAAAGAGCACCTTAAAAAAAAATTTAAGAATACATACTAAATTTTAGCTTAGAATATATAAATTCACATAAATGTTCTTGACTTTAAAATCAGATTTCAAAAAAATCATTGACTTGAAAATAAACTTTGCTACATTCAAATAAATACAACTTTTTACAAACAAAAATTCTAAACTAACCTTGTCTTATATTTTGTAATTAAGAAGAAAAAAAAAACGCAATTTTTTTGAAACATTTATGTTCAACTATAAATTAAATTGTAATTTGTTAGAAAAACAAACAAAAAACATAACTTCAATAAAACTGAAAAAATTCTTAGACAATTTTTAAAAATTTTTTTTTTAATAAAACCAGTTTGTTCAGAAAATTATATTGTTTTCAAAATGCATACATAATTGCTTTTCAAGTTGAGAGCCTTAAGCTACCATTTAGCTTAATGATGTTTTTTTTTTCTCATTTTCAAATCTAGTTTTGTTTCATTTTTTTTTCTTCTATTTTTCATTAACTATGTTAACTAATTTACATACTTGAACTTTAAAATTGTACATTTATTTCAAATGTTCAGCTCAAAATCATAAGATTGTCATTGACTGTTTGTTAGTTTGAAATCTGTTTAGAAATTTGATCTAAGTTTTTTATTTGTCTATAGGCGAGATGAAGGTGTTAAAGTTGGTCATTTAAACTTGTACGAGTACAAAGTTTTATTTATTTTTTTTTTGTTTAATATGTAGGAGGTATATATTTTTTTTGAATTGAAAGAAAAAACTATAAAGCAATTAACCATGAGTTAGTTTAATCATATTGTAAGGAATTACTGTAGAAATAATGTTAATTAATTGTTGTCAATAAAAAAAATTCTGCAGACACGGAACTATGTTAAACAATTAAAACAAATTATAATTTTATATTAGTCTCTATTAAAACTTAAGTACCCTTCATGTGTAACTAAAATACACACGTCTCAACCTTATAGCTCATTTACACACATATTTACTGAAGCCTCTGACTCCCATCAACTGCTTACTGGAAAAAGTCCTCTAACTCAGAGCTACTTTTTACAGGGAAAAATCCACTGACTCAGGGCAACATTTTATTAGATAAAGTGCTGGGTTTAGCAGAAATTTTTTACTAAAAATAAGTTGTCTGGGTCAGAGCAACCTTTTGCTTAATAGCAAATTTTTATTAAAAAAAACTCAGACTCAGAGCAACTTTTTACTTGAAAAAGTCTTCTTACTCGGTGCAACTTTTTACCAGAATAACTCCTTCGACTCAGAGCAACTTTTTACTAGAAAAGGTTTTTGACTCAGAGCTACTTTTTACTATAAAAAGTCCTTCTGGCAACTTTTTAGTAGAAAAAGTCCTCTGAATCAGAGCTACTTTTTACTAGAAAAAGTCCTCTGAATCAGAGCTACTTTTTACTAGAAAAAGTCCTCTGAATCAGAGCTACTTTTTACTAGAAAAAGTCCTCTGAATCAGAGCTACTTTTTACTAGAAAAAGTCCTCTGATTCAGAGCAACTTTTTACTAGAAAAGTCCTTTGACTCAGAGCTACTTTTTAATAGAAAAGTCCTTTGACTCAGAGCAACTTTTTACTAGAAAAATTCCTGTGATTCAGAGCAACTTTTCACTAGAAAAAGTTCTCTGACTCAGAGCAACTTTTTACTAGAAAAAGTCCTCTGACTCAGAGCAACTTTTTACTAGAAAAAGTCCTCTGACTCAGAGCAACTTTTCACTAGAAAAAGTCCTCTGATTCAGAGCAACTTTTTACTAGAAAAAGTCCTCTGATTCAGAGAAACTTTTTACTAGAAAAGTCCTTTGACTCAGAGCTACTTTTTAATAGAAAAGTCCTCTGATTCAGAGCAACTTTTTACTAGAAAAAGTCCTCTGATTCAGAGCAACTTTTTACTAGAAAAAGTCCTCTGATTCAGAGCAACTTTTTACTAGAAAAGTCCTTTGACTCAGAGCAACTTTTTACTAGAAAAAGTCCTCTGACTCAGAGCAACTTTATACTAGAAAAAGTCCTCTGTTTCAGAGCAACTTTTTACTAGAAAAAGTCCTCTGATTCAGAGCAACTTTTTACTAAAAAAAGTACTCTAATTCAAAGCAACTTTTTAATAGAAAAAGTCCTCTGATTCAGAGTAACGTTTTACTAGAAAAAGGCCTTTTGACTCAGAGCTACTTTTTAATAGAAAAGTCTTTTGACTCAGAGCAATTTTTCACTAGTAAAACTCCTTTGACTCAGAGCAACTTTTTACTAGAAAAAGTCCTCTGACTCAGAGCAACTTTTTAGCTATTTTTATTAGAAAAAGTCCTCAGACTCAGAACAACTTTTTACTAGAAGAAATTCTCTGTCTTAGAACAACTTTTTAATAGAAAAAATCATCTGACTCAGAGCAATTTTTTTCAAGAAAAAGTCCTCTTACTAGGTGCAATTTTTCTCCAGAAAAATTCCTCTACCTCAAATCAATTTTTTACTAGAAAAAGTCTAGTGACGCAGAGCAATTTTATAACAAAAATAGCTTTAGACTAATATTTAGTCACTAGTCAAAATTATATTAATAAAAGTAAATTGGTTACTTTGCTCATCCCACATAATCAGTTGTCACGTTATTATCCCTTTGTAATCTAAAGTGTAGTCTCTTTGTAAGCTATGTAGGCTAAATTTACGAGTACTTCTCCTAGGACATGCCTATAATGAAATAACTAGTCACATATAATTGCTCCTTTATTGTCCCTCAATTTTGTTGGTAAATTTTTTCTACTTTCAATATTAAGCTGCCATATTTTCTTAATTTTCGTTGTCTACTTTTAAAAACACATGTTCAATTCAACACTTATTCTTTTGATTACATGTTTTAAACCATAATTTTCTAAACAAAATTAAACATGAAATTATAGCTTTTCATAATAAACGTTTAATTTTTGTTAAAGCAAGCCAAAAGTATGACAGTTTTTATTATAGAAAAATTACTTTTAAAAAGCGTTTAAATTATTTCAAATATTAAAAAAAAAAAGTTATTAAAAAACGTTTTTAAACTATAATTTTATTGTAATTATAATTTGTTATTATTAAAAATAATAATTACAATTATGGCTGG
This sequence comes from Calliphora vomitoria, assembly GCA_942486065.2. Classification (NCBI taxonomy): domain Eukaryota; kingdom Metazoa; phylum Arthropoda; class Insecta; order Diptera; family Calliphoridae; genus Calliphora; species Calliphora vomitoria. Next base: position 64,075,521 of record OW818032.2, on the reverse strand, counting down.
TATATATATAAGTGTAACAATTTCTAAGCATAAAAATGTTAAGAGAAAGATTTATTAATAAAAAAAAAAATCATAAATAAAGTTTATAACTGAACATGTGCTTAGTTATTGTGAAATCGTGTCAAGTTTATTAAAAATATATAATGAGTAACACTACAGTATAATTTTCAAAAAATAATTCATTGTAATCTTTATATAACCATTCAAATTGCACAAATAAGTCATACAAATAAATAATTTTATACTGTAGTAGACTACTGCTAGATTTAGGATTTGTAAGGTCCTTCGAAACACCGATATCTTTGCTGGAAGTTGAGATATTGCAACATCATATATTGAAACAGTCATACAAATAAATGATTTTATCCTGTGGCAGACTATTGCTAGATTTGTAAGGTCCTTCGCAACACCGATATCTTTGCTAGCAGTTGAGATATTGCAATATTTTAGAGCAGTATTTTAGAGACGAGTTTCATCCAAGATTTAGATTCAATATGCTATCAATTTTCGCAGCTGATCACATGTGATCCTCACCACAGCTATGGATCTCTATCATTCATATATAGTAATAACTATTACAGTAGTTGTTGAGAACAATTTTATCTAGATCAATTAGTTTTGGTTGTTCTTTAAGAAATTCCATGAATTTAGTCAGCTGATCACATGTGATCCTCACAAAACCTATTGATCAGTTGTATGTCACAAGAAGAATGTGGTAGTTAAGCTAAATTTCCATCAAATTAGTTTCGATTGTTCTCTATGGTTTACCCCAATTTACCTTTATTTACATAAATATTTTAAACTTCTGTTTTTTTTTTTTGTTTACTTAGAAAACAAAGTTCTGTGCAAAAATTCTTTAAAATTTGTTTCTTTTTTTCACCAAAAATTTCTCTGACATGCTTAAAGTTTATGTTTCCTAATTCTCTGTTTAAGTCTCCTAATTCTCTGTGTCATCTTTTGTTTTGAAAAATGTGTGTTTATATGTTAAATTTATAAAAAATGTTAATTTATTGTTTTTTAATTCTAAATTTTTAATAAATTAGTTTTATATGTATCAACTGCTTAGTATAATTTAAAGTGAAAGTGTAGGCAAATCTTGAAAAAATACACTTGTTGGCTAAAACTTGTTTAGTATTAGAAATATTTTAAAAGAAATTTGTTACGCTTAAGTTATAAAAGTTTGCTGAACTGTTTTAAAATATGTATGTGAGATAATAAGCGAAATTATACATAAAGAAAGCCGAGTTTAAATTGAAGAAAAAAATCAATAAATTTTCGGCACTAACAACATTAGCAGAGGATCCCTCAATATCTTCTACTTAATCTTGTAAGATCACTAAAAATATGGTTTTCATTAAAAACTGAAACAAAATCAGTAACGAACTATACCTTTATAAAACTGTTGGTGATGCTAAATTGTATGTAGTCTGGGTTTATTAACTAAAACTTTGCTGCAATTTGTTAAACAAAAACTATATTTAAAAAAATTACTTCAATTAATATTGCAACATAATTTTAACTGCAGTTACAAAACAACAATTAGCTTGTCAATCATATAAACAAATTACCACTCAACTATAACAAAATGGTAACAATTCAAATACTTTATAAGGCAACAAAAAACCAAGAAAACTAAACTAAGAAAAAACGTTTTGCTTTATAACCATTTTAAAAGCAAATTTGCATTTGTATTATAAAGTCAATACAGTAATTTGACAATTTCCAAGAAAATAAATTGACAAGTTAATTTAAACTAAATGTAACCAACTGACGTCATTTGAACGAACGCCTTTACTTTTTTTCGTTTAATATTTAAAATATAACAATGAAAAAAAAAACTCTGTAACAATGACCATTTAAGTGACAACATGGTGATTAATAAACTGTAATTAAAATGACAATGGATTATAAATTTATAATAAATATAACAGCCTACATTTTTTATAGTCAACAGTAGTTTAATTTTTGTTTTTTCTATGGCTGAAAAACACGTGCTTAAACATTTTATGGTATTATGTAGTAAATTTACTACATAGTCTTTGTTATGTTAGTATGTATCTCTAAGTGGGTGTTAAATTTCCGGCCTCTAATTTGTTTAAATATTGTTTAAAATATGCTTTGATTATGTTCATAACTAGATTATTTCTAATGTTACCAAAAATATTTCAAATAGAAACCTGATGACAGTTCAAATTTTGTGTTAAGAAACCAATTTAGAGTAAAATTTTGTCAATGAACCTACACTATTTTGTGTGTTTTTTTTTTATAAGTTTTGTATCAGATTTATTTCTTTGTATTAAAATTTTTTATTAATTCCATGTATGTATTTTTTTATTTGATTTCAGATGGTCCATTATGTTTCGGCTTCAGCCTTAACCTCACAAAATTCATTGGCTTTGCAAAATCATCAGCAATTGACTTTTGGTCAATTGTTAAGAGCGGCTGGCAATATGGGCGATATAAGAGATTGTCCGGTAAGTTGAAAAATAAAACAAATAAGATAGCTACATTCAGCTGTACCGAAACTTATATACAATTCACTAAAGAACACTTTAAGAGGAAGATTGAAACAAATTTTTTAGGAAAAAAAATTTTTTGATGAAAAAAAAAATGTTTGGTAAAATAATTTTTCCTTAAAAAAAAACTAAAAAAAAAAATTCAAAAATTTTTCATTGTCGGTCTGAATCATAAAGAAAATATACATAGAGCGAAAACTAGAAAAAAACTCAAACAAAAAAATTACTCAAAAATGTTACACATACGAGTGTTTTCACATAGTTTTTATTACTAATACATTTTCACCACTTAGGTTTTTGACAACTGAGTTAGGTCTTTGACAGGAGAGTTTCCGATCTATGTGTATTTATCTATGGTCTGAATTTGAAAAGTCATTAAAATTGCTATCATTAGATATCTTGTCTTGTCTATTGTCTAAGTTACTGACTTGGTAATCCAGATATAAAGGGTCTTTCATTAAGCGCTTTCTATGATTAAATTTCAAAAAAGTGTGTGCATGAGCTCTGCTGTCTGGTGCTCATGCGAAGTATCCAATTTACCATGACTCTGGCGCATAAATCAGGCTGACTTTGCACGATGGCATGGGTTATGTTGGCTTTAAGGGCCGATGTGGTTTCGCATAGTCCTACCAATTAAGAAAATCTCACAAGAAAAAGTATCGTTAGACTTTTCAAATCGTAAGATCTCGGTGGCCAGTTCACATCACCTCCACGTGAGATGACCATGCCCTCAAATCATGCAGAATATCCAATGAGGCATGAGCTGTACGGCACGTAGCGCCGTCCTGTTGACCCCACATGTCTTTGGTGTCCATAGCGTGCAGAAAGTTGTCCGAACAGAACACCCATTTCGATAAAACTATTTTTTCAATTGCAATTTTGTTGAACGCTATATCCGTCCTTGGTGATTTAGCAAAACCGAATTCGCAAAGTGTAATTACGTTGTTTCAATCTAAGCATCTTTTATTCATTAAATTTATGAACCTTCTTTTTTAATCGATGTAGACAAACATATAACCTTTCTTTTTTTTATTATTTGCAGAACTCTTGTGGTGCCAAAATAGGCATTTGCCGTGCTCTCTTAAACCGACCCGATGTAGTTTCTATAGGCATAGTTTGGGATTCGGAAAGACCAGCTGCCGAACAAGTGCATTCTGTTTTGAAAGCTGTAGGCACCAACTTAAGACTATCGGATGTTTTTCATCAGGTCTCCGAACAAAGATGGGCTCAAAATGTACAACATGAATTGGTGGGGATTGTTTCCTACTACGGCAAACACTATACCACCTTCTTTTTCCATACCAAACTCAAGGTATGGGTTTATTTTGATGATGCCAATGTTAAAGAGGTAAGTCTTAAGCAAACAATTTAAAAATTCCCAAAAACTAATTGAAATTATTTTCTACCAGGTTGGTCCCCATTGGGAAGGTGTTGTGGACAAGTGTAGCCGTGGTCGTTATCAACCTTTACTTTTGCTGTATGCTGTACCCCAGCCTCAATCGAATAATCCCAATGCTAACCTCTGCGCACAAATGTCCTCGGCCCAGTATATGCAAGAGCTGGCTCATAATTCTCAATCGCCTAATGTTAGAAGAGCCATAACACCCAGTCCCGAGAAACCACAATTGGGCAATACCAGACGTGCCATTACACCCACTCCTTTACGAGTGCCCAATGATTATCAAAATCTAAGTGTTATACAAAATAATATCTTCCCCCAGAATCCTCAAGACAACAATGTGGCCCATATGAATGCTCTCAACAATGATGAGACTGATTCCTATATCAGCCGCAAAACCGTGGAACATGTTCTAAATGCCCAGTATCAGAATTTGAGCATAATACAAGATAAAATATTCCAACAAGATGAAAAAGAAATTTCAGCCATGACCAGTTATCATCAGCGCAAGTCTTTGGAGGCTGTTTTGAATGCCCAATTGGCACGCAAACACCAGCAGCATTTACAATTGCAAAGAAGCCATAGTGCAGAATCGGGTCATGTTTCCGGCTCCTCGGCCTCTTCTACAACTTCCTCCACCAATTCTTCTTCACCTCCTAGTGATGGCTTAACCATACCCGAGCATTTAAATCAACCTAGACGCCGTGATTCGGGCAATTGGTCTGGTGATCGCAATTCAGCCAGTTCAGCTTCTTCCACTACCCTGGATAATCCCTATTTGTATATGGTGGGCAAACGTTCAGCCTCTGCGGTTCCTCAAAGTCCCACACGCAATGGTTTGCCTTACGATCCCGGCTATGATTCATTCTCTTTGAGTTCTACAGACTCTTATCCACCCAAGCATCCATTGAATCCCCAATTGGCCAAAATACCAGAAGCTTCTCCCTCCGTGGTTTTAACCGGAGATTGTGAGAAATTATGCCATGAGGCTGATCAATTGCTAGAGAAATCCCGCATTTTGGAAGAATCTCATGATTTAGAAACTGCTTTGGTGTTGTGTAATGCTGCCGCCGGTAGAGCCCGAGCAGCCATGGATGCTCCCTACAGCAATCCTCATACCATGACCTTTGCTCGCATGAAACACAATACTTGTGTGATGAGAGCACGTTCGTTGCATCGCCGCATTTTAATTGAAAAGGGTGCCGAAATGGATGCCATGCCCGAAATGAAACACATGCGTGAGGGTAGCACCAGCAGTGTCATAAGACATGTCAGACAAAATAGCAAAGACAAAACCTTGGAGAAGAGTCCGGCACAAACAGCCTTGAACAATATTAACTCACCCACAGCCAGCAACAATAAATCCATAGAAATTTATGCCACTTTACCCAAAAAGAAGAGCCCTCTTAAGGCTTTGATAACTGCCTCGGCTTCCAATGAGGTAGACAATATAGAATATGAGCCATCGCCCTCCAAACCCGAAAGAGAAGGACGTTCTTTATTCGGGCGCAACAGCAGCAAACAAGATAAAGACAAAAGAAGTCGCAGTGAGGATCGTAATAAAATCACTAGAGAGTTTTCTCTTACAGAGACTTTATTGGTTAATGCCAAGGATACCCTGAAGAAGCACAAGGAAGATAAAGATGAGAAAAAGGAAAAGGATAAGAATGGCAAGAAACAACACAAAATAAGACGCAAGTTGTTAATGGGCGGCTTAATTAGACGCAAGAATAGATCTATGCCTGATTTAACAGAGGCCGGTGATGAGGTGGCCAATTCTGCACAGGCTGCAATTGCCGCAGCTCCTTTAACTGCTACCGTAGATGATTCTGTGGTCGGTTTGCAGCTTAAAAACTCCATGAGTGGTTATATATCAGAGGGCCATTTTGATTTCCGTGATCCCGCAGCCAATAATGGTTCTACAGCAAATCCCAATTTAGAGAGAAGTAAATTAATGCGTAAGAGCTTCCATGGCAGTGGCCGTCAGTTAACCGTGGTGGCCAAAGTAGCTCCACCACCACCACCCATGAGAACCTCTTCAACTTTAACACAGCAACAACTGCAGCAACAATTGGCTTTGCAGCAGCAACAAGACGCCGCCTTAATGCAGCATTTCCATCATGAGGCCAACTTATCGAATATTTCGGCCATGAGTTCGAACACCTCCATAAGTGAGGACTCCTGTCAGACCATTATAACCACCTGTGCTCAAGTGCATTCCGAACAAAGTCCGCTTAAGGAGCAGCTGTACCAACAGCAGCAGCAACAGCAACAATACAAATTAAACCATACTTCCGAACAGGCAGTAGATGAGGTAGATGGTTTAGTGGCTCCATCACAACATGTCAGACAAGACTCACAAGATTTCCCTCCACCACCACCGCCTTTGGAATTGCCTCCTTATCCCAGTCCGCCACACTCCGTGTCTCATTCACGCCAGGCCAGTGAAGATTTTCCACCACCACCTCCCGAGATTGACATGGAACCACTCAACCAACAAATCAATCAAATACAAGCCTTGGAGGCAGCCAACAAACAACAAAGAACCTTGGAGTCAATGGAGGGTACCACCTCTATATTGGCCCAACTGCAGCAGAGAAAACACCTGATGAACATGCGCAAAGAACACGCCAATACACCCACCTTTAATCAAATGAATGCCAACGAAAACTCCTGGCTAAGAGAGCTGCAATCAAAGCAATTACAAAGGCAGCAAGAACTCACCAATGTGCAAAGCATGGCTCAACGCTACGAACTACAGCAATCACCCAGTCCTATGCGAGCCTTTGGATCTCAAGAACTTTTAAATGCCAAACCCACAAACTCGCGCAATCAAATGAATGATGAGGTGGATTGTTTGCCTCAAAGACCACCACCACCAGCATTGCAGCAGAGACAACAGGCCCTTAATAACATCTTACCCAAACCGAAATATGACATCTCACAAAACCAAATTGCCGAGGAGATCAGAGAGGTGGAGTTGCTCAATAATATGGTGCAACAAACTTTGAACAGTGCCCAACCTGGAGGAAATCCAGCAGCCCCGGTTAAAAGAGTGAAAAAGAAAAGTGTTTCTTTTTGCGATCAGGTAATTTTGGTGGCCACAGCCGACAATGAGGAAGATGATGATTTCATACCGAATCCTATATTGGAGCGAGTTCTTAGAACCGCCCAAAATCCCAATGATAAAGTGACTGCACAAATGATACAACAGCAGCAACAAAACATAATGAGACTACAAACAGAAGCTCCCACAAGAAATATACAACATCAGCAAGTGGCTGCAGCTAATCAGCCACAACAATCTCCCATGTTGGGAGCAGAGAGAAGGGCTTCCTTGACCAGCCAGCAAGACATGCAACGCTATGTACAATTGCAAAGACCACAAATGGAGGCTTTAAGGCTGCAGCAGCAGCAAATTCAGCAGCAGCAACAGCAAATGCAGCAGCAACAACAACAGCAATTAATAATGCAGCAGCAAATGCAAAAACCCGCACAACAACTACCCACGGGCCAGGTTTACACACCCATCAGCGACATTTATCGCCTGCAGCAGCAACAACAGCTACAAAATGCTGCAAGCAATACTATGTCACATCACAATGAAGCACAAATCACACATCAACAACACTCACAACAGCAACAACAACCTGCCCAAGTTAATACACAAATGGTGCCACGCACAAGTATGAGCGGCATCGCTAATGTTGCCGCGCAGCAACATATGCAGATGTTGGCAGCACATACACTACAACAACAGCAGCAACAGGCGCAACAAAATTACAACATGGCTAGACAGCAAACTGCTGCACAACAAGCCCCCAATTATTATCCAGGCATAGCTGGCTTGGATCAGCCCTCCCAACCGGCACAACAACACATACCCTCACCTTATCAAAGAGTACCCCTGCCTCATGGTTATCCCACCAATGAACCTTACCAACGAGCTCCCCAACACTTGAATCCCGCCCAAGTCCACACACAGCCTAACAATCCCTATTTAACTTTACCTCAAACCAACCCCAACCATTTACAGAATCAACCCACCAAAACTAAAAAGGTTAGTTTCGAGCCAGGAACCAAAGGTGAATCCATGGAGTCCATTAACAACATCAATGGTTTACCGCCCAAACCCTCTTCACTACAACAACAGCAGCAACAACTACAACATGGACTGCCGGCAATATCAAATCAGCAGCAGCAGCAGCAGCAACAGATATTACAAGCTAACACCCTGCCCTGCAATGACACCAATGCCGTCAATGTCACTGCCATACCCACCCGAGTCTACAACAATGCAATCGTCAAGGCGTCGGCCAAAGCCGCCGAATGCAATCTGTGTCGAAAGCGGCATGTCATAGCACCCCAACAATATTGCACCAACTGCGAATACTATTTGAAAATGTTAAACAATAGAAGATAAGGCCTTTTTTAAACTAAATTTAAGTATTTTTACTTTTTTTACAAAAAAACTAATTTAAAAAGAATCTCATATGAAGCTAGTATCAACGAAAATTTTCGCTAAATTAGAAACATACATACATATGTAAATATTAAGCCCATTTTGTACATATGTAAAGGTAAGTATTAAATTTGAAAAATATTTTAAAAAATCTCCTATGTGATATTTTTTGTTGTTAAAAAAAAGAAAGAAAAAAAGGTCTTACTTTCTGCCAGGAAAGGTACTTATTAGTTTAATATTTTATATACAAATATATATATCATATGCAAGCCTGCTATGCATGCTTTCCTAATGCTTTTTAAGCTTTAATCTATTTACTAATTTACTTAGATTTCTAACTATGTATATCTAATCTTCTTAAGAGCTTCCTTCCATTTTACCGAAATTAAAAAAAAAAACAAATTCAATTTCAATTAATTAACTACTGTGCAACAGTTTTTTCATTTATATGAAATTTACAGTTTTATATTTTTTAATTTAATATTAAACTTATTTATAGTTTTTTTTTTTTATTTTATTATTTCCTTAAAATTAAGTTTTATTTTAATATAAATTTAAGTTTTTTTATATGATTATTACTTTTTAACATTTATTATACATTTTATAACGTTTTTTACCCCATATGCTTACAGCAAACCTACAGCAAAAAACAACCGCCCGCAAGAAAAAAATATGAAAAAGTATAAAAAAGAGATGTTGAAGCATCCACAGCAAGAATGAAAAAAAAAATAAGTAAATATGAATCATATAATTTTTTTTTTATAAAAAATAAATAAAATATTCTTTTTACAGTTAAAAAATAATTAAAAAGTGTGTTTTTATTTCGTAAAGGGAAAAGTAAAAAAAAAAACATTATTAAATAATAAGAATGTATACAGTGTTGGATTTAACATAATATTACATTTTCATTAAAAATTAAAATGTGTTACATACTTTTAGCCTGCTTAATTGTTTAATGTAAACCGTAACAGTTAACTACATTGAGTTAATGACATGATGCTACTTTAACTTCTATAAAGCATATCTTAGGGGGTTGCAGTAAAATGGTGAATTTTTATTCAAAATAACAATAAGCTAAAAAGTGTTCATAATTTTTGTCATATTTTAGGGCTTAACTTAACAAATTCATAATGTTAACTACTTTTAATGTTAATGTTATAGAAAAAATGTGGCCAGCTTTATTAAGCTAAATTTATATTTTTATGTGAACAATATAATTTCGCATGCTGAATCCGAAAATGCATTCAAAATTTGTCTACGATGAGTATTTCTTACGAATTGGGAAGATTTATGTGAAATATTAAACTTAGACAAATTCTGAGGTCATTTTCGGATTCAGCAGATGGAATTATACCTTAGAGTCATTTTCGGCCAATTCTGGCCACTATTTTGGAAGAAAAATGGAAAAAACATGAATTTCAGGAATATTGGTCAACATGAACTCTTACTTAAAATAAAATGTAGTAACATAAAAATGTTATAAAAACTGTAGCATGCTTTCGGCGCTATTTTACTAATATTCCTGAATTTAAAGTTTTTTGCGTTTATCTTGGAATCCAGTGGCCAGAAATGGCCGAAAATGACTCTAAGGTATAATTTCGCATGCTGAATCCGAAAATGCATTCAAAATTTGTCTACGATGAGTATTTCTTACGAATTGCGAAGATTTATATGAAATATTAAACTTAGACAAATTCTGACGTCATTTTCGGATTCAGCATGCGAAATTATACCTTAGAGTCATTTTCGGCCAATTCTGGCCACTATTTTGGAAGAAAAATGGAAAAAACATGAATTTCAGGAATATTGGTCAACATGAACTTCTTACTTAAAATAAAATGTAGTAACATAAAAATGTTATAAAAAGTGTAGCATGCTTTCGGCGCTATTTTACTAATATTCCTGAATTTAAAGTTTTTTGCGTTTATCTTGGAATCCAGTGGCCAGAAATGGCCGAAAATGACTCTAAGGTATAATTTCGCATGCTGAATCCGAAAATGCATTCAAAATTTGTCTACGATGAGTATTTCTTACGAATTGGGAAGATTTATGTGAAATATTAAACTTAGACAAATTTTGAGGTCATTTTCGGATTCAGCATGCGAAATTATACCTTAGAGTCATTTTCGGCCAATTCTGGCCACTATTTTGGAAGAAAAATGGAAAAAACATGAATTTCAGGAATATTGGTCAACATGAACTTCTTACTTAAAATAAAATGTAGTAACATAAAAATGTTATAAAAAGTGTAGCATGCTTTCGGCGCTATTTTACTAATATTCCTGAATTTAAAGTTTTTTGCGTTTATCTTGGAATCCAGTGGCCAGAAATGGCCGAAAATGACTCTAAGGTATAATTTCGCATGCTGAATCCGAAAATGCATTCAAAATTTGTCTACGATGAGTATTTCTTACGAATTGGGAAGATTTATGTGAAATATTAAACCTAGACAAATTTTGAGGTCATTTTCGGATTCAGCATGCGAAATTATACCTTAGAGTCATTTTCGGCCAATTCTGGCCACTATTTTGGAAGAAAAATGGAAAAAACATGAATTTCAGGAATATTGGTCAACATGAACTTCTTACTTAAAATAAAATGTAGTAACATAAAAATGTTATAAAAAGTGTAGCATGCTTTCGGCGCTATTTTACTAATATTCCTGAATTTAAAGTTTTTTGCGTTTTTCTTGGAATCCAGTGGCCAGAAATGGCCGAAAATGACTCTAAGGTATAATTTCGCATGCTGAATCCGAAAATGCATTCAAAATTTGTCTACGATGAGTATTTCTTACGAATTGGGAAGATTTATGTGAAATATTAAACTTAGACAAATTTTGAGGTAATTTTCGGATTCAGCATGCGAAATTATACCTTAGAGTCATTTTCGGCCAATTCTGGCCACTATTTTGGAAGAAAAATTGAAAAAACATGAATTTCAGGAATATTGGTCAACATGAACTTCTTACTTAAAATAAAATGTAGTAACATAAAAATGTTATAAAAAGTGTAGCATGCTTTCGGCGCTATTTTACTAATATTCCTGAATTTAAAGTTTTTTGCGTTTTTCTTGGAATCCAGTGGCCAGAAATGGCCGAAAATGACTCTAAGGTATAATTTCGCATGCTGAATCCGAAAATGCATTCAAAATTTGTCTACGATGAGTATTTCTTACGAATTGGGAAGATTTATGTGAAATATTAAACTTAGACAAATTTTGAGGTCATTTTCGGATTCAGCATGCGAAATTATACCTTAGAGTCATTTTCGGCCAATTCTGGCCACTATTTTGGAAGAAAAATGGGAAAAACATGAATTTCAGGAATATTGGTCAACATGAACTTCTTACTTAAAATAAAATGTAGTAACATAAAAATGTTATAAAAAGTGTAGCATGCTTTCGGCGCTATTTTACTAATATTCCTGAATTTAAAGTTTTTTGCGTTTATCTTGGAATCCAGTGGCCAGAAATGGCCGAAAATGACTCTAAGGTATAATTTCGCATGCTGAATCCGAAAATGCATTCAAAATTTGTCTACGATGAGTATTTCTTACGAATTGGGAAGATTTATGTGAAATATTAAACCTAGACAAATTTTGAGGTCATTTTCGGATTCAGCATGCGAAATTATACCTTAGAGTCATTTTCGGCCAATTCTGGCCACTATTTTGGAAGAAAAATGGAAAAAACATGAATTTCAGGAATATTGGTCAACATGAACTTCTTACTTAAAATAAAATGTAGTAACATAAAAATGTTATAAAAAGTGTAGCATGCTTTCGGCGCTATTTTACTAATATTCCTGAATTTAAAGTTTTTTGCGTTTTTCTTGGAATCCAGTGGCCAGAAATGGCCGAAAATGACTCTAAGGTATAATTTCGCATGCTGAATCCGAAAATGCATTCAAAATTTGTCTACGATGAGTATTTCTTACGAATTGGGAAGATTTATGTGAAATATTAAACTTAGACAAATTTTGAGGTAATTTTCGGATTCAGCATGCGAAATTATACCTTAGAGTCATTTTCGGCCAATTCTGGCCACTATTTTGGAAGAAAAATTGAAAAAACATGAATTTCAGGAATATTGGTCAACATGAACTTCTTACTTAAAATAAAATGTAGTAACATAAAAATGTTATAAAAAGTGTAGCATGCTTTCGGCGCTATTTTACTAATATTCCTGAATTTAAAGTTTTTTGCGTTTATCTTGGAATCCAGTGGCCAGAAATGGCCGAAAATGACTCTAAGGTATAATTTCGCATGCTGAATCCGAAAATGCATTCAAAATTTGTCTACGATGAGTATTTCTTACGAATTGGGAAGATTTATGTGAAATATTAAACCTAGACAAATTTTGAGGTCATTTTCGGATTCAGCATGCGAAATTATACCTTAGAGTCATTTTCGGCCAATTCTGGCCACTATTTTGGAAGAAAAATGGAAAAAACATGAATTTCAGGAATATTGGTCAACATGAACTTCTTACTTAAAATAAAATGTAGTAACATAAAAATGTTATAAAAAGTGTAGCATGCTTTCGGCGCTATTTTACTAATATTCCTGAATTTAAAGTTTTTTGCGTTTTTCTTGGAATCCAGTGGCCAGAAATGGCCGAAAATGACTCTAAGGTATAATTTCGCATGCTGAATCCGAAAATGCATTCAAAATTTGTCTACGATGAGTATTTCTTACGAATTGGGAAGATTTATGTGAAATATTAAACCTAGACAAATTTTGAGGTCATTTTCGGATTCAGCATGCGAAATTATACCTTAGAGTCATTTTCGGCCAATTCTGGCCACTATTTTGGAAGAAAAATGGAAAAAACATGAATTTCAGGAATATTGGTCAACATGAACTTCTTACTTAAAATAAAATGTAGTAACATAAAAATGTTATAAAAAGTGTAGCATGCTTTCGGCGCTATTTTACTAATATTCCTGAATTTAAAGTTTTTTGCGTTTTTCTTGGAATCCAGTGGCCAGAAATGGCCGAAAATGACTCTAAGGTATAATTTCGCATGCTGAATCCGAAAATGCATTCAAAATTTGTCTACGATGAGTATTTCTTACGAATTGGGAAGATTTATGTGAAATATTAAACCTAGACAAATTTTGAGGTCATTTTCGGATTCAGCATGCGAAATTATACCTTAGAGTCATTTTCGGCCAATTCTGGCCACTATTTTGGAAGAAAAATGGAAAAAACATGAATTTCAGGAATATTGGTCAACATGAACTTCTTACTTAAAATAAAATGTAGTAACATAAAAATGTTATAAAAAGTGTAGCATGCTTTCGGCGCTATTTTACTAATATTCCTGAATTTAAAGTTTTTTGCGTTTTTCTTGGAATCCAGTGGCCAGAAATGGCCGAAAATGACTCTAAGGTATAATTTCGCATGCTGAATCCGAAAATGCATTCAAAATTTGTCTACGATGAGTATTTCTTACGAATTGGGAAGATTTATGTGAAATATTAAACTTAGACAAATTTTGAGGTCATTTTCGGATTCAGCATGCGAAATTATACCTTAGAGTCATTTTCGGCCAATTCTGGCCACTATTTTGGAAGAAAAATTGAAAAAACATGAATTTCAGGAATATTGGTCAACATGAACTTCTTACTTAAAATAAAATGTAGTAACATAAAAATGTTATAAAAAGTGTAGCATGCTTTCGGCGCTATTTTACTAATATTCCTGAATTTAAAGTTTTTTGCGTTTATCTTGGAATCCAGTGGCCAGAAATGGCCGAAAATGACTCTAAGGTATAATTTCGCATGCTGAATCCGAAAATGCATTCAAAATTTGTCTACGATGAGTATTTCTTACGAACTGGGAAGATTTATATGAAATATTAAACTTAGACAAATTTTGAAGTCATTTTCGGATTCAGCAGATGGAATTATACCTTAGAGTAATTTTCAGCCAATTCTGGCCACTATTTTGGAAGAAAAATTGAAAAACATAAATTTCAGGAAAATTGACCAACTTAACTTAATAGAAAATGTTGTGACACAGAAATGTTATAAAAACTGTTGCATACTTAGGGCACTTTAAAACGTGAATGTAGGTCCAGCTTGCTAATATGCCTTGATTGCATGGATATTGCATTCATTTTGAAAACCAATAACTGCTAAAGGCTGGAAACTTAAAAAATGTAATTTCACTCGCTCAATTCATAATGTTCAACCTAAGTTTTGCTATTTGATGGAAATCCATAAATAGTTGTTTGTTTCACACTCTATTTAAAAGACTCCCTAAAGTATGCAATGGTAACATAATTGTGTGATACAGTGGAGCCGATTGCACAATTAACTTTAATAAATAGCGGACTTACATTATCCCTACACTGTATAATTTTTGACAGTTTTAGTGATTTTGAACAAAATTTAAGCATATAAATATTTTTTTTTTTTTATTAATTTTTATTATTGTTTAATTATTTGATTTATTTTTATTAAAAAGAAAATGACTTAAATTATACAAAAAATATATTTTACACAGACTTGTATATTAATTGACTATAATAAAAGAGATTACGAAAAGATAAATCTTTAGAGGCACTCACAGTTTCTTTGACTACAGCCAAAAATATCAAAACATAAAATGTTTGTAAGCCTTAAAACAAATTTTTTTTAAATACTGAAACTCTTTTTTATATGCAATAATCATAAGGCAAGTTATTATATGCCTACAGCTAAGCCAATAAAACTGTGAATGTCCTCTTAATTAGATAAAATATTTTACAAAAATATACATTTATGAAAGCTTAAACTAAAAACAAAGATAATGAAATTGTACAACTAAATTAGACAAATGTAATAAAATTTACATGAAATTCGTTAACAAAAAGATTTAAAATAGTTGAGTAGATAAATGTTACGAGAAAAGATGAAAACTGATATAATAACAAAAAGATAAATAATAAAAAAGCTAAGAAAACAACAAGGGCTATGTTTAACTTGATTTCCACAAGATTTTTTGAAAACTCTCTGAAAATCATTTAAAAACTAAAGGGATAGAATGGTTACAAAAACAAAAAATACAGAATAAATTCACAACATTCAAAAAAAATAAGTACATCACAGAGAACCTTTTCTTTTGCTTTACTAAAACTATAACACATTCCATATTCATTACTTTTCATCCATATAGACATAAGCCTCATTAGTAATACCATTCGCTATGGATTCCTTGGTAATATTTGTTCTAGGCTCTTTAGTATTATTCTCATCTGACGAGGATGAAGGTTCGGTACATTGACACTCATCGGTAGAGGCTGTTGACGATGAGGTGGGTGGTGGTAGTGCAGGATTTTCGGCATCGTCTTCATGTTCCACATACTTATAACGCATGGCCAGTAACATGAAGATAAACACATCAATTACCATAAGTGCGGCAAATAGGGCAAATTCAGCGGCCTAAAAATAAAATTCAAAATTATTTTTATTTAAATTTTTATACATTTTAGAGCAACTATTCCGTTTTATCAATCATCTTACCTGAGATTCAAAGAATTTAAGTTCAGCTATTACCACTACCAACATGTTACCTATGGCTACCGAGAGCAGCCAGCATGCCTGCAATACCGATTTCATGGACTGTGGTGCTTGGGTGAATGAGAACTCTAAACCGGTGATGGAGAACATAATTTCAGCTGCTGTTATGACAATAATTTGAGGCAACTGCCACATCATATGTACAGAATTGGGTTCCGTTATTACATGAGTTTGATAATTCTGTAAGAAAAATAAATTTACAAGTTAAATCAAAATTTCTGTAAAGAAAAAACTGTTTATAAAAAATAAGCATCTGTAAATAATGATATGAACAGAATGTCGTTCACTGCATTTCTTATTAGTTATTACCGACTCAGCTTTTCTTTATGCAATAGTCATCACTGTCTTTAGTATAGACACTGTCTTTAGTACAAAGACACTGTCTTTAGTACAAAGACACTGTCTTTAGTATAAAGACACTGTCTTTAGTATAAAGACACTGTCTTTAGTATACACTGCGTTTAGTATAAAGACACTGCGTTTAGTATAAAGACACTGCGTTTAGTATAAAGACACTGACTTTAGTACAAAGACACTGTCTTTATTATAAAGACACTGTGTTTAATATAAAAACACTGTCTTTAGTATAAAGACACTGTCTTTAGTATAAAGAGACTGTCTTTAGTATAAAGAGACTGTCTTTAGTATACAGACACTGTTTTTAGTATAAAGAGACTGTCTTTAGCATAAAGACACTGTCTTTAGCATAAAGACACTGTGTTTAATATAAAAACACTGTCTTTAGTATAAAGACACTGTTTTTAGCATAAAGACACTGTCTTTAGTATAAAGACACTGTCTTTAGTATAAAAAGACTGTCTTTAGTATAAAGACACTGCGTTTAGTATAAAGACACTGTTTTTAGTATAAAGACACTGACTTTAGTACAAAGACACTGTCTTTATTATAAAGATACTGTGTTTAATATAAAAACACTGTCTTTAGTATAAAGACACTGTTTTTAGTATAAAGACACTGTCTTTAGTATAAAGACACTGTCTTTAGTATAAAAAGACTGTCTTTAGTATAAAGACACTGCGTTTAGTATAAAGACACTGTTTTTAGTATAAAGACACTGACTTTAGTACAAAGACACTGTCTTTATTATAAAGATACTGTGTTTAATATAAAAACACTGTCTTTAGTATAAAGACACTGTTTTTAGTATACAGACACAGTTTTTAGTATAAAGAGACTGTCTTTAGTATAAAGACACTGTCTTTAGTAAAAAGACACTGCTATCTGGACACAGAATTTGCATTAACTTTAACTCAAGATGATCGTAATTATAATTTCTCTCATTGCCTTGAAGTGGTCTGATTTCTATTACGAACTATTTTTCTGTAAATCAGCAGCTTTAAAGGACCATATTAAACTATAAGAGGAAAGTCGTAGAAAGTCTTCTCCACTCTGGTTTTAAGAAGGTATAATTCTCTCGATTTTAATTTATTTATGCTGCTTCCTAATCACAACTACTATCACCTCTAAAGTGGTTTACAAAACATATCCAGCAGTTTGCTAAATATGAAAGAATTCTTAAAATAATATAAAAAATGTCCATTAATACTTACAAATCCTTCTTTATTATTTCCATTGACCAACAAGACATAAACACCGCCAGCTCTAGCCGTTACATTTGTTAGCGGCACATCATTTAAGGACAATATCACATTGCCTCTTGCCACAGTTATGGCCTGCGAAGTATTATACGAATATAAAGCAGTCTTGAGATTACTGGAATCGTGCAAACTGAAATTACCCTCACTGGCTGGTATATTAAGCAGTACTCTGACAATGGGATTACCTAAATTAGGTTTCTCAGGTTTATCTTCAAATTCATGCATGCGATCATTGGCGATAAAATAACTGACTGCTTTTCCGGGCACCACATTAATATTGCCCGAAACACTAGGGCAATTCGAATCAACGGCAGTGGCATCAAATTTGTAGGCCATCATCAGGGGAGCCATTATTTCATTTTCCTGCCACAAGCCCAATGAAGGGAAATGGTTGTCCTTTTTCAAATCACTGAGAGGGAGTTCGGTATTGAAGCTGTAGTGACACGGCATGCCATTATAAATTCTAAGCTGGGAAGTCATGCCGGTGGGTAAAACTGGTTCCAAAGCTTCAAGTTTTAATTCCACAAATGCTGACAATATAAAAGCCACTGCTGCCAAAAGACCTCCCAGAGTTAGTTTTTGTAAAGGTCTTCTTATGCCGATAATGGATAGAAGTGGGTATATAACATAATCAAATATGGGTATAAAACCCAAAATCAGTAAAGGATTAATGACCTGCATTTGATCCGGTTTAATGGTGAAACCCCACAATTCGCCATCCATACGAGTGGCCTGGAATGTCCAACGGGAACCTTGTTGATCGAAAAGAGCCCAGAATACGGGGAAGGGTAAAAATAATACCAAAATCTTCAACAAGGTCTTGGTGTCGGAAACCATTTTTTGTCCCACTTTAGGTTCAGCATAATCCAACCAGTGTTTGCGTGGACTAGTCTTACGCTCCCTTCTCCATCCGCCTATGGCATGGGATATACACTGAGAGACTCCAAATATCATGTTACCGGCTGGGGGTTTCATGACATACAGTTTCTTGCCAGCTATAAAGATTACAACAGACAGCAGCATCAAAATGGCGGGGACTCCAAATGCCAAAGAGAAACAGTCTTTATCGCCAAAACAATGAACATCTTCTCGGAGAATAGGTGTGACTGAGGTCGAGATCATAGAACCAGCATTAATGGCGAAATAGAATAGCGAAAAGAAGGTGGCCAATTGTTTGGCTTGATCGGGTAACTTAAATTGATCGCCTCCAAAAGCAGAAACGCAGGGTTTTATACCACCCGTACCAATGGCTATAAGGACTAGACCCAGTATAGTTGCCGGCCTGCAAGGAAAATAAGTGTATTGTTTGTAAGTCATATCGATTAATCAATGATTAATTTTTACGAAAATATGTTCAAAACTACACGAAATCATTTTAATCTTAAAGTCATGAAAGTTATTTGAATACTTACTGCACCGGCAGATTAAGCGAAGGTACTGCTCCCAAAGCCACAATTATACCACCAATCGCATAAACTATAGACAAATACAGAATAGTCTTAAATTTGCCCAGCCAACTGTCCGCAACGATGGCACCCACCAGCGGGCACAAATACACCAACATGGTGAAGACATGAAACAAAACCGTTGAAGTGTCATTGTCATAGTGCAATTTACTGGTGAGATAGAGAACCAAAATG
Source organism: Calliphora vomitoria (assembly GCA_942486065.2). Lineage (NCBI taxonomy): Eukaryota > Metazoa > Arthropoda > Insecta > Diptera > Calliphoridae > Calliphora > Calliphora vomitoria. The sequence goes on along the minus strand of OW818032.2, from coordinate 64,056,321 downwards.
GCTGTAATGAAAAATTTAAATAATAAAAGCAAATTACAATACATTTAAAAATTTATTAAATCAAACTCCACTTACTTCTCATGCCATAATAATTGAAACGTTCACAAAACTCATTGCTGATGATAAAACCCACAGCTTTTGGATATTTCACCGGCTGTAAATGAAAGAAAAAACAAAAAAAAAAAACGAAAGAAAATTAAAATATAAGTATAATTGATTGTTTTAAAACCACAATTTTATAATTTTAAATATTTCTGGTATATTTTTTCAGCATTCCAGCACGTTTTTAATGGAAAAAATATTTCTTTGACGATTTTATTTACCAAATTCTTTGGTAAAATTATCTTGTTATGAGTTAAAGAAAGAAAATGGAAGTATTTGAAAGCTTAAATTGCATAATTGCATTTACCCTACCTTTGGCAGTGTTAAGCTTCTCTCTACTATACACACTTTGGCAAATGTCAGAAAGATAAGTACATCACATTATCAATCATGCAAGCATGTTTTTGCCTGTAGGTCCAATAAAGTCTTTATACTGAAGACTGAGTCTTCATACTAAAGACTGACCCCCATATGCATAAAAAATTTTTAAATTTATAAAAGGTTTATAAAACAAAATTTCCATACAAAATTTGTTTGATAAACCTTTGATAAATTTAAAATTTGTTTATGCATATGGGGGTGAGTCATTATACTAAAGACTGACCCCTATATGCATAAACAGTTTATAAATTTATCAAAGGTTTATAAAACAAATTTTGTATGGAAATTTTGTTTGACAAACCTTTGATAAATTTATAAAATGTTTATGCATATGGGGGTGATTGTTTATACTAAAGACTGATTCTTTATACTAAAGACTGATTCTTTATACTAAAGACTGATTCTTTATACTAAAGACTGATTCTTTATACTAAAGACTGAGTCTTTGTACTAAAGACTGAGTCTTTATACTAAAAACTGAGTCTTTATACTAAAGATTAACCCCCAAATGCATAAACAGTTTATAAATTTATCAAAGGTTTATAAAACAAATTTTGTATGAAAATTATGTTTGATATACCTTTGATAAATTTATAAACTGTTTATGCATATGGGGGTTAGTCATTAAACTAAAGACTGAGTCTTTATACTAAAGACTGAGTCTTTATACTAAAGACTGAGTCTTTATACTAAAGACTGAGTCTTTATACTAAAGACTGAGTCTTTATACTAAAGACTGAGTCTTTATACTAAAGACTGAGTCTTTATACTAAAGACTGAGTCTTTATACTAAAGACTGAGTCTTTATACTAAAGACTGAGTCTTTATACTAAAGACTCAGTCTTTATACTAAAGACTGAGTCTTTATATTAAAGACTGAGTCTTTATACTAAAGACTGAGTCTTTATACTAAAGACTGAGTCTTTATATTAAAGACTGAGTCTTTATATTAAAGACTGAGTCTTTATACTAAAGACTGAGTCTTTATACTTAAGACTGAGTCTTTATACTAAAGACTGAGTCTTTATACTAAAGACTGAGTCTTTATACTAAAGACTGAGTATTTATTCTAAAGACTGAGTCTTTATTCTAAAGACTGAGTCTTTATTCTAAAGACTGAGTCTTTATACTAAAGACTGAGACTTTATACTAAAGACTGAGTCTTTATACTAAAGACTGAGTCTTTATACTAAAGACTGAGTCTTTATACTAAAGACTGAGTCTTTATACTAAAGACTGAGTCTTTATACTAAAGACTGAGTCTTTATACTAAAGACTGAGTCTTTATACTAAAGACTGAGTCTTTATACTAAAGACTGAGTCTTTATACTAAAGACTGAGTCTTTATACTAAAGACTGAGTCTTTATACTAAAGACTGAGTCTTTATACTAAAGACTGAGTCTTTATACTAAAGACTGAGTCTTTATACTAAAGACTGAGTCTTTATACTAAAGACTGAGTCTTTATACTAAAGACTGAGTCTTTATACTAAAGACTGAGTCTTTATACTAAAGACTGAGTCTTTATACTAAAGACTGAGTCTTTATACTAAAGACTGAGTCTTTATACTAAAGACTTAGTCTTTATACTAAAGACTTAGTCTTTATACTAAAAACTTAGTCTTTATACTAAAGACTGAGTCTTTATACTTTATACTAACATTTATAAATGGAAAATTTTGTCTTTATACTAAAGACTGAGTCTTTATACTAAAGACTGAGTCTTTGTACTCAATACAGAGACTTTTAGTAAAACCATAAACCAATATTTAGAATAAGCCATTATGTTTAGTTCAGAGCCACTCTCTTTAGTAAAACGACACTGACTTTAGTTTAAAGACAAACCCCCATATGCATAAACATTTTATAAATTTATCAAAGGTTTATCAAACAAAATTTCCATACAAAATTTGTTTTATAAACCTTTGATAAATTTATAAACTGTTTATGCATATGGGGGAAAGTCTCTATATTGTGTACGGATTCCCATTAGTCTCATTCTTTAGATAATTTTCTATGGCATTATTTTCATCTAATTTGACAAATAAATATAAACATGTTTTCTTTCATTTACAATTTAGCTAAATAATTATTTTGTTCATGTGTTCATTTCAAATTATTTATAATTACCCACAAATTCAATTTAAGTAAATGTTACTTACTCGTGTATATTCAACACAAAATACAACTTTGTATGAAAATATCTTGAAACATGTAGCGACACTACATGAGATTAATAACATTTATAAATGGAAAATTTTGTTTAATAATGGGTGATTGGAAAAAACGTTATAATCAATTTGCAAGTATGATTTCAAAACCAAAGAAACTAGTATTACTTTATAGCTTTCTAAACATATAAGACTTTCAAATAAAATATAAGTTAAAAATAAGTTGTACTAGTATTAGAAGTAGTAATAATACTGGGAAGTTTTATAGTTTAGCACTAATCCCAATTCTTACTGTTACACAATTAAATCATTATTTGCATATTATTAATTTAATAAATCTCTGGAAATGTATAAATATTTCCCTTATAATATTTATAATGTCTGTAACTAACTTATTTTATTTTATTAACAATTTAGCTGTAATAAATAACACTTGATAAATTCTACAAAAAGATTTAACAACTCTTAACAATTTATTCGTAAACAAAGAGAAAAAATACAGCCATAAATAACAAAAAACTTTTACAACTCATGATGGAATTAAGTGTAACATAAACTATCGTTATTTATAAGCACCTTTTCAAAGAAATAAACTGCAATACAAAATCAACTACAAAAATCTATCAAGTCCAAGTCAAGGATGGTCAATGGTATAAATTTTGTTAAAACTTTAACTGTTAACAGTGTGCAAAAACAGTAACAAAAATTATTACATTCACAGCCAATCGTGCGAGATTGTATGAATATGAGTTTTGAAATAATGAATTTGTTTTTATACAAAAAAAAATCAAGACAAAAAAACGAAATATTATTATTTAACCATATTAATGTTAATAACAAAATAATGAAAACAATTTCGCTTTACAATATTATTATACAAAGAAAAAAAAAAACTAAAAAATATAAATAAATTACATAAGATGATAATTTTTTGTTCATTTTAACGTTTTTTAAATTTTATGTTTTTTTAACATGCAAAAATGTTTTGCTTTTTTAACACACATTTAAAGTAATTTGTAAATATTTTATTATTTACACCATTAAAATGATAGATATATGGGTTGTTTTTATAACCAGCTTGAAATAATGATGAAATTTACATGATTTAAAAATAGAGTAGAATTAAAAAGAGTCTTTATATTTCTTAAAGAAAATAGCAACTCATAATCAACTAACCTTACTAAATTTGTAAAAAGCTATATAGTGTTATAAAATTGTTATGTCAAACACAAGTTCACGAAAGAGCTTCCAAAGAAGTAGAAATGTAAGACCAGTGAAAGCAATTAAAAACAGAATCTTAATACAAAAGACTAAGTGTTTACTGTAAATACTGAGAATTTACACTACAGACCGCGTCTTTAGACAACAGACTGTGTATTTAGACTCCATACTGCTTCTCTATACTACAAACTACGTAAAAACGTAGACTACGTATTTACACTGCAGGCTGCGTCTTTTGACTACAAACAGCGTCTTTAGACTACGTCTTCAGGTCACAAGCTGCTTCTTTAGAACACAGACTGTGTCTTTGGACAACAGACTACGTCATTGCAGTGCGGACTGCGACGTTTGACTACAGACTGCCTGCTTAAATTACAAACTGCTTTTTTAGACTACAGACTGTGTCTTTAGACTACAGACTGTGTCTTTAGACTACAGATTGTGTCTTTAGACTACAGACTGTGTCTTTAGACTACAGACTGTGTCTTTAGACTACAGACTGTGTCTTTAGACTACAGACTGTGTCTTTAGACTACAGACTGTGTCTTTAGACTACAGACTGTGTCTTTAGACTACAGACTGTGTCTTTAGACTACAGACTGTGTCTTTAGACTACAGACTGTGTCTTTAGACTACAGACTGTGTCTTTAGACTACAGACTGTGTCTTTAGACTACAGACTGTGTCTTTAGACTACAGACTGTGTCTTTAGACTACAGACTGTGTCTTTAGACTACAGACTGTGTCTTTAGACTACAGACTGTGTCTTTAGACTACAGACTGTGTCTTTAGACTACAGACTGTGTCTTTAGACTACAGACTGTGTCTTTAGACTACATACTGTATCTTTAGACTACAGACTGTGTCTTCAGACCACAGACTGTGTCTTTACACAACAGACTACGTCTTTGCATTGCAGACTACCTGCTTAAATTACAAACTGCGTTTTTAGACTACAGGCTGTGTCTTTAGACTACAGACTATGTGTTTAGACCAGCGAAAGGCAGACTCACACCACTACAGTTTTTAGATATTGTAGTTGTATGAGTTGAGTAAAAAGTTGAGAAAAAAAACCAAAACAATAACTGAAATAAACAAGCATAAAAAGCGAAAAGCGTAAAACAACCTGCTTCTATCAATGCTCATGCGAGACTGACTGGTTTTGATTGTTTTTATACAATGTATGTGCTTGCGTACATGTGAAAACAAAAACAAGAGAGCTCATTTGAGAGCTCAATGCCTTTCGCTGGTTTAGACTACAGACTGCTGCTCTATACTACAGAACACGTAAAGACGTAGTTTGTACAATCACTACGTATTTACACCGCAGACTGGGTCTTTAGACTACAGACTGCTTCTTAATACCACAGACTGAGTCTTTATACTACAGACAGTGACTTTTAACACATGATTGTCATACAACTCCCTAATTTAGTTTAAAATTTAAAAAAATAAAAAATTTAAACAAATTTATGCATATGCATAATATTAATCTGTATAGTATTCTTAATTATATTAGAACATCAGGTTTAGAGTTTATACAAAACATTTTAGAAAATAGATTAATAGTTAAAAAATTAATTCGCATACATAATCTTTGGAAAAATTCCACTTTGCCGCCAGAACCCCCGTGTACATAATTAAGTAATTGGCAAACCAGTTTCAGAACCGTCGTACGTTATTTCAGTATGCTGGCATTTTAGCGAGCGAACTTGTTCAAATACACTTTAACTTGTTGCTGTCATTATTACCATTAAAAGTGCAAGTGGCCCACTTTTGAAGCAACAATTAAAAGTTATGGCAAAATATTAAATACTTTTTTTAACAACTTTTTCTTATCGTTTAACGTACTCATGTTTTGATTTCGCTCTTAACACTTCAAATAAAAGATTTTATGGTCACGAGATTTGTTTTTTTTTTTAATGTTTTATTTTATTTATTTCAAGTTTTTGTTTATTTCCAAAATATCTTACATAAGTTTGTTTCGACAAACATTTTCTCCCAAAACTAATTAGAAATTATAAGTATATTATGTACTATAAATTGTTAATAGCATCCGGTTATTTCATTGTTATTGTAACAAATCTAAATTGAAGTGGACTAAAGACTAACAGGTCTTTAGTATAAAGAGTAGAAAGTCTTTAGTATAAAACATAAAAAGTATAAACTGTTAAAAGTTTTTTAATACAACCTTAAAACATGAAACGACATTCTAAAACAAAAGTCTTTAGTATAAAGACTGAAAAACAATAATTTTTTTGTATGAATTATTTTCTAGTTTCCGCTCTATGTTTCTCAGTCTCTAATATAAAGACTCAGTCTTTAGTATAAAGACGCACTCTTTAGTATAAAGACTCAGTCTTTAGTATAAAGACTCAGTCTTTAGTATAAAGACTCAGTCTTTAGTATAAAGACTCAGTCTTTAGTATAAAGACTCAGTCTTTAGTATAAAGACTCAGTCTTTAGTATAAAGACTCAGTCTTTAGTATAAAGACTCAGTCTTTAGTATAAAGACTCAGTCTTTAGTATAAAGACTCAGTCTTTAGTATAAAGACTCAGTCTTTAGTATAAAGACTCAGTCTGTAGTATAAAGACTCAGTCTTTAGTATAAAGACTCAGTCTTTAGTATAAAGACTCAGTCTTTAGTATAAAGACTCAGTATTTAGTATAAAGAGTCAGTATTTAGTATAAAGACTCTGTCTTTAGTATAAATACTCTGTCTTTAGTATAAAGACACAGTATTTAGTATAAAGACTCAGTCTTTAGTATAAAGACTCAGTATTTAGTATAAAGACTCAGTCTTTAGTATAAAGACTCAGTCTTTAGTATAAAAACTCAGTCTTTAGTATAAAGACTCAGTCTGTAGTATAAATACTCAGTCTTTAGTATAAAGACTAAAGTCTTTAGTATAAATACTAAAGTATACAGACTCAGTCTTTAGTATAAAGACGCAGTCTTTAGTATAAAGACTCAGTCTTTAGTATAAAGACTCAGTCTTTAGTATAAAGACTCAGTCTTTAGTATAAAGACTCAGTCTTTAGTATAAAGACTCAGTCTTTAGTATAAAGACTCAGTCTTTAGTATAAAGACTCAGTCTTTTGTATAAATAGTCAGTCTTTAATATAAAGACTCAGTCTTTAGTATAAAGACTAAAGTCTTTAGTATAAATACTAAAGTATAAAGACTCAGTCTTTAGTATAAAGACGCAGTCTTTAGTTAAAGACTCAGTCTTTAGTATAAAGACTCAGTCTTTAGTATAAAGACTCAGTCTTTAGTATAAAGACTCAGTCTTTAGTATAAAGACTCAGTCTTTAGTATAAAGACTCAGTCTTTAGTACAAAGACTCAGTCTTTAGTATAAAGACTCAGTCTTAGTCTTTATACTAAAGACTTTAGTCTTTATACTAAAGACTGAGTCTTTATACTAAAGACTGAGTCTTTATACTAAAGACTGAGTCTTTATACTAAAGACTGAGTCTTTATACTAAAGACTGAGTCTTTATACTAAAGACTGAGTCTTTATACTAAAGACTGAGTCTTTATACTAAATACTGACTCTTTATACTAAATACTGAGTCTTTATACTAAAGACTGAGTCTTTATACTAAATACTGTGTCTTTATACTAAAGACAGAGTCTTTATACTAAAGACAGAGTCTTTATACTAAAGACAGAGTCTTTATACTAAATACTGACTCTTTATACTAAATACTGAGTCTTTATACTAAAGACTGAGTCTTTATACTAAAGACTGAGTATTTATACTACAGACTGAGTCTTTATACTAAAGACTGAGTCTTTATACTAAAGACTGAGTCTTTATACTAAAGACTGAGTCTTTATACTAAAGACTGAGTCTTTGTACTAAAGACTGTGTCTTTAGTATAAAGACTCAGTCTTTAGTATAAAGACTCAGTCTTTAGTATAAAGACTCAGTATTTAGTATAAAGAGTCAGTATTTAGTATAAAGACTCTGTCTTTAGTATAAATACTCTGTCTTTAGTATAAAGACACAGTATTTAGTATAAAGACTCAGTCTTTAGTATAAAGACTCAGTATTTAGTATAAAGACTCAGTCTTTAGTATAAAGACTCAGTCTTTAGTATAAAAACTCAGTCTTTAGTATAAAGACTCAGTCTGTAGTATAAATACTCAGTCTTTAGTATAAAGACTAAAGTCTTTAGTATAAATACTAAAGTATACAGACTCAGTCTTTAGTATAAAGACGCAGTCTTTAGTATAAAGACTCAGTCTTTAGTATAAAGACTCAGTCTTTAGTATAAAGACTCAGTCTTTAGTATAAAGACTCAGTCTTTAGTATAAAGACTCAGTCTTTAGTATAAAGACTCAGTCTTTAGTATAAAGACTCAGTCTTTTGTATAAATAGTCAGTCTTTAATATAAAGACTCAGTCTTTAGTATAAAGACTAAAGTCTTTAGTATAAATACTAAAGTATAAAGACTCAGTCTTTAGTATAAAGACGCAGTCTTTAGTTAAAGACTCAGTCTTTAGTATAAAGACTCAGTCTTTAGTATAAAGACTCAGTCTTTAGTATAAAGACTCAGTCTTTAGTATAAAGACTCAGTCTTTAGTATAAAGACTCAGTCTTTAGTACAAAGACTCAGTCTTTAGTATAAAGACTCAGTCTTTAGTATAAAGACTCAGTCTTTAGTATAAAGACTCAGTCTTTAGTATAAAGACTCAGTCTTTAGTATAAAGACTGTCTTTAGTATAAAGACTCAGTCTTTAGTATAAAGACTAAAGTCTTTAGTATAAAGACTAAAGTCTTTAGTATAAAGACTAAAGTCTTTAGTATAAAGACTAAATTATTTAGTATAAAGACTAAAGTGTTTCGTATAAAGACTCAGTCTTTAGTATAAAGACTCAGTCTTTAGTATAAAGACTCAGTCTTTAGTATAAAGACTCAGTCTTTAGTATAAAGACTCAGTCTTTAGTATAAAGACTCAGTCTTTAGTATAAAGACTCAGTCTTTAGTATAAAGACTCAGTCTTTAGTATAAAGACTTACCCCCATATGCATAAACAGTTAATAAATTTATCAAAGGTTTATTAAACAATATTTCCATACAAAATTTGTTTTGATAAATTTTTAAACTGTTTATGCATATGGGGGTCAGTCTTTAGTATAAAGACTCAGTCTTTAGTATAAAGACTCAGTCTTTAGTATAAAGACTCAGTCTTCATTATAAAGACTCAGTATTTAATATAAAGACTCAGTCTTTAGTATAAAGACTCAGTCTTTAGTATAAAGACCCTGTCTTTAGTATAAACACTCAGTCTTTAGTATAAAAACTCAGTCTTTAGTATAAAGACTCAGTCTGTAGTATAAATACTCAGTCTTTAGTATAAAGACTCAGTCTTTAGTATAAAGACTCAGTATTTAGTATAAAGAGTCAGTATTTAGTATAAAGACTCTGTCTTTAGTATAAAGACTCTGTCTTTAGTATAAAGACTCTGTCTTTAGTATAAAGACACAGTATTTAGTATAAAGACTCAGTCTTTAGTATAAAGACTCAGTATTTAGTATAAAGAGTCAGTATTTAGTATAAAGACTCAGTCTTTAGTATAAAGACTCAGTCTTTAGTATAAAGACTCAGTCTTTAGTATAAAGACTCAGTCTTTAGTATAAAGACTCAGTCTTTAGTATAAAGACTCAGTCTTTAGTATAAAGACTCAGTCTTTAGTATAAAGACTAAAGTCTTTAGTATAAAGACTAAAGTCTTTAGTATAAAGACTAAAGTCTTTAGTATAAAGACTAAATTATTTAGTATAAAGACTAAATTATTTAGTATAAAGACTCAGTCTTTAATGTAAAGACTCAGACTTTAGTATAAAGACTCAGTCTTTAGTATAAAGACTCAGTCTTTAGTATAAAGACTCAGTCTTTAGTATAAAGACTCAGTCTTTAGTATAAAGACTCAGTCTTTTGTATAAATAGTCAGTCTTTAATATAAAGACTCAGTCTTTAGTATAAAGACTAAAGTCTTTAGTATAAATACTAAATTATAAAGACTCAGTCTTTAGTATAAAGACGCAGTCTTTAGTATAAAGACTCAGTCTTTAGTATAAAGACTCAGTCTTTAGTATAAAGACTCAGTCTTTAGTATAAAGACTCAGTCTTTAGTATAAAGACTCAGTCTTTAGTATAAAGACTCAGTCTTTAGTACAAAGACTCAGTCTTTAGTATAAAGACTCAGTCTTTAGTATAAAGACTCAGTCTTTAGTATAAAGACTCAGTCTTTAGTATAAAGACTCAGTCTTTTGTATAAATAGTCAGTCTTATACTAAAGTCTTTAGTATAAATAGTAAAGTATAAAGACTCAGTCTTTAGTATAAAGACGCAGTCTTTAGTATAAAGACTCAGTCTTTAGTATAAAGACTCAGTCTTTAGTATAAAGACTCAGTCTTTAGTATAAAGACTCAGTCTTTTGTATAAATAGTCAGTCTTTAATATAAAGACTCAGTCTTTAGTATAAAGACTAAAGTCTTTAGTATAAATACTAAAGTATAAAGACTCAGTCTTTAGTATAAAGACGCAGTCTTTAGTATAAAGACTCAGTCTTTAGTATAAAGACTCAGTCTTTAGTATAAAGACTCAGTCTTTAGTATAAAGACTCAGTCTTTTGTATAAATAGTCAGTCTTTAATATAAAGACTCAGTCTTTAGTATAAAGACTAAAGTCTTTAGTATAAATACTAAAGTATAAAGACGCAGTCTTTAGTATAAAGACTCAGTCTTTAGTATAAAGACTCAGTCTTTAGTATAAAGACTCAGTCTTTAGTATAAAGACTCAGTCTTTAGTATAAAGACTCAGTGTTTAGTGTAAAGATTCAGTCTTTAGTATAAAGACTCAGTAAATTAAAATTTTATCCAATTTCCAAACCCACTTGATATTCACTGTTTTATAATTATGTATATAAATAAAATACAGTTTGTACATGCCATTTAAATAAGAGTAATATATTTAATTTTAGCAATGTGAAGGTCAATCACTTGTTGAATTATTTTTTTTTTTTTTTTAACATTTTCAAATTAGTTGCGAACATTTTGACATATTTATATTCGTATTATAAATTGTCATTTTCAATGTCTATTAATTTTGTTAATAAATCTTATATAAAAATGTATTATAAAATCACATATACAAATACAGGGAGTATTTACCAGTTTTGGTTTTAAAAAAAAAACTTTTATTTAAGTAAAGCTTATTGATAGAATATTTTTTATATCGAATGTTTTTTGTTTGCATATAAATTGGGTTATTAAGTAAGCATAAACGCTTTAAGCCAAATTCAAAGATATTTATTGAAGTGGCATTGATTTCACAGTGAAGTTAAGGAATATTTGTTTATTCAATTTCAATTCATTGATAATGTTTACTAATTGTCAATCATATCTTCAATGTTTGTCGTTTGAAGGTATGATAAGAGCAAAAAACATAAATTAAGTTAAACCAAAATTTTGTTGTTCTATTGAGGATTTCTTACAAGCACCTCACCATGAAATTAATCTTAATATAATAATACAAAATAATTATGATACGATGATGAGTTTTGCAGTATTTAAATAAATTTAAATAGCAGCGATTATTCTTAAAAAAGTTTATTGAACTTTTGACGTAATTTTGAGAATTTTTAATAAGAACAGTAGCAATAAATCTGACTATGTCTGTATATAGATGGCCAAATTTATTATTGATAATTTTGTATTACATAATTTATTTTATTTTCGTAAAAATCGCTGGTTCATCGTACGTGACACTTTAAAAATCTGACTAATGGGATGATGATATAAATAAACTGTAGCAGTGTTGGGATTTGAGGCACAAATGTTTGGCACTGTCGCGTTGTGTATGGTACCATAGCTTGCTCGATAATATGTTGGCTTAATAATAAGGGGTATATAAACTTTCACCAAGAATTGGATTTTTTGGCAATTTGTCTAGTATAGTGTTGCAAAAAAAAAAAAAAAAAAAAAACAGTTTGTCAGCTGACAGTTTAGGGTTGGTAAAAATGAAGCATTACACGAGAGAACAACTATGAATAATATTTCAAAAGTAATGAAAGATTTTTGAGTAAAATGATTCTAAACGATGAAGATTACTGTCATCTGGAGTATAGAGTACCCACATATTATTGTCGTAAGACAAATGCATTCACAATCTGTCACTATTTGGGCTGGCTTGAATCATACATCATCGAAAATGTGGCTGTCAAGCAGTAAGTGTTACTAGTACTCGATATAGTGAAATGATAAGAGAATTATCGAAGTAACTAAGATTTATACGAATATTTCAATGAAAGATAATGGTATAGATAGACGAGTATTTGGATTTTGATCGAGGCACAAATGTTTACTGTATCTATATCGCTTAGGCTACTATTTGTAACCAAGAAGTAGACAGTTTTATCATAGAGAATTTGATTTAATAATTTCAATACGCATTGAATTCTAGACACAATTACATTCAAGAACACTAAATTGCGGATGAACTAGTGGATATATCCTGACCTTCGTTCTCTACACAACTACGGCATATTTCTCTAAGACATATTCAAACACAATCATTATGGGAACCTAAGAACATCGGAGCCCCAAGTAAACGGTTGGAAATGAAAATAAAAAAAACGAACTGAGAATGTAGTCTATGTAATCTAAGCTTATGAAATTACGAAATTATATATGTAACTGATACTTTCCAAACTTCTAAAGATGACAAAACTCTTTGAGATTGTCCAAAGATTACTACGTAGAAAGAATATCCGAGAGAGATCTGTTCCGGTTATTGGTACCCCGACAGTAGGGATCAGTTCTAGTTCACTTTATTTGAATGCAACCTGTAATTTTAACAATAAAACACTTATTGGTTGCTAAAGGGTGGATAACCAATAAGTTTAATATTTATGTGTTCTAAACGCCATTTGTTGCAGTTGACCTGTGTAGTGATGGATAATGATCCCGAAGTTTAAATACTTCTGATAAATAAAATATAGAATATCATTCCAAAATTAAAGAACTGTGATAGTTTGTCTTAAGAAACAGGACACAATTTGCTTTAAAATTTTCAAGTTTAAGAATTATCTATACTTATTATTCTTATTGAAGCCCCATTAAAAGTAAATCACAAGTACAAGGTATATACAAATGTTTTTAGCAACACGTGTCAGGAATTTCTAAAATATATTAGTATATTCAATTTATTCAAATGTTTGTTAACTCGAAATTATTTAAGATATTATAAATTCAGTCCGAGTAACTGGTTTTTGATTATGTGTTTTTCACACATATTTAATTTGGATATGAAATAATTGTTTTCAAATTTAATAACTTAGATTTCTGAGAAAAAAATGTTGAATTTTATTCAAGACCTAACCAAAGGATCTAACAAAAAAAATACTGAACATTTTATAATATTACCAAAAATATTATGCAGTATTGACTTGAAACATACAGTAAGTATTGTCCTATTGAATATAATATTACTTGAAACTACTATGTTTTGTTAAGGATATCTAGAGCGTAGGAAACAGCTACAGTACTAAGGACTGAGATCGATAAATTCTTAACACACGTTTTTCATTAAAACTTTTAACCCAAGTATTATTTGATTTTTTTTGTTTTTTATCAAGTTATTATGTTTAATATCAATTATGTTCATTTGTAAATCTGATTAAAATGAGTGACCAGAAAAAAGTGTGTACTAAAACTATTAAATATTTTCAACAAAACCCAACTTGGTCCTAACAAAAGTTGGCCAAACAATCAAAGGTCTGCCGTCAAACTGTTTCCAATGTTATTAAACAGTACCGGAAGAACATGTCCGTTGATAGAAAACCTGGTTCAGGTAAAAGGAATGCTCCACATGATGTGTCTAAAGCCAATAAATATAAAGCATTTTCAAAAGAGCGGTAGGAAAGCAGTCCGCTTAGCTCAGAACTCGGGTACGAAAAATTAAAGCCAATGCAGGTTTAAAAACATACAAGGCTCAAAAATTTCCTGACAGGAACGCTGCTAAAAATTTAGAGAACAAAGATAGACCACGGAAATTGAAGTCAAGTTTTATAAGAAAAATATTCCTGCTGCATAATAGATGACGAAACGTATGTTCTGGCAGATTTGCCGCAGATTCTGGGTCAAAATTTGTATGTTGCTGATGTTCGAGGGAATGTTGTAGAAAAGTTTAGGACCCAAAAGCAGACAAAATTTCCCAAAAAGTTCTTGGTATGACAAGCAATATGCAGTCGCGGCAAAAAAAACAAAGATTTGTTACAAAGGAATTTATAAATACCGAAATTTACATCAAGGAATGTTTACAAAAAAGGATGCTTCCATTCATAAGACTTCTTAATGTGTACACTTATTTTTCGCATCCTGTCACTATGGTAAGAAAGGTCTTGAGTGGTAAAAGAGCAATAATGTGGTATTTGTACCAAGAGAGGCAAATTCTCCAAAATGCCTGGAGCTAAGACCAGTGGAGAGATATTGGGCTCTTGTTAAAAGAGAATTGAAGGGCACAAAAAAGGTGTCCAAAAGTGTGGTAGATTTTAAAGGGAGTTGGACAACTTGTCCAACAAAGTGACAAAAAGCTCTATAAAAACCATACAATTTTATCACTATTGACTAGAACTATAAAAATATATATATATTTTTTTTTTTTTTTTGTAAATTTTAATAATAATTTCAATCAAATAAAAAAAATCCAAGCTGTAAGTTTAGTGGTTTCAATTTTATTAACATATATGCATGTTAAGAATTTTTCGATCTCAGTCCTTAGCTATTCGTTCCTTGGGTATATTTAACATTTTCAGAAACTTGTTTTCTTAACATGGAGCTCTCATAAAAGAGTGATAAATAAAGACACATTTAAAATACACTTGATTAAAATTCATTGATACTTTAAAAACTTTAGAACATAAATTACTCGCAAATCGAATTTGAACTATTCTAAATTGAACAAGTAAGAGAGCTATGTTCGGCTGTGCCGAATCTTATATACCCTTCACCAAATTATACTTTAAAATAAAATTTAAAAAATTTTTTTTTTAATTTTTTTTTAAAATTGTTTTTTTAAAGTTTTTTCCAATTTTTTAAATTTTTTTTAATTTATTAGTGAAAAAAATGTATGACAAAAAAATGTTTTTTGTGAAAAAAAAAATTTGGGTTAAAAAATATTTTTCCCGATTTTGACCCATTGTAGGTCCAACTTTATATAGCCTTATATACATCGTTGCAATGTACTTTGAAATATCTATCATTAGATATCCATATTGTCTATATTTATGACTTAGTAATCGAGATATAGATAAAAAAAATAGGCCAAAAATAGAGGTTTTCTCGGATTTTTGCTCATATCTCCGTTATTTATTGACGGATTTTGCTGATTTTAAATAGGAAACTTCTCGAAAGCATGTCTGACAGAATTATTGGGGATTTAGATCCCGAAGATATCTGGGGTCTTCAGAAAATTGATTTCAACAGACAGACAGACGGGCATGGCTAAATCGACTCCGCTATCTATAAGGATCGAGAATATATATACTTTATAGGGTCGGAAAATTATATTGTGGAAATTACAAACGGAATGACAAACTTATATATACCCTTCTCACGAAGGTGAAGGGTATAAAAATTGTTTAATCTTACTATTTGAATTTAGTGTGTTTCATGCGAGAGACGATTTGTGCGGTTCAGATGTTGTGAATTTGACAAGGAAGAGAAAGATCGCCCAGTTCACCTAAAAAAGGCATTACTCCATGAAGATTGTTGTAAAACTCAACAAGAGCTTGCAAAATCATTGGGAGCTACTCAGGCAGCAATTTCAAAACATTTGCGAGCAGCAGGATTCATCCAAAAGCAGGGTAATTATGTATCATACGAATTGAAGCCGAGAGACCTTGAAAGACGATTTTGTTTGTCCGAAATGATGCTTGAACGATATAAAAGAAAATCATTTTTGCACCGAATCATTATTTGCGATGAAAAATGTATCCATTACAATAACCCGAAGCGTAAGAGATCATATTTGAAGCTCGGCCAACCAGACAAATCGACATCAAAGCGAAATATCCATGGCGCTAAGGTAATACTCAGTGTTTGGTGAGACCAAAAGGGTCCTAACTATTATGAGCCGCTGAAACGCAACTGCTTCATTTGAAGCGAGCATTGGCCAAAAAAAGCTCAGAATATGAGGCCACACATGAAACCGTAATATTCCATCATGACAACGCTCGGCCACATGTTGCAATACCTGTTAAAAAGTATTTAGAATGTAGTATACCTTAAGGTGGGTATTAGACTAATATTTTTGGGACACCACTATAATAGCGTAGGGTTTAATAAGAAATTGTTTATCTCTAAAACATAAAATCAATATTTACTCAAGTTTCAGAAAGATGTTTTCTTAACATTAGATTTATTAGGATATTTAGTTTTTAATTGGAAAATTTCTGTCAAACTTCTGAAAGCAAAGCTCAACCATTAAATTGGAATATTTTTTTTTATAAAAAACCAGGTATTAAGCAGGAAATAATTCGCTGTAATATATTAGACGCTCCTCAAAATTTAAGATTCATTAAACGATTTTAGATATTTGTTATGGGTTAAAATTTCTTAAAAATATGTAATTTAAATTCCAATTTCTTTCTTACCACTAACGCCTCTTCCGACATATCGAAATCGTTTTTTTAATAGCAAATAATTCACTTAATATTTCACTTTTATTAAATTTATTTTAACAATTTAACACCTACTCATTAGAGTAAAACAACTTTTTTTTAATATTTTTCAAACAAAACAAGGTATATATTCCTCGCTAAAACGAAATCGAAATGTATGTCAATAAGTTAGCGGCTTTATAATATATTTTTATATTTCTTTCTATTTATTATAATTGTTATTATTTTTTTTCAATTCTTCTATTTTGTTTAAACTTTCAATAAAATTGTTTAGTATTTTTTTTCGTTTTTGCCTTTTATGTACGAATGTACGTTTTGTGTGTGAGACGTCATGACAAGCAAAACAAAACCGTTCAACGTTCAAATATAGACTGAAACTTGGAATAGCCCAGTACATCCATCAATGGTTGGTTAGTTAAGGTTAGTTTTTAACTTAAAATTTTCTCTGTTTTGTTTTCTAGGTTTTTTTTTTTAAATGTTTTTATTATTATATTCATCATTTATCACAGTCTATAGCTACTCAAATAGGTAGACACTGGGTCGCTGTGAGAGCGAAGAGAGACACCGGAAATACAATATACCATAAACATAAAAATTATTTTAATTGTTACGGTTTTTTTTTTTTTTTGTTTTGCTAAAATACTCTGAGTTTTTGTCAGAGAGCTAGATACATATTAAGATATAAACAAGGGGAAGGAGAGCAAATTATTTAAATAAATATTCTAATTGTTATTTTATATGCGAGTTAAAAAAAATAAACATGTTAAAATTTAGATCTACCCTACAGGGGATTTTGTGTATCGATATCTAAACTAATTAACTAGCCTTGATTGCAAGGCAATTATTTAGAGATTTTGAATTTAGATCAAAAGATCAGGGGCTTAATGGTGTATTTACATTTACAAATATGTTAAATGAAATAAAATGTTATTTCAAATTTAAATTGAACTACAGATCAAAATATACATTATTCAGTTAAAATTTAACATATATTTAGCAAATTATTTAAATCAAACTCGTAGAACCAAGGATAATTATTTTTGTAAAAAAAACGTTACCAAATTATTCGGTTATTCATTACTCTTAATACACGCCACTTCTATTGAAAAATAATCGTTGATCTGTGCATACGTTCCAACGATTCTAAATTCAGTTAATAAGATAATATAGGTTATGCCCTTTAGTATTGTATAAGAATAACACATACTGGGATTAAATTATAGGCTAACCCCCATTAACACAAAGTCTGGTTAGGTGCTAACGGTTATAGAGTCGTTTAAAATTATTTTAATTTAAAAACTGTCAGTATAACTATTAGTTAACACATAACCAGACTTCGTGTTAATAGGGGTAAATATTTTTAAGACCATTTTTAAGACCGCATCAAAAACAACAATTTAAAGATATTACGGTTAGATTTGGGAAACCAAGTAAGACCATAATGTTTATCCATACTCATCGAGTTCTAGGGGAATATGTGTCTAGGACAAAACAGATCTTTATCTGGCCCCACCCAAAGATTTAATAATCTCTGAAAGCTATATTCTCATAAATCAGGTGAATGCAGACAGTCCCAGATTCTGAAATGGTTACAACTGCAACTTGAGTATAGGAGTTGGCAAATTGTGATTTAAAGCCCGATTTTTCTTAAATATAACGAAGAAGTTTCATAGGAATGCGATTAATTTGTATATACCACGGTATCTTTCTAAGTACAGCAAGTCTTCATTTTACTGGACATCCAAAAAGATACAACAGGTTCTCCAACTAAACCACTTTTTACCCAAGAGCTTTTAAATCTAAAATATACAAGACTAAAACTATAGTGTGTCACAGATTGGAAAGCTTTAGTATTGTGTATTTTTCAAAAATTTCAAAAAAACATAAACCTGTGATACCACGGTATCTTTCTAAGTACAGCAAGTCTTCATTTTACTGGACATCCAAAAAGATACAACAGGTTCTCCAACTAAACCACTTTTTACCCAAGAGCTTTTAAATCTAAAATATACAAGACTAAAACTATAGTGTGTCACAGATTGGAAAGCTTTAGTATTGTGTATTTTTCAAAAATTTCAAAAAAACATAAACCTGTGAGTGAAGACAATAGTAAATAGTGCTCAAAATTTGGTAATTTCGTCATGTTATTGGGTATAGAGTCTTGTCTCTTGTCATGATAATACACGAGTCTTATATCCACCAAACTGACCTGTTTCATCGTCAGCATGGATTTAATAAATTTCCCGGTATTGGCGCAACATTAACCTCCATAGCCACTCAAATCTTAAATGGCAAAAATCAGCCATTCTCTAAATCAAATCGTTTTCAAAAACTAAAAAATATCAATTTATTGTTCTGAAAATCGCACGATTTAGTATATTAAAACCATATTGAATACTTGGATCTAAAACACGCGACTCAAGTGGATTCGATTTACATAACACCAAAATACTTATGTGAATTAGTTTTTAAAACGATGAAAATTAATCTACTTCGGTTTACACTACAGGGCACAGTAATTTACTCATAATTAGCTACACTACTTGATTTGTTATAGTACTCATTCCTTCCTTCTCCTTCTCCTTCTGATAACAGAAGGAGCTGATATTGCCATTCGTGTGAATCCTAAGTGAAGCCTGAATTTAATTCAGAAGTATTGTAGTTTTGACGAATTGTAGAATATTATTACATTGGTATTTTTGTACTCGTTACTAGAGTTTCCAAAAAACCGAAGAATTTCAAAACCGCGGTTTCGGTTTTAAAAAACTGAAAAGCGATCTGTTTTGGTTTTGTGATAACTTGTTAAATATTAAGTGTTATAGAAACCTAATCAGTTGATAATATAGGATATGCTATACAAATTCAATAGGATATGCTATACAAATTCAAACTTGACGGGTGTTCCAGAAGATAAAGGAACATTTATTTTAATGGTACTGTTTTAATATTGTTACGTTTTAACCTTTTTAAAACGTTGGTTTATTTCCTTTAAATAAACCGGATACTTTTGATTGCAAATAAAAGCCGTTTAGTAGTTTAAAATTGTAACACCTCTTGTTTTTATACACGTTTGTCAATGTACATACTTTATAATGTACAACCTCAAATGTACACGACAGCTGATGTTAACTCTAACAGCGCCAATGATGAACTCACTCACGATTGTAACCTCTATTTATACACATGCCATATCTCGTGAATCTTCTACAATGCTCTTAACGGACAAACTAGTATGTTCGAATTCTAGAGCTTTCGATGTCAATGTTAGCAGCTTAAACATTTATAAACAATGCTAATATCCAAATGCTATTTTTGATAAGTAGAAGCTTCTACTGATGGACGTGTTTATAAACATGCTGCAGGCAGTCGTTACGACCGTTAAATTCAAATCGCTATTGCAAATTCGTAACAATATGTTAAATTAGTCAGTTAAAGTTGTCTAATATGCTTTTCAGTAAAGAAATAACAAAGAATAGGGGGCTTTATGGTATTATGATACCAAGAAAAGGAGAACTAAACCAAACTAATGGTACTTTTTGAATTTTCTATAATATTGAACCTAGAATCAAGAAATTACTTTGATTTAAAACTTGACGGGGGTTTTTCATATTAAATTATTATACTTATATGTATACATAATAGTTGCCTGATATGCTTTTGAGTAAAGAAAGAAAGTCACTAAGCCATCTATATGACATTGAGGTAACAAAAACTATTAGAATTTGTTCGTTCTTCGAATGGTACTTTTCGAAATTTGTATAATAATGAACCTCTATAAGCAGAAAAGTAAACACATATGACCCAACTAATAATAATTGATGACTATTTTATAATAATAAACCTAAAAATTTAAAATGATTCTGAATGAGTTAGAATTCATAAAAGGTGACTTCAGTGGTACCTTTCTTTAGCATTTTCCATAATAATGGACCCAGAATCATTATGCTGATTGGGAATACAAAGAATACGAAGCGCCTCGAGTCTGCTAGTACTCCATACTTTTATAGGATATTTGATAACTAAGTCTTTGTTACAAAAATGTTGCATTATTTTGTATACCCTTCACCTTCGTGAGAAGTTTGTCATTCCGTTTCCGTGGAGTCGATTAAGCCATGTCCGTCTGTCTGTTGAAATCAACTTTCCGAAGCCCCCAAACAACTTACATATACGATTCATACATCAATATCTCCGGAATTCTTCCGGCTCGGTTGCTATTTAAAATCGAAAAAATGGCTGAGATATAAGGAAAAAACCAGGACAACTTCGATTTTTTACCTATTTTTTTTACTAAGTAATGAATATAGACAATATGGATATCTAATGATAGATATTTCAAAGACATTTGGATCGTATATAATACCATAGTAAGTTGGACCTACAATGGATCAAAATCAGAAAAAATGTTTTTTAACCCGAATTTTTTGTCACCAAGTTTTTTTTCGCTAAATATTAAAAAAAATTGATAAAACTAAAATTTTTTTTTAATTAAAAAAAAAAAATAATTTTTAAAATTTAAAAAAAAAATCTTAGATTTAAAAAAATTAAAAAAACAATTCCGAAAATTTTTTCCAAAAATTGAAAAAAACAACTTCGGAAAAAAAAAATTTTGTTTATCTAAAAAAATATTTAAAATTTTTATTTTGAAGTATAATGTGTGAAGAGTATATATGATTTGAAGTTTAATTGTCATTAAATACTCCTAGATCAATAGATTAAAAATGTTTGTGTCATTCTTTATTAACAGGTTTCCTTGCCTAGCTTGCCTGCTACATTATCTGAAGCCTGTTACATCATCTTAAGATATTTTTACCGATATGTTTTTAGAGAAATTGGACATTGGATGAAAAAGTTTATTTTCATTTCTAAATATTGAATTTTTCTAATGAAAATAGATTAAAAGTTAAAATCGAAAAATAATTGTCTGTTTCGGTTTTAGGTCTTGAAAAACCGCGGTTTCGGTTAAAACCGAACTGGAAACTCTACTTGTAACCCAATTCAAGACATTACGAATTCCTCTCAACTTCATTGAAGTTTTGCATGTTGTAATAACTCCGAATTTTTTTTTTTTAAATTCTAATTTTAGCACTCGTAGTCGTATTAATTCTAGAACTTAAGAATTCTTTTTGATTTCGATGTAGCTTTGCCGACTGTTAGAACTCTCGAAAAATTCTTATATTAGTATTTTTGCACTTGTAACTAACTTACGAATTTCTATGGATTTTGATGTAGTTCGGTCAATCATAATATCTCCCGAATTATCTTACATTTGTATTTTTGCAATCGTTTCAGTTCTGCCAGTTTTTTACCCTTCACCATGAGTGTTAAGGGTTTAAAACAGAGGTGCCCAAAAGTTGCTTATGGAAGAGCAAACGTCTAACAAAATTTATAATTTTACTCCGTATAGTGGTTAGTAAAGCCTTTTTTTGCTGTTGACCTGTGTTATGTGTAGACACTATATGAAAATATGACTTTTGGGGTCCAATGCTTAAAAATTTAAACTTTTTCTAATTACCGTACAAATGTAGAAATTACCCGCCTACGGTTCGGAGGTCTAAATTACCGTACAATACGGTAATTACCGTACGGTTAACACCACTGGTACACACGCAAGTGGAAAACAACAACACTTTCGTATGCTTTGCTGGTAAACATTGACGACAGCGATCATCAATGTAGATTTTGTTTTTGTTTATCGTATGGTATTGTTTAAAAAAGTGTGTATTTTTTTCTTTATTCTTTGTATGTTTTGGTTTTTACAACAAAAAAAATTGCATAAAAATTTGTTTTTCTTTAAATGTATACAATACAATACAAAGAATAAAGAAAAAAATACACACTTTGCTTGTCTAGAGGCCATACCATATAAATCTTTTAAACAAAATTTTCTGCATATTTCTTCATTATGTAAACACATAATTGCAATCCGAAATAAACACAGAAGACAATACCAAAGATGTTTCGACCAAAACGTAAAAAATACTCTCGGGGCAATAATTCGAGAATTGAATAAATTAATATATTTTCATATCCAAGAAGCAAGGAACAAACAGTGGACATATATACTTTCTAGTCTTCCTGTAGGAAATAAGAAATTTTGGAAATTAACTAAACACATTAAAGGGAAAAACAAAGCAATGTGCTCCCTAGAAGACAATAACGATATTATTACGGATAGCACTGAAAAGGCAAACATCATAGCAAACCATTTTTCCAATGCACATCGCACGACTATTGATTGGTATGGTCCAATTGACAGAAAGGTAAATTTAGTAAATAAATCACTCGATCAAATTCTTGTTGAAGTTGATCCGAATATTTTAACGAACAAAGATGAGATATTATTTCATATTGGAGGCCTAAAGAACTCAAAGGCTCCGGGTCTTGATGGAATTCAGAATACAGTTCTTAAAAAGCTTCCTGATATGGCGCTAGATTTTTTAGTTAGAATTTTTAATTTCTGCATAAAAAATTCTTATTTTCCTCAACACTTTAAAACAGCAAAAGTAATTCCTATCATAAAGAATGGTAAAAACCCAAAGCTACCCAGTAGTTATCGTCCAATCAGCCTGTTGAGCAGTTTAGACAAGATATTTGAAAAAATCATTTTTAGTAGATTGAAGGTAATTGTTGATGAGAATAATCTTATACATGACTGCCAATATGGATTTAGGGCCCAACACTCAACAACCCATCAGATCAAACGAATTGTTAATATGATCAACTTTAATAAGAGCAAAAGACTTTCAACAGGTATTCTCTTTGTAGATATAGAAAAAGCGTTTGATTCGATTTGGCATGCAGGACTTATTTATAAGCTTCGAAGAATGGAATTGCCTTTATATTTAATTAAATTAATAAAGAGTTTTCTTAGTGATAGACGATTTTGTGTTGAGATTGACGGTAGTCGGTCTAATGAAATGGCAGTACCTGCGGGCGTTCCACAGGGATCAGTGCTATCTCCACTATTATATTCATTATACACATCGGATTTTAAGTCAAAAAATGGAAATGATGTTGCCTTTTATGCAGATGATAGCGCATTTGTAAGTCATGGTAAAGTATCCAATGCAATTGTTAAACGTATGCAAAAATCACTTACATTGGCACATAAGTACCTCACTAAATGGAAGATAAAGATTAATGAAGACAAATCGCAAGCCATAATTTTCCCATTCAATAAATCGCCCAAAAGAATTCCTTCTAGACCTTTTTCTATCCAAGGGAAAATAATACCGTTCTCAAATTCAATAAGTTACTTAGGGGTAACACTTGATCGGAAAATGCTATTTAGGGAACATTTAGACAATATCTGTTCAAAAGCAGTAACATGTGGTAGATCCCTATACCCCCTTCTAAATAGGAAGAGCAAACTGAACACTAAAAATAAACTCCTTTTATACAAAATATGCATCAGACCAATTTTAACATATGCATGTCCGGTATGGAAAAACTGTGCGGAAACACATAGAAAAAAATTACAGATTATACTGAACAAGAACTTGAAGATAATATTTAATCTTCCTATGCGATTTCCCACAAGGGAGTTACACTCAATGGCAGGCCAAAAGACTATAGACACAATTATTGATGATTTGACTGACATTTTTAGAAAAATGCAGACATTCAAACTTTGACCACTTAAGGAGATTGACTGTCAATGACTAGCTAATCTATTTAAACATAGATTATGTTAGTAATTTGCGTAGGTCAATTTCTTCAGTATTATAATTATTTTTATTTTTTGTGATATAGAATATAGGTTTTTTACTATCTTTTTCCTATAAATACTATTTAACATATAAACTTTAAATCTTAGTTATACTTTTTAATATATGGTAATATTTGATGTAATATCATTTGATAAAATCTCAAAATATGTTTACTTTAAGAAAAATCCTTGTAAATATTGATAGTTAATAAATAAACAAAAAAAAAAAAAAAAATCGGCTCAGTAGTTTCGGAGTTATAATAACAAATTGAAGCTAAAAATATATTTTTTACGTGAAAATAGCAATTTTTTTTGTTTTAAAAAAATCATGAAAAATCGAAAACGACTGAAATTGTTCAGATTTATGGATTTATCGCAATGAGATATCGATCATAAAAATCAAGGGATTCTTTTCGAATTTATTCACAATTAAGTGAATTCGCTCATTTTCACAAAATTGTAAGAAAATATTATTATTTTTGTACAAGACTTTGTATACGGTAATTTTACCCAAAAAACGGTAATTTTTTTAGGGCTGTACGGAAATCGAAACAAAAAAGTTAACATCACTGGTGTGTACATTGAAGAACGACAAAAAAACCAACAAGGCAAAGTTGTTTGTGTATTTTATATTGCTAGTGCCTGAGTGTTCTATTGAGTATAGAAACACACAGCCTATACCTAAGAGCATTTACAAAAACAAATGAGCACCAAGAGTATAGGGCTTGGGCATCATTGGTTTAAAACATTGGAATGGATTTGAATTAAAGAAAAGTTCAGTATGGAATTAGTTCTATAAAGAATAAACTCTTAAAGGAATGAAGTCAATACGTTCATTGCAGTAATTAATTAAGCCAACGAATTAACTACCTTAATAGAATCAGGTAAATAACTCAAAGGGATATATTATTGGAAGTTAAATATGTTTGCAGCGTTTATCATATGACCGCTAAAAATACGCCGAATGGAACAGTTTATAAGATGTTAAGTTATCTTTAAATTTGTGTATGTAGTTAACACAATTATCGCACAGAATTTTATTCTATGGAAATTTTAACATCTCCCTTTGTGAGATTAATCTAGAAGATGTTTTATATAGATGAAAATAAAAGTGCAATTAAAATCTAAAGAGAAAGTCATTAACTGATAAAA
Source organism: Calliphora vomitoria (assembly GCA_942486065.2). Lineage (NCBI taxonomy): Eukaryota > Metazoa > Arthropoda > Insecta > Diptera > Calliphoridae > Calliphora > Calliphora vomitoria. Next base: position 64,030,894 of record OW818032.2, on the reverse strand, counting down.
TTTTGAAACACAAATGAACTGATATTTAAGATTACCACATAATTATGATATCATCCGAATACAATATACATAGTTGTTTATATACAAAATTCTGAGGTCGAAGGACCAATTTGTATATACAAAAGTTGAAAATGCGTATCAACTTTTGAAATATGTATTTCAGTCATTTGATAAAGCAATACAAAAGTATAGAAAATAACCACTTAACAGCTGCACTTTGCCCTAAAAGTTCCCAAAATGATAGATATAAACAAAATTAACCTAAATCCTATTCCAACAAGTTAAAGGTAGGGTATAAAAACAAATATATAAAACAAACCTTATCAAATTAAATAGTTTACTGCAAACCACAACCAAAAAGTTATTTTTAAACCTATCTCAAACTGTATAAAAATACGTAATTAAATAATTCAATTAATCAATTAATTAAATAATGTTTAACTAATTTTTAGCAGCCATCCAACCCACTTTCTACATTTTTATATAAATTAAACAAATTAGAATTTATTATTACATTTCTAACAGCTAGAATAAGATTTTATAATTTTATCACATTTATCTAACAACTTAAATTAAGAATTAGAGGTATGATTGTATAGTTTAAATTAAATGCAATTACAAATTTAAATATTAAATGGAATAGGGTGATACTTTTCAAATGACAATAAGAGGTTTATACAATCTCTGTTTTGTAATCGCCGTTGTAAATTTATAAAGTTATCAAGTGCAACAAACAATCAATGAATGAATGAATGACTGCCTGCCAGGCAACCTGACTGACTGTCTAACTGAATGAATGAGTGAATGACTGATGAGCAATATTTCTATTCAACATTTGAGAATAGAAACTATACGGAAGATGTATATTTTTTATTGCTTTGCTGTTTTTTGTATTGTAAATTTTTATCTCGTATCTGATCATACCGCATTTAAATGACTTTATTAAGATGACAAGTAGTAGTAGCAATTGTTGGTCAAACACTTTCTCAAATTATGGGCATCGAATCACATGTGCAATGTGACGATAATGATGATGACGACAACAATGAAACAATAAAACAAATAGTTGGAGTTGGTATTGAAGCGGAGAAGGGGAACCTAGCTGAAGTGTGTGCTAAGGTAAACATATGACAGCTGACAGTTTAGCGTTGGTTCAAATTCATTGCTAAGCAATATTTCATACCAAATAGGTTCAGAATATTGATTGGAGTTGGTAAATTGTGAAGAGAATAATTGTAAAATTCAAGGAGATTGGATTAATTATAGATGCTAAACACACTGGTCGTCCAAAAAGAATGTCTATATCAAATCAGTGGGTGAAAATATTGGTGAAGGTCCAGGAACTGAAACCTAAAAACAGAGAAGGGTGTTCGTTGACTAGTTTATTGAACATGGAAAGAACAGTCAGTGTTTAGTGAACATTTTGGGCTGATGGCATTTTTGGACGATACCTCTTCGAAATTATTTTTTTTATATGCAGTTATTTGAAGTCTAAAAGGTTTGTGCCAACATGTCTTCAACCATCTGTGCTTTGAAGAAGGAAATTTAATGCTACATCAACGAAATACAGTCACATTTCTGTAAAATGATCATGGCAAATTTCGACAAAAGAGTTCGTTTTTAACCGTAAAGGCCAATGTTTTATTCCATACATAAACCTATTCTGGGTTCTTTATGGTTCAAAAAAAAGTAACAAGTAAGATAGCTATATTCGGCTCTGCCGAATCTTATATTTCCTTCACCAAAATGTACTTTAAAATAAAGATTGAAAATATTTTTTGGTTTTTTTTAAATAATATTTTTCTCGATTTTGACACATTGTAGGTCCGAATTACTGTTGCGTTATATACTTCTTTGGAAAGGTCTTTGAAAAATCTACAATTAGATAACCATATTGTCTATATTAATGACTTAGTGATAAAAAATCGTTAAAAAATCGAAGTTGTCGTTTTTTGCTTATATCTCTGCCGTTTGTTGGCCGATTTTAAATAGCAACGAAACCGGTCATATAGCGAATATATTGATGTAGGAATGAGGTATGTAAGTTATTTGGGGGCTACGGAAAGTTGATTTCAACATACAGATTGACATGTCTATATCGACTCCGCTATCCTGAATATACAGTGTTGGAAAAAATAATAGAAACGAAAGCATTTTTTTTCCAATTTTGTAAGTGTATTAGTCAAGTTTAGTTTTGTTAAAAAAAATGTATATGCAGTTTTGTTTATCAGACATACAGCATAAGAAAAAACATAATCAATCCTCTTTTCATTAAGATTTTAATACACTATATGACTAACAATGTAAAGAGTCAATATTTTTGCTGGAAAAAATAATAGAAACGCGTAAACGGATTCAATTTTTAGAGTCATATCTTTTAATTTTTTGTTAAAAAATTGTTTTATTTTAATATTTAGAGGCTCTACCTTTGTTTTTCTAAACTTCATTGCATCTGCGAGTCATGGAATCAACCAATTTTTTTTGAAAAAGTCTTTGTCAATGAAAAACCACTTTTCCTGGTTTTTTCCCACAATTAGTCCTTATTTTTCCGACTGATGCCCTCCAGCTTCCTCTTGAGCACTCCCCAAAGGTGTTCTATTGGTTTAAGGTCCGATGGCTGGGAAGGTCATTACATAAGATGTACTTTGTTGACAGCAAACAAATCCTTTGCCAATTTTGAAGAGTGGTTTGGATCACTGTCCTGCTGAAACTCCCATCTCAAGGACATTTCTTCCTCAGCAAATGGAAGGATTATGCTTTGCAATATATTTACGTAGTCCGGGGCGCATATTTTGATCTTTATTCAAAATATTGAACAGACACCAGAAGAAGAGAAACACGCCCATATCATAATTGATCCACCGTCGTCTTTTACGGTCTTCTTGGTGTATTTTGGATCATATGCCTTATTGTGTGGGTGCCTAACATAATGTTCCCCATGGGATCCAAACAAATTTATCTATGTTTCGTCTGACCACAGCTCAAGAAGACCGTCAAACACAGCGGTGGATCCGTTGTCATTGCCAGATTATTGTAAGATCATTGTCAGAAACTTTTTATTGTCATATGTGCGAAGTTTATGCATCTGACAATGGCATCATTTTCTGATTAATTATTTCTATTGACAGCACTGTGCATATGTATTTAAAATAAACGAAAGTGAAGCAACCGTGTGAGCTGACAATTTTTGTTGGCAGATAAATTTATTGTTTGACAATTGTCTGACAATGAAATTCTAAGGTTTTCTTACAATCGTCTAAACTGACAATTTACCTTTTGCTAATAATATTTCATTGGCAGTACATTGCGAGCACAATGCCAGCTTTACGAATTCAAAAATTTCATTTAATTTTAACCAAAAATATTTTTTTAATTACTTGAACAAAAATTTGCCTCTTTCTGTTAGGTTACTTCAATCGCAATTTTTCTTTGTCATCTGAGTATCTAATCTTAGAACCGATTAAAACTATGGATATAATGGAATCATTCGATTGCTAATAAGATTACTTTTCACAAAGAATCTGTATATTTTTACTTTAAACAGAAAACATATAAAGAAATTACCGAAATATTGTAACAAGTAGGAATCCTAAAGTGTACATTCCATTCCTTTAAGCATACAAATAATTTTCTTAACATTTTTATCACATGTCCCCCCCACCATCATAAATGTTGGCCACCACAGAATTTGAAGCATAACAAACATTATTTTCCCATATTAATTAAAGGCAAAACAAACATGAGAGTAAGTTAAGAAGTAGTTGTAGTAAAAAAAACACAGAGATGAAAATATGTATTATGAAATCTGTCAAATGTATTGAACAAAGCTAAATAACTTTAAAATAAAAAAACAAAATATAGGAATTTTTTTAAATAAATGACAAATATTCGAACTTTCTTTTTAATGATTTAATAATTTCTCTTGATTACACGCATTAAAATTTCAAAAAAAAAACAGACTCTTGTTTTTTTGTTATTTTAAGAGACTCTTTCTTTTTTTTTATCAAACTCTCATTAAAACATTCTTATTAACCGCAGTTGTTTTTTTTTTTTTTTTTTTTTTTTTTGTGGTAGTTGTCATTTTATTGCTTTGTTTACCTTTTAAATTCAAGTTTATGTCTGTTTTTTGTTGGTTTTTATACAATATATTTATTTCAATATAAAAAACGTGAGCAGTTTTATTAATGAATTTTCAAAATTTTAGCTCATTTTCTTGAAATTATACAAACAAAAAAAAGGTTTCAACAATTAGTTGAATAACTTTATCAGTGAATTTATTTCGATATAGAACAAATTAATAGACGGGAATTGACATTTTATCTACATATTTTGTTATTGTGTTTTTGGAGGAGAAAATATGCAGGTCAAGGTCTGTTATTGGAAACCATACACCTGGCTGGGAAGTTATTAGTTTATTTTTGGCAAAATGTTTTAAAGTTAATTTTATATCTTTCATTCCATTAAATATTTTAGAAAAAAAATGTGTTTCGATTAAAATACAATAAGGACTGAGATCGTAAAATTCATAACAAACGTTTTTCATTAAAACTTTTAACCCAAGTATTATTTGATTTTTTTGGTCAAGTTACCTTTGTAAAGCATGTCAGTTATTATGTTTAATGTCAATTATATTCATTTGTTACTAATCTGATTAAAATGAGTGACCAGAAAAAAGTGCGTACTAAAATTATTAAATATTTTCAACAAAACCCAACTTGGTCCTACAAAAAGTTGGCCAAACAATCAAAGGTCTGCTATCAAACTCTTTCCAATGTTATTAAACAGTACTGGGAGAACTTGTCCGTTGATATAAAACCTGGTTCAGGTAGAAGGAATGGTCCACATGATGTTTCTAAAGCCAAAAAATAGCAAGCATTTTCAAAAGAGCTCCGAACACCTCCGGTAGGAAAGCAGTCAGTACTCGGACTATTTGGTACGAAAAGTTAAAGCCAATGCAGGTTTAAAAGTATACAAGGCTCAAAAAGTTCCTAACAGGAACTCTGCTAAAAATTTAGAGGCCAAAGACAAAGCACGGAAATTGAAGTCAAATTTTATACAAAAAATATACCTGCTGCATAATGGATGACAAAATGTACGTATGGACAATTTTTCGCAGCTTCTGGGTCAAAATTTTGATGTTGCTGATGCTCGAGGGAATATTGAAGAAAAGTTTAGGACCCAAAAGCAGACAAAATTTCCCAAAAAGTTCTTGGTATGTCAAGCAATATGCAGTTGCGGCAAAAGAAGCCAAACATTTGTTAGAAAGAGCTCTATAAATACCGAAATTTACATCAAGGAATGTTTACAAAAAAGGCTGCTTCCATTCATAAGACTTCTAAATGTGTCCACTTATTTATGGCCTGATTTGGCATCCGTCACTATGGTAAGAAAGGTATTGAGTGGTACAAGAACAATAATGTGGTATTTGTACCAAGAGAGGCAATTCCTTCAAACTGCCTGGAGTTGAGTGCAGTGGAGAGATATTGGGCTCTTGTTAAAAGAGAATTGAAGAACACTAAAAAGGTGTCCAAAACGGAAGGGTTTTCGAAAAAGGTTCAAAATTTCATCATTTGTGATTAGAACTATAAAAATAATTTTTTTTTTTTGTAAATTGTAACAATAATTTCAATCAAATAAAAAAATATTCAAAACTGTAAGTTTAGTGGTTTCACTTTTATTAACATATATGTATGTTATAAATTGTTCGATCTCAGTCCTTAGATTCAAAATACAAGTCGAACTCATAGGAAAAGGCGATAATTTAAGAGTAGTATGGTTATCAAATGGACGATAAGGCTTTTAAATGGTTGAATAAAATACATTTTTGTAAAAAAAAAAATGTTTGTATCTTTTAATTGCCCTCTTGTCCAATTAAATTCGATATCAATCAATACTTAAAAGTGTATTTCAAAATTTAAAACCCTGAAAACTTGTAGAATTTAATTTCTGACTCAATTAAATAACGAACAAATAATTTTATTTAGCTCTATTCTTAAAGGTACTTATTTACAAACGACAATACTGGATATTAATATTTATCAAAAACTTTTTATTTATATGTTTTAAATTTGAATTATTGTCGTCTGTAAATATCTTAAGCACGACTTCCTTAAATTTACCCATTAACTACTTACTTACGTTATGTGTGTTTTGTAAGATCAAACATCATCAAATAAAATAAAACTACATTTTTGTTTTGAATCATCCTAAGAAAAATAAGTTATTGAAATAAATAAAAGAATTCAAATATATTTTATTTAGTGGTTACGTATTTTTCGTCAAACATTTGCCATGTGTGACCCTACCTTTATTGATTTGCAGTTTATTTTGATTTTTTAAATTAATTCGGGAATTCTAAGGGGTTATTTGACAAATTTGTATTTATTTTTGTTTTTTTTTTTTTTTTATAAAAAATCTACATACATGCATATGTACATAAATAAAACCAAATAATGTAATTTTTTAAAAAATTATTTAAAAGTTATTTGGTTGTTCAATGCCTTTGTGTACAAATTGTTATAGGACGTTAAACCTTTTAAAACGTGTTAAATATAAATTAAACGTTATTTACTCGTATATTTGAGCTTCATATGTATGTATAGATTTATTTGTATGTATAGATCTGTATATTTTTAAAGTACAAATCTTTGTACAATAATTGCAATACAGTGGTAATGACAATATTATACCAAATATATTGTTTAAATGTGAGAGCAAATAGAACGTTAATTTATCGGCAATTTTCTTAAAAACAAAATAATTTTGCATGACTTGAATCAATATTCGAAATACTTTTTTATTATACCTGTTCCCGAGGTCTTAACTTGTTCTTCGTTGTCTAAAAAATTTGAGGGAGATTTTACAAATTATCGAAAAATTTCAATGCGTTAGTAAAATGTAACTGTGTGCTAAGTAAAAATTATACAACTTTTTAAATTGAAATAAAACAAAGAAAAAACAAGTAAAAGTGTTATATTCGGCTGTTTCTTCACCAAATTACTCTTTAAAAAAATTTTAAATATTTTTAGGTAAACAAAATTGTTTTTATTTATTTTTTAATTTATTAGCGAAAATTTGTTTTTGTTTTTATAACAAAAAACAAAACAATTGTTTTTTTTTTTGGACCAATTGAAGGTCCGACTTACTTTAGCCTTATATACGCCGTTACAAAGGTCTTTGAAATATCTATTATTGGATATTCATATTGTCTATATTAATGACTTATTAAACCAGATAGAGATCAAAAACTCCCCATGTTGTGAAATTTTTAGATGGTATTTTGTAAACAATAACCAGCTGTTACGAACAAAATCAACTATTGTGAATGAAAAGTTCATGGGAATAAGTGTACTTGTGACCTTCATGCATGGTTGCCAGGTACTTTTTATCGCTGTCCCCAAACCATCACCAAAAATCCCCAAATATTAAGAAGTTTCCTTCAAAGCTAAATTTTTCCATCAAACTAAAATTCTTAGTCAAAGTTTCTTTTAAAAATATTCATTCCAATGGTTGAACATTTTTTTCCACTGCATCTCGTAACACATCGTTTCAAATCTTGTATTACATTAATAGTGTTTTTTTTAACCAAAGATTTAAGATAAACCGTGTTGAGAATCACAAATTGAATAACAATTTGTTTTGATCTGCACATAAAATTCGACAATTAGAAACATTTTTGGAGATACTGATTTGGATTTATGATACGTACCATTAATACCATTAAATATCTCCATTTTGTATTCAAAGAACATGCAATAAATTTTACCTATTGCTAACTTATTGCTATTACCGATAATAAAAACAAACCTATCCTAAATAATGTATCCCCATAAAATTCCCGAAATATTTTAGAATATCCCCAGTCCCCAAACGACATTTTCTGTCCCCAAAAACCTTACAAAATCCCCATTTTTGGAGACAAATCCCCAAGACTGGCAAGCTTGCCTTCAAGCTAAAAAGTAAACAAAGCAATGTATGTTTGTCCAATTTGTTGTTGTATATAAATAAGAGGAAAAATTAAACAGCATTAATTTTGCTCTGTTTTAAGTGAGAGTTGTTAAAGAAAACAAATAAGAAGGGAAAGAGTTTAATAATTTTAAGTCACTTGAAAATAATATTTTGAAGGTGTTTTTATACCTTTCACCATGAGTGGCAAGGGTATATATAAGTTTGTCATTCTGTTTGTAATTTCTACATTTTTCATTTGCGACCCTATAAAGTATATATATTCTGGATCGTTATATATAGCGAAGTCGATATAGCCATGTCGGTATGTTGAAATCAACTTTCCGTAGCCCCCAAATAACTTACAAAATTAATAGATACATCAATATATCGGCAATTCTTCCGGCTCGGTCGATATTTAAAATCAAGAAAATCGGCCCACAAATGGCTGATATAAGGAAAATACCGGGACAACCTCGATTTTTGGCCTATTTTTTATCTATATCTGGATTACTAAGTCATTAATATAGACAATATGGATATCTAATGATAGATATTTAAAAGTCCATTGCAACGATTTATATAAGGTTATATAGGTTTATAGTAATTTGGAACTACAATGGGTCAAAATAGGGAAAATAATTTTTTAAACCAAAAATTTACCACAAACATTTTTTTTTTTCACTAATAAATTAATTTTTTTTTTTTTTAAATTAAAAAAAAAAATTGGAAAAATATTTAAAAAAAAAATTGGAAATTTTGAAAAAAAAAAAATTAAATTTTGAAAAACAATTTTGAAAAAAAAAAAAATTATTTTGCTTACCTAAAAATATTTGAAATTTTTATTTTAAAGTATAACTCGGTGAAGGGTATATAAGATTCGGCACAGCCGAATATAGCTCTCTTACTTGTTATTTTTTGTATTTTGTTTGTTGTTTTTTATTTTATGTACTATATATGCAATTGTAAGTAAACAGAGCTATAATTGTGACGGTCTTCAAACTTTATACCAATAAATTTCTGATCACTGCATGAAGTTTAACCAATAATGGGATGGATCGGAACAGGTGGTGAGTCACCTCTCATACAAAGTAAATATGTAGTATTTCTAAATATTTTGTGAACTATAATTGCAAGATTCTTGAAACTTTGTCTAAATGGCTCTTTTATCATTCTGCATAGTTTCGCTAAAAATGTTATTGATTGGAATAATGGGCGTGGCACACCCTATACAAAGTAAATATATAATTTAGAATATCTAGGGGATCTATAATTTTAAAAGTGTTTAAACTTTTTACGAATTAATTGCTAGGTTAGCACCTTCCATTTAAAAGTGGGTGGAATCAGAAGTGGAATGGTATCTGCCATACAGAGTTAGTTAGGTATTTTCGAATATCAAGTGAACTGAAATTGAGAGATTCTCAAAATGTTGCATATGTTATTTTCATACCATTGTACGTAGTTAGGTTGTATCAGAAGCTCATCGGGTTATGCTAGTATATATAAAATAGTAACGTGACTGACTATTCATCATAGTAACGTGACTGATTCATTCATCATCGCACAGCCCAAACCGCTAAAGCTAGAAAGAGCCGACGAGTGTCTGCTACTTTTTTGAAATTCGAAACCCAAGTTGCCATAAGGGGTAAAAATAGTTCCCGTAGAACCATCTGTTAACATGTATATCTCCTAAATAAATAAACATAGAAATACAATTTTAAATACATCTGGCTCAGAGCAATAAAGACTAGAAATTGTTTTGGTACTTTTTTGAAATTCGAATTCTTGAGGCCTAAAAATTTGGTACTTTTTTATCAAAATATATTTTCCGCAATAAAAATTCATTGAATTATTATTTTCAAATAGTAAGTATTACTGATAATTAATAGGAACTTTTTCGAAAAAAAAGGGCCCAAAAAAAGGACCTCCAAAATATATTTTCCGCAATAAAAATTCCATGAACTATTATTTTCAAATAGTAAGTATTACTACACGGGGGACAAAAAAGGACCATAAAAGAGGGCAAAACAGGACATTTATTTTTTAACATTAACGAACTTATAAAATAAAATAGACAATACTAAAATATTTCCAAAAAATTTTTTTTACGAAAAATTTGAAAAATGAAAAAATTTTTTAACTAACAAAAATTTTTGGTAAAAAAATGTTTCGGGTTAAAAAATATTTTTCCCGATTTTGACCCATTGTATGTCCGAATTACTACGGCGTTATATAAGTCGTTGGAAAGGCCTTTGAAATATCTATCATTAGATATCCATATTGTCTACATCAATGACTTAGTAATCCAGATATACATACATATATCGAAAATAGGTGAAAAATCGAGGTAGTCGTATTTTATGCTTATTTTGCTTGGACCGATTTTTACGAATTTTAATAGCAACCTAAGCGTGACTATTGCGGATATATGGATGTATCAATCATGTATGTAAGTTATTTGGGGGCTTCGGAAAATTGATTTCAACATACATGCGGACTCCAGACATACATCGACTCCGCTATATATAACAATACAAAATATATTCACTTTATGGGGTCGCAAATGAAAAATGTAGAAGTTACAAATCGAATGACAAACTTCTTACCACTCATGGTGAAGTGGATTAGATTTGAACCATGAATAAATTATTTTCAAATAAATGGTTTGATGGATATAATTAAGATTTTAGTGAATTAAGTTCTGTGTCCCAGACATAATAGTAGGGGTAACTTTTAATATTTTGAAAACATTGCAACCGATTTTTTATATTTATATTTTTTTAGAAATACAATTTTAGATAATAATAATCTGTACTTCACGGAATTCGAAAGACATTAAAGAACACCCATTTTTTATAAATTCCTAAATATTTAACTATAATTAAAGTTAGTTTATTAATATTCTTACCTCCTTTTCCGATATTTTTATAGAACTGCTGACCATTGTTAACAAATATGTTTTTCCTTATTCCCTTTTCAGTTTTTTTTTTAACAATATTCGATAACTTTTCAAAAGTATCGATAACAATTACACATTTATTGTAGGTAATTTAACTTTAACTGTACTTATGTTAATTATATTTTTTGTTGTGAATTTTTATAGAAAACAAAATAGAATGGCAAAAACTAGACACATGCATTAAAATATGGCACAGAAAAACAGAATACGAATTAAAAATCACCTTTAAGAAATTGTAAAAAATTCAAATCATTCAACACCAAAAATGAAACACAACTTGACCATAAATTTTGGTCAGGTTAAAAATGATATTGACACTTTTCATTTAAAAGCCAAATGCTTAGAAAAAAATATATAAATTATTTATAAGAAACAAACAGCGAATGTGGAAAATGAAGAATTAAAACCCGACACTGGATTCGTTATGAATACTCGTAATTTAGACTTATAAATATGTATTATACAATGCCAATATTAAATTACTTATACAAATAATATAAGATTTTATTTTTAATACACGTAATTGCGAGTAAGAAAATTTTATTCACTTGTTTTATTGTTAAAACCACTTTAAAAAAAAACACACTAATTATAACTTTTTTTTTTTTAAATTATTTAAAATTAACAAATGAGTTTTTGTTCTTTTTAAAATGAAATAAAAAAAATTGTCATTTTGTATTGTAATGCATTTATTTCAGTTCTCTGTTCTGTTGTGTTAATTTTTATTTTTATTTCTATTTTAAATTGTTTACCGAAGGTCGAGATTTTTTTAGCAAACAGTTTAAATTTCGAAGCGTGCTTTAATTTTATATTTTATTTTACCGGAATTAATAAAATGTTAACACTTAATGATTTTGGTCAAAAATTAAAATTCAACAGTTGCAGTTAAAATCTGACAACAACAAAACCTTAGAAGACAAAAGACGTCTATTCTGAGCAACAGTTGTTGCACAAATAATGCATCTTTGGTTCATTACAACAATTTATTATGTGTATATGTTTTGTTGTTTTTGCTGTCGCTGTCGTTATACTGTTTTCTTAATCCCTCTTTGTCATGTCAAAGAGACTCAATAACTGTGTTTCAAACTGAGTTACGAGATCTTGTATTTATTTATATTTTGTCTCAATTACATGTTAAGTAAGTGTTATTAACCCATTATGGGTGGGTTTGGTGTGAAAACCTATGTTCTAAATTGACTGTAATATATTAATGAGTCACTTGATTATCTAAACTCATTGAAAATAAAACTTGAACTTTATTTCTTTTAGTATAAAGACTGAAGACTAAATAGTCGTTAGTATAAAGACTTTAGTATAAAAGACTTTACTAAAAAATCTTTAGTATAAAGACTAAAAAGTCTTCAGTAGAAAGACTAAAAAGTCTTCAGTATAAAGACTAAAAAGTCTTTAGTATAATGACTTAAAGTCTTTAGTATAAAGTCTTAAAGTCTTTAGCATAAAATCGTAAAGTCTTTAATATAAATACATAAAGTCTTTAATATAAAGTCTTAAAGTCTTTAATATAAAGTCTTAAAGTCTTTAATATAAAGACTTAAAGTCTTTAGTATAAAGACTTAAAGTCTTTAGTATAAAGACTTAAAGTCTTTAGTATAAAGACTTAAAGTCTTTAGTATAAAGACTTAAAGTCTTTAGTATAAAGACTTAAAGTCTTTAGTATAAAGACTTAAAGTCTTTAGTATAAAGACTTAAAGTCTTTAGTATAAAGACTTAAAGTCTTTAGTATAAAGACTTAAAGTCTTTAGTATAAACACTTAAAGTCTTTAGTATAAACACTTAAAGTCTTTAGTATAAAGACTTAAAACCTTTAGTATAAAGACCTAAAGTCTTTAGTATAAAGACTTAAAGTTTTTAGTATAAAGACTTAAAGTCTTTAGTATAAAGACTTAAAATCTGAATCTATGTTCAAAAAACTTTGTTTTACTTGTGTTGGATGTTTCACATTTAGAAGACTCGAAGTAATAACTTTTCATCCATTCTTAAACGTTTACTAAGAAATTGGACTCATTATCCAGTCTCAGACTTTGCCTTTTCAAAATTTACAAATCCGTTTACGTTGGTCTAATTTGTTGGGTATGATATTTAATACTCATTGATTAAAAAGAAACGTGTAATTATGTTTTAATAAACAGCTTTATAATTCCATTATATATTTCGCAAACAAATTATGTAATTGACATAGTTTTTATTTTAAAACCTCGTTTACATTTTACATCTTTTTTTTTGGCCCAAATGTTAAATTCTTTAGTATTAATCTTAAATTTGTGATTAAAAACACACGCCCCCCACCCCCAAATGGATTAATTTGTCTCTAAATTGTTATTAAATATATTTAAACAATCTCCCGTACTTAAAGAGTTGGGAGAACAATCAGTGCATTTTGATGAGTAATTAAAATATATCTATTTGGTGATCGAAACTTTGAAAGAGAGCCGTGACTTGGGCATAGACATTCTATTAAACGTTATTTACATATTAATGATCAGTTATCAAAAAAAAAAAAAAAAAAAAAAAAAAGAGTTTAATTTTGTAACAGCGACAAATGATCTAAATTTAACTCAATTGTTAATATTATTATATTTAAATAGAATGCTTTTTGTATTTATAATTTTAGACATTGCATGCCTTTTATATAAAGGTGGGGAAAATGGGAATGTTTTGTTTTAGACTTGAAATTTTTTAGAATTTTGTAATCGATTAGTTGTAACAAATGATCATTTGTATACACTTAGATAAATTTTAAATATGAAATGTTAGAAATCGGATAGATGTCTAATGAACCAGCAAAAAGCTTGGTGTAACATAATTTGTATTGACAACTTACATGGAAGTAGTTTACTAATAGTGGGATTACGATTTAATTTGTGCCAAAGTATTTCTTTAGCTATTTAACATCTGCATGAGTATATTCGATATTCAGCTCACTGTGACGCATATCATCATAAAAAATCTTTATAATTCTCATTTAGTTAAAAATATTTCATGTAAAAGTACCATACTCATCCAATATCAACCGACTATTAGTTCAATAAGAATTTTAATTATTACATCAAACTAGTTATTTTAGTGGTTTCATAGAAATTACCTATTAAGTTCATAGTTGAAAGATCGGTAAATAGTTGCCTGCAATAACATAATCATGTTAAAATAAAAACAGTTTGACAGCTTACAGATTAAAAACCAAAATGTTCGGCCCATGGCTATAAGTGCCGACTGGTGATCTAAGGCTTGTACAAATCGGAATTTTTAAAATAGATTGAGTCACTCGAGTTTTTCTTAGGGTAGGGAACTGTTACCGGTTCTAGTTCTAACACTTTATATGAAAGGCATATGTCACTTAAACATAGCGTTGGCCTGTGAACTTGTTCTATTTTGGATATTAATCACAAAATTAGATTAAAATTTATTTATAATATTTGATTACCAAAATTTGTTCAAAATTCATTCATAAATTTTTAACTTTTTTCCGGTCTAGTTCATCTGTTCACATGCCACGGAACAGTGCCTTTAAAACAATAATGAAAATTTCTCAAATTGCTCATTTTTTAAGAAAAATTAAATAAAAGATCGACTAGTCAATGAGGTTAATTTTTCGAATGAGAAAAGAGATGTGTGGGCATCATTTGTTTTTAAACTTACTTAAACCAACTATTACTGGCATTACACATATTGGATGTATGACCTAAGAATGCGGGATTTACAATAGATGGCGTATCTTTAGAATGCGGTTTTTGTTTCCAATAACTTTTATGTCATTTTAAAGGGTACATATCTGTAATTATACCCTTCACCTTCGTGAGAAGGGTAGATTTAAGTTTGTCATTCCGTTTGTAATTTTCACAATATAATTTTCCGACCCTATAAAGTATATATATTCTGGATCCTTATAGATAGCGGAGTCTATTAAGTCATGTCCGTCTGTCTGTTGAAATCAATTTTCTGAAGACCCCAGATATCTTCGGGATCCAAATCTTCAATAATTCTGTCAGACATGCTTTCGAGAAGTTTTCTATTTAAAATCAGCAAAATCCGTCCATAAATAACGGAGATATGAGCACAAATCCGAGATAACCTCTATTTTTGTCCTATTTTTGATCTATATCTCGATTACTAAGTCATAAATATAGACAATATGGATATCTAATGAAATATCTAAGTACATTGCAACGATGTATATAAGGCTATAGTAAGTTGCACCTACAATGGGTAAAAATCGGGAAAAATATGTTTTAACCCGAATTTTTTTAACTAATAAATTAAAAAAAAATTTTATTTTAAACAAATTTTTTAAAAAAAATTGGAAAAAAAAACAATTTCGAAAAAAATTTTTTTTTTTTTTTTAAATTTTATTTTAAAGTTTAATTTGGTGAAGGGTATATAAGATTCGGCACAGCCGAATATAGCTCTCTTACTTGTTTATTATTATTTAGTTATTGAACATTATAGTGGAAACAAGGTTTTTTGCTTCGAAAAGGTCGAATTTTGTACCAACAAAGCGTCATATGCGGGAAGTTTTGCTTTACTTCTTAAATTTGAAAAATAGAAATCATTGGGAGCTATTGCATCATTGTCAGATAAATTATTTCTATTGACAGCACTGTGCATTAGACTGTCCACTATTTGTATGGGGGAAAAAAAATGTCGGAATCTTGTTGGTCTTAACCCCACAAAATGATTCCCCTTTCCAGATATTGAGATAGCCGAAATTTGAGCTCGATTAAACGACGTTAACCCGTGCCGCTCGTCGCTCAAAGTTTGAAAAAATCAACATTTTTGGGCAAAAAGCTAACATAAGAAGCTATAACTCCAGAACGGTAAATAATAGAAACACGATTAGTATCTCAAAACAAAGCTAATATTGTTCTTCAAAATTTATTTTATATACATTATTCTTGTTACTTTAAGCCAAACAGAGTTACAACAGCTTTTGTCTCCAAAAACGTGACCTAGTCGCGGTAGGAGCATACTTCGTATATTTTGATATTATGTGAAAAATGTTGCTAGTAAGTACATATTTTTACATTTTATTGTTATTGAATCATAATGTACATAGATTTAGTATTTCAAAAAGATATAAAACACAAAAATTGGTTGAAAAATGTAAAAGTTATTAAAAATTCCCCAGGCCATTAACGTGTCTCGGAGCACTTGATTATGATATGTGGAAAAAAATTTAACTTATTTTGAAAACTATACGAATAAAACTATTTTATTACATAAAATATACCTATTTTTGCTCAAATATAAGTTTTTCTCCTTAAAATATAACGTGAATCTGTTCTCAGCTATGATCAAAAAAAAATTTTTTTTTTGACGACAGTTTGAAAACACCATTTTCAGTTCTTTTTAAACTTTGTTAAACATATTTTTAAATTTTTTAAATATCACCGGGGGGTTTATGGTCAATAGATTAGGGAACAAAACAGTGAAAAAATTAGGTCAATACCTCTTATAGTTTAGGTGTACCTGCGGTTTGAATTCTGCGGATTTCGCGAAAAACTCATTTTTTTGGAATATTTTAGAAAATATGTCATAATTTTTTATTGTTATACATTTTAACCAAAATATTTACAGAATATTATTTCTCAGATATTAAAAAATACGTCCCTGAAGTTATATATAAATCGGGAAATCCTAAGGCGTAAACTTTGGAGGTCAAAGGTCAAATTTCGCAATATTTGGAAATTCACATTGAAACATATGGAAATAATCTTTATTTGTCGACCATATTTACTAAAATTACAGGATTTTATGGTATATGGTCCGATATTTAGAATAACATAAAAAAAATATCAAATTAACCCTTTAAAGCATATTTTTTTTTCTGAATATAAATTATATTCATTTTTTTATTTTTAAATTTATTAAAATTGATTTTATTAACTTTGGGGACATATTTGACCCAAATGCTTTAAAGGGTTAATTTGATATTTTTTTATGTTATTCTAAATATCGGACCTTATACCATAAAATTCTGTAATTTTAGTAAATATGGTCGACAAATAAAGATTATTTCCATATGTTTCAATGTGAATTTCCAAATATTGCGAAATTTGACAACCGTGTGAACGTAGCTTTAGGAAAGACCCAAAACTAGTTGTTTAAACAGTTATGGGGCTTACTCCCGTTAAAACGAAGTATGGTTATGTATTAACTAATAGTTATACTGTCGGTTAAAATTATTTTTGTATTAAAACTGTCAGTATAACTATTAGTTAATACATAACCAGACTTCGTGTTAATGGGGGTAAGTATTTTATTATTTATAAGCATATACAAATTAATTCAATATGACCACGAAATCTACTACTAAAGATCTTACAAATGCAATTTTCCTGCTTGCTCTCGTAACACGTGAGAAAATTAAATTATGTATAAATAGTCAAATGAACAGATAAACATGCCCATCAACAGTTTTTTCAACCCCATTTCAAAGCTGAGTTCAAGGCGATTTATTGCACCCTCCAGTTCAGTCAATCATAATCTCTTATACTATTGTGTGCAGCCATGGGAAATTGAGATTTTGCAATGTTTATCAGCTCTAGCCAACTTTGGGGGCAGAAAGTACCAAATGATTTATAAACTTCCTAAGTATATATCATGTTAAAAGAAAGTTGGAAAATTGGGACACTTTAAAGATTTTTTTAAATATTCAAGAGGGTTAATGATTAATTCGAAAAGAAAATCGTTTGGATTTGTATACAAATATGGTTGAAATTAAATAAAAACAAGTAAGATAGCTATATTCGTCTGTGCCGAATCTTATATACCCTTCACCAAATGATGCTTTAAAAAAAAAAATTTAAATATTTTTAGGTAAATAAAATTAATTTTCTTTTTCAAAATTTAAAAAAAAAAAAAATTTTAAAATAATAATTTTTCCAAAAAAATTATTTTCGAAATAGTTTTTTTTTAATTTACAAGTTAAATAAAATTTATGACAAACAAATTTTTTTGGTAAAAAAAAAAAATCGGGTTAAAAAATATTTTTCACGATTTTGACCCATTGTAGGTCCAAATTACTATAGCCTTATATAGATCGTTGCAATGGACTTTGAAATATCTATCATTAGATATCCATATTGTTTATAATAATGACTTAGTAATCCAGATATAGATAAAAAATAGGCCAAAAATCGAGGTTGACCCGGTTTTTTCTTTATATCTCAGCCATTTGTGGGCCGATTTTGATTTCAACAGACGGACATGGCTTAATCGACTCCGCTATCTAAAAGGATCCAGAATATATATACTTTATAGGGTTGGAAAATTATATTGTTAAAATTACAAACGGAATGACAAACTTATATATACACTTCTCACGAAGGTGAATGGTATAAAAAGTACTTAATAAAAATAAAAAAGTACTGAATAAATTACAACAGTACTGGATTTTCCATTCCTGGCAAAACTTGATTAACTGTATAAGAAAAGCTTAAAGCAATTCCAAATATAAACAAAGCTTAACTTAAAGCTTTTCTTTAATAAATAATAAACAGAATGCGAGAGCGAAGCAGACAATTAGCGAATACATTAATAATAATTTTATTGATGTTGGTCATGTCGACGGTAATACATAGTAAGTATAAATATTGTTTTCGAAAAAAACACCGCAAATCAATACCCAATGTAAATAAACATGATCTTGAACTTTATGTTAAATCCAGAGATAGAGAGAATAATGAAAAAAAATAATATGTTTAAGAGTATGAAACGGGGAAGTAGTTAAACAAAAACAAGAGTTCTATTTTCGGGTGAGCCGAATATTAAATACCCTAAATTTAAATAAATTTAGTGAAAAAGGTTTTGATGAAAAAAATATATGCAGTTCAAAAAAGAACTTTAGTGAAAAAATTTGTTTGGCCCATTGTGTATCCGAAATTCCAGGCGTATGGTTAGCCTTTCATTTGATAACCTTATTGTCTATGTATTAAACTTAGTATTCGATTTATATATCAAACATTTGTCGGTCGATTTTCAACCAAGACCATATCAGACATATTGATGTATCAATCATTTTGGTAAGTTATATGGGTGCTTTGGAAAGTTGATATCAACTGACGGGAATCGCTATCCATATAGAACCAGAGATATATACTTTATGGGGTTGCAAATATAAAATGTGTTAATTACAAACTGTATGACATACTTATATATTAATTTCAAAACAAAATTTGTATTCAGCTTTTGTGATACGAGGGCGGGTCAATAAATCTGTGACTTTTTAAATGAAACACAGGTACAATGTTTCTCAAATTTTTGCATCCCTTCCAAAATATATAGTATTTATTTGTGAGATGATTTCATCGTTGGAGTGAAATTTTATTCCTCCAGGACAACTTGGGGTTAAATCCGAAGAATAGGGCGGATGAAGAGCAATTCGTAGCCTAATTCATCGATTTTGCATTGGAAACTGCACATATCTGCAATGTCCTGGTGAAAAAGAACTTTTTTCTTGGCCAAATGTGGTCGTTTTTTTCAAATCCTCATTAAATGGACCCAATAAGTTGGCATAATATTCGCCATTGATTTTTTTGCCCTTTTGAAGGTAGTGAATGTGGATTATATCACGTGCATCCCAAAAAACGGTCGCCATGACATTATTAGCTGACAAACCCACTTTGCCCTTCCTTGGCGACAATTCACTCCGAGAAACCCACTGTTTTGATTGTGTGTGGATCCACGTTTCGTCCACTGTTACAAAATGGTTGAAAAACTCGTCCATACTGCGAATGAACAATATCAAACACACCTGCGAAGTTGTCACACGATTGTGAGCAAACGCGGCATCCATCTTGCGGAAAGCTTTCTCATGCCCAAGTGATCATTCAAAATTGAAACCACTGATTCATGTGAGATGCCTATGGTTCTTCAAAACCATATTTTTAATTTTTACAATTGTTTCGGGTGTAGAGACCTCCAGAACGCTCGGCATCATCCGTGCTTGTATGGCCACAACGAAATTCTGTAAACCACATTTTTAGCATTGAAATTGATGGTACAGAAATTCCATAGTATTTATCAAGCTTAACCTTGGTTTGCCAAAAATAATGCTTAATGAGCACCCGAAATTAACTTTTTTCCATTTTCTCTTCAAGTCACCGGGTAGTCTGCTATCAATGGCTGTCAAACACAAACAATCAATTGATAGATGCTTATTAACAGGAGCAGTATTGCTCTCTCTTATCATAAATTTTTTAAGGTTTTTGCATCACTGATCACTATGGTGTAATTATTTCCTTAAAATTCCAACTTTTTCTGCTGCATATACGCGGCTAAAACCACTGTCATACATTTTCGTATTGGAAATTTAAGACGCCATAAGGACTGAGATCGAACAATTCTTAACATACATATAATCTAATAAAAATGAAACCACTTAGCTTACAGTTTTGAATCTTTTTTTATTTGATTGAAATTATTATTACAATTTACAAAAAAAAAATAATATTTTTATAGTTCAAATCACTAGTGATGGAATTTTGAACCTTTTTCGGATTCAGGTTTTTATAGTTCTTTCTGTCACTTGTTTCGAAAAGGTAGTCCATCTCCGTTTAAAATCTATCACACTTTAGGACACCTTTTTTGTACTCTTCAATTCTCTTTTAAGAAGAGCCCAATATCTCTCCACTGGCCTTAGCTCTGCGCAGTTTAGAGGATTTGCCTCTCTTGGTACAAATACCACATTATTGTTCTTGTACCACTCAAGTCCTTGCTTCCCATAGTGACAGGATGCCAAATCAGGCCACAAATAAGTGGACACATTAAGAAGTCTTATGAATGGAAGCATGCTTTTTTCTAAACATTCCTTGATGTAAATTTCGGTATTTATAGAGCCCTTTGTAAAAAATGTTTAGCTTCTTTTGCGGCAACTGCATATTGCTTGCCATGCCAAGAACTTTTTAGGAAAATTTTCTGCTTTTGGATCCTAAACTTTTCTACAACGTTCCCTCGATCATCAGTAACATAAAAATATTCACCCGGAAGCTGCGAAAAATTTTTCATCCATTATGCAGCAGTTATATTTTTTGTATAAAATTTTACTTCAATTTCCGTGCCTGTCTTTGGCCTGTAAATTTGTAGCAGATTTCCTGTCAGGAACTTTTTGAGCATTGTATATTTTTAAGCCTGCATTGGCTTTAACTTTTTGTACCAAATAGTCCGAGTACTGAGCTAACCGGACTGCTTTCCTACCGGATGTATTGGGAGCTCTTTTAAAAATGCTTTCTATTTATTGGCTTTATAAACATCATGTGGACCATTCCTTCTACATGAACCAGGTTTTCTATTAACGGACATTTTCTCCCGATACTGTTTAATAACAATCAGTTCGATGGCAGACCTTTGAATGCTTGGCCAACTTTTTGTAGGACCAAGTTGGGTTTTGTTGAAAATATTTAATCATTTTGCACGCACTTTTTTCTGGTCACTCATTTTAATCAGATTAACAACAAATTAATATTGACATTAAACATAATAACTGACATGCTTTTCAAAGGTAACTTGATCAAAAAAATCAAATAATAATTGGGTTAAGAGTTTTAATGAAAAACGTGTGTTAAGAATTTTACGATCTCAGTCCTTATTTTCGAAACCATGAAAGTTAAAGATTAAAAAAACGATAATTATATACGTTTTATAAGGTGCATTAATTGTACGGAGTTCTATTAAATTCGGAAGTGATTAACCCACAAAATAATACGTTTGACGTCATATCTTTTAAACGGATCCCAGTTAATCAAACATTTTATCACCATTATTCTTAGTGGACTGCATACTTTTTTCCAATATGAGTGGTAAAAAAAGTATAAATTGGTTCCGCAAAGAAGTGTATTTTTGCAATCGCTTTAAGGCATTTACGATGAATTATAATAGTGCCCAATAAAGCCTATTTTAGCTGCATTTTCCTATACAATCGTATGGAAAATGCAATGCAAATATATTAAGCTGTTTTTACTCTGAAGAAAATGTCGCTCAAAAAGAGTGGTTTCAGCTGCAGGAGTTGGAATTTTTGTTCAAAAAATACACCACTGCGATCACAAAAACTTTCTAAAAAGGTATATCACAAAATCAAAGTTTTAAAATGTAGCCTATTTATATATACCCTTGGTGTAGGGAATAAAAATTGAGGTAGTCGTGGGTGTTTGCTTATATCTCAGTCATTTATACACCGATTTTCAATGGAGTAATTCTCGAATATAAAGTGTGTTTTTTAAGCCCGATAGAACTTGAAATTGTAAAAAAATAACACAAAAAATTAATTTTAATAAAAAAAATTTTAAATCGAAAGATCAATACATGGCATTACAGTTTGTCGAACTTTTCTAGACAAATCTGATTTTGAATCGCATTCAAATTTGTTGTGATAAGTAGATTATTACCGAGGGACAACAGGTAGATTATTACGAGCGGGAGCAGATATGGATACCGCATGTGAGACTTGACTTTATATACAAAAATATAAAGTACTAATTCAAAATCGAATCGGATACACTTTGGAACAATTCATTACGATGTAAGCAAATCTAAAGAAACTTCTCGAGATGGAGGTAAGGTAAACATTTTCAAATTTGAGTTCAGACTTGCTTGTACAAGCAAGTTGGTTTTTTTGAAAATGAAAAACAGACTTGCGCAACTAAGTTGCCTAATGTGAATTGGGTCTAAGAATGTATGGATATAGTGGAACGAGGAAGAAAAGGATACGCTACTCTTTCTCTGTCAAGGCATTGGATTATCTCGCTAAGGTTTTAAATGCTTTGAAGTTAATTTTATTTAGAATCTTAAAGTATTAAGTAAGTGATAAAAAGCCACTGAAGATGCTGATACATAAAATTAACAACGCTTTATGAAAAGAAGAACCAAGAGAAGTCTTCAGCTCTCCAATGGAGGCTCCAACAATATCCCTCTCTGAGGACTCAATATAGATCAGCATATATCGCACTGGTTCCTTTAAAGGGAGACAACTCAACATTTTTCAATTTTCACTTTTTGCAAGAAATCGATGTACAGTGGTCATAACTGCTCACTGTAAAAATCTTACATCATTTTCTCTACTCTTTCGCCATAAAATACAGTTGTATCCGTTTTGAACTTTCATTGTAATGTATTAACAAAAAAAAAACAGTTTTTTAGAGGAACCAGTGGGATATTCTTGTGAATACTCAAAGAACTCTTGATATCGGACAAAATCGGTTTGCTACAAATACAAATCTTTACCACATTCATCATAATTTATTTCTAATTTATTTAGTTTAAATTCCTATCTCACTATAAATAAGCAGCGAAAATAATTTAGAACAATTCCTAATTGTGATTAATATTCACAAAAGGGGGAACCACCGTCTCCGCTTTTTTTTATTATATTATTTTAATTTGTGTGTCATACAATGATGCAGTTGTTTTCAAACATTTTAATTACAACTACAAGACTTCAATTGAATTGTTTCAATCAACTGATTAAATAAATATGAAAAAAACACACAATCTTTACAGCGAAAAAATAGTTTTTTTTTCTAATACAAACATTTCCGCTTTAAATAAATTGAATTTTATCAGTGAATTTATTGTGAATATTTCATTTTAGCTCTGGAAAGAACAATCATTCAATTTCTTTGACATTGATCTTGTATTGTTTACATACTTTTACTACAAAACATGAATTAATTGCGATTTTTATAAAAATGCTTTCGAATTTGTAGGAAATTTGCAAATATGTATTTCACTTTAAATGGAATTTGTAACTTACTTGTGGCGGCTCAATATACAGTTTGTGCACAGATGGGGGTATCGGTGTTTCTTTTGCGGGTTCTGGTTCTTGAGGTTCTGTTTCATCTTGTTCCTTTAATTTTTGGTAGGACTTTCTGCGTCTATGTTTTCCTTCTGGTTTTGTTATGGGTTTCAGTGGAGTAGCTGCAAATTATGGAAATTTGTATTAGTATTTTGTAGACAATTTGGATTATTATTCTAATTTACTTTCATTTTCATTTGCTATTATTTTCTTTTTAGATTTATGTAATTTTTTGAAAAATTTAAACATTTTTTTAATATATTAAATAAAAACTTAATTTTCTTAAATACTATTTTGAGCAGTCATGTCTGTAATGACGTTTTACTTATTGTACCTTACAACACAGATTATTACAGACATAGGGTAACATAGAGACGACACGTAATTGTCAAAAACCTAACTCTTGCAACAACAAAATACATGCTGTTCAATGTATATTGTTGTTGTATCAGACATGTTCAATGTATATTGTTGTTGTATCAGACATATGATTTGTTGTATTTTTGTTTGACAAATCGGAGTGTTTCGTCTCTATGTATAATTCTCTATGATTACAGATATGAAACAAATGACAGTGGTTTGCAGAGCGGGAGAAAAACTACAATTTTCAATAGGAAACGGGTATGATATATATTTCCAAACCATAACCATTTGGATATTTTCTTTTGTTTGTTTTCTATTTCCATTTTACTGGAACCAGCTGATTCATATCTGCGTAGTCTGTGCAATATATATATTCTATTCACGCATTGGAAATATGTTGGATATTATTTCAGGGACGTTTGGAGTGACAATGTCGCATCTTTTTTTCGATACAGTAATGATGGCAAGTTCTTTTGTATATTAATTCCACCATAATTTTATCAATGATTATAGAAGCGACAATCTCGTTAAAATTTTCGCGAACCAGATCCTTTTCAAATTCGACGATAACATTTGTAAAGATCAATTTTACCATCTATTCGACAACTATTTATTATACGGGTGGCAATATCTTACAATTAGTCTTCAACTATTATACAGGCGACAATATATAAACTATTTCATGGGCCACAATGTAATTAGTTTTGTCGCCATCGATTATATACTTAAACTGTCAAGAAGGCTACATTTCAACAACCTTAACGAACAAGTATTGTAAAAGAATTCAAGAGCGAAAATGTCATTAACAATAAGAATTACCTTTATATAATCGTAGGCAGCATTATAAATAGTCAGCAATATTCCGCGTTCTGGAGCACTGTAGCGTAACATTGTTTATTAACGTGTATTTCGCATGTGTTTACTACACAAATGTCAAAACAGAACTGACATTAGGGGCCAATCGCAAAATTTATAGCATTTTCTGATAGGAGGATTATTTTTGCACCACCTTGTAGAAGATCATTTCCAACATATTTTCGACAAATATTCATTAAGCGTAAATTACATTTCAATGAAATTTTCGAAAATCGTGTAAGATTTCAGGAACGACAATGCCGCTTATCTTGTCTTCGACACATTAACGATGACAAGTTCCTTTGTACGTAATTCTACACCATATGGAAAATTAATTCCACCATAATATCGTGAACGTTTATTTAAGCGACAATAATAATATCATTTATAAATATAATCGTCGGCGACATTATAGACAAATGTTAGTCATTTTGTCGTCAACTATTTTATATGCGACGATAAAAAAGTAGACATTTCAATGCAATTCCGAACAATTATTGCTTGTTTGGATACAGTAACGATGACTACAACCTTTGTATGTATATAGAAGATAAATTCCACCTTAATTTCGTTTAATATGCGTCGTTTCAAACAAGTGTTGCGCAAATTGCGATAATGTTGCTCATGACATCCATAATGACAAGATCCCTTATTTGTTGTATTATAAATACTTTATAATATTTTACTTTTCAATTTATTAATTTATCTAATCATAATATCTAAAAATTTTATATTAATAATTTTTTTATAAAAAATAATAAAAAACTTTCACTCTGAAATTGAAACCAAATAGTTTCACATTAATTTGACGACAACATTTCAGAAGATTAATTTCACATTATTTTCGCCAACAATGCCGTTTATTTTGTCGTCAACTATTATATAGGCGACAGTATTCAAATACCACATTTTCGTAAACTGTATTATATGGGCTACTATCTCTTTTCTCGGCAACCATTTCAACATCGTTTCCCAACGAGTGAAGCGAAAATTGTTGAAGTCGTCAATGACGTTCATCTTATCGACACACTAACATTAAATTATATATTCAACGACACAATTTCAGAGAAATAATTTCTCATTATTTTCGTTAACTTAGACGACAATATATATGTGTGGTCTTCCAATAAGGACTTCCCAACTTTGACAGTTGATATTGACCATATTGTTGCAACTCCATCTATGGAATTGTCAGTCATTTATTCATAATGTTTTGCCAAATCACCATGGACGGTTATAGCATTTAATAGCACATGTAAATGATAATATTGTTTTATGTTAGGACAACGTTCCGCGCACTTCGCTCATATTACGCGTTGAGGACCATTTCGGGATGAATGGAAACGTCAGCAAACAAAATTGGGACGATACCAATTCACATGAGATCCAAGAGCGTCCAATGCATCCCAAAAAAGTCACTGGATGCATTTGGGGTGGCGGCTCATCGGTCTATATTTCTTCGAGAACGACATTGTCCAGGCCATCACCGTCAACGGCAAGTGCTTCTTTTGGCCTGAATTGGATGACGTGAAAACTAACGAAATGTGGTTTTAACAGCACGGCGCTACGTGCCACACAACTCATGTCCCATTGGACATTCTGCACGAGTGATTTGTGGGTATGATCATCTGACGTGAAGGTATTGTAAAGTGGACACCGAGATCGTGCGATTTGATACCGATAGACTTTGTCTTATGCGAATAAGCCACAAACTTATGCGACCCTCAAAATAACCCATGTTTCAGTCAAATTCAGCCTGATTTATGAGCCAGAGTCATGGAAAATGTTACATTCCATACATAATGGCCTTTTGAATGGATAAAACATTTCGACAACCCTCACACACACACTTTGTTTTATTTAAATGTAAAGATAGGAAGCGCTTAATGAATAACATCCCAGCAGTTCTAAAAGACAGTCCCGAAGTAGTGATTTTACACATCATTTAGGGTGGGAACTAGTTATTTTAATAGCTATGCTGACCCCCTGCTTTTGACTACAATGAGACTGTCTAATAACTGGTCCAAAGTAGTCAACGCATTGGATGTCGTTAATTTTCTCGTTATCGTTTATATAGGCGACAGTATACACATATCACATTTTCGTCAACTATTTTATGGTCGACAAAAAAATATGAAAGCCAGCCATGTTTTAAAATTTTGGTTCAGAATTATTAATTACCAACATTATATTAAGAAATTATAAAATCACTGTTTATTGTTGGTGTTTCGTTAAAAGCTTTATGTTTTAAAACAAGTAAGAGAGCTATATTCGGCTGTGCCGAATCTTGTATACCCTTCACCAAATTATATACTTTAAAATAAAATTTAAAAAAAAAAAATTTATTTTTTAAAAAAAATTTTTTTTAATTTTTTTCAAACTTGTTTTTTAAAAGTTTTTTCCAATTTTAAAATTTTTATTTTTTAAATTTATTAGTAAAAAAAATGTATGACAAAAGAATTTTTTTTGTGAAAAAAAATTTCGGGTTAAAAAATATTTTCCCGATTTTGACCCATTGTAGGTCCAACTTTGTATGGTCTTATATACATCGTTGCAATGGACTTTGAAATATCTATCATTGGATATCCATATTGTCTATATTTATGACTTAGTAATCGAGATATAGATAAAAAAAATAGGCCAAAAATAGAGGTTGTCTCGGATTTTTGCTCATATCCCCGTTATTTATGGACGGATTTCGCTGATTTTAAATAGCAAACTTCTCGAAAGCATGTCTGACAGAATTATTGAGGATTTGGATTCCGAAGATATCTGGGGTCTTCAGAAAATTGATTTCAACAGACAGAAGGACAGACAGACAGACGGTCATGGGATTCATAACGATTCAGAATATATATACTTTATAGGGTCGGAAAATTATATTGTGGAAATTACAAACGGAATGCCAAATTTATATATACCCTTCTCACGAAGGTGAAGGGTATAAAAATAAAGCTGAATTCACCCATGTGTTTCGGAAACATTTTTTTTTCGGAACATTTTTATATGTAGTTTGAAATGTTTCGGAAATGTTTCGGAAACACATGGGTGAATCAGCATAAAGCTTGAATCAGCTTAAAGCTTGTTTGTAGTTCTCATTCCGTCTATAGTATTTAAAATCTTTAGCTTCCCTAAAACATTTGGGAAAAGGTTTTCTTATGATCTGGCCTAAGCAAAAATAAATTTCAGTGAATTTAAACAAATAATATTTAAAATTTCAAAATTAAGTATTACTTCATGAATTTGTATGTATTTCTAAGAAGGCTTGTCCAAATTTCAAAGATTACTTGTCCAACCATATGTTCTATGAATTGATTAGAAATCCATGAAACAAATCAAAGTTTGGTGATATCAAATAAACGAGTACCTTTGATTTATATTTTAAATAAATTTTGTTTTTAATTTATGTTTCCTATCTACGATTAAGTATTGATACAAATAATTAAGTGCACATGTATTCTTAAGTTTGGGTCGGTTTCTATGGCGTTGGATTTGATCTTATCGAGCTTCACCTTGGTTCACATTATCGAACTGTGGATGCAAGTAAAATTGAAATCTATAAACGATCAATTAAGAGTGGTATATTCGGTTGAGCCGAAACTTATATACCCTTCATAAAAGTATATTTTAAGATAAATATTGGAAATAATTGTTGGTAAACAAAAATTTGTTGAAAAAAATGTTATACTAAAAAAATGTTTTTGTTGTTGGTGAAAAAATTAAAGTTTTGGTGAAATATAAATGTTATTGATAAGTAATTCTGGTGAAAAATAAATAAACAATTCGAGCTTTTCCTAATATCTTATACCTCAGCTATTTGTCGCCAGATTCACTCTGTTTTAAATAGTAACCAGTTTGTAAGTTATTTGCTATGTATAATGATCCAGAATATATATACTTTATGTGGTCGCAAATAAAAAATATGGAAATTACAAACGGGATGACAAACTCATTTATCATTTACTCATGGTAAAGGGTATACAAATTTGAAGTTAAACAAAGTTAAAAATATTGTTCTAATATAAAACCCTTTTATTTGGTACTTTCAAGAGATTTGTCTCCTTGGCTATCGTTACTGCTTAAAGGGGGGTTACATGGTATATATTCCATATGTATTAGGACATGTATTCGATTCATATGGAATTCTATGTGTATGTCAAAATTCACGTTATACATACGACTTATAATTTCCACGTTCACACGTACATATGTAATTGCGTGTGACATAACCTCTATTTATGGAATTGTTGTTTTTAACTATATATCATATGGGCAATTCCACGAGAATTAGTACCACGACTGAAATAACAAAAACCCTTGAAACTTTTTTCAAGATGATTTGAATAGAAAAAAACACTAAAATGTATTTAGAGCTTATTATAACATTTTAAGTGCACAAATACTAGTTTAAACTTACTTTATTTAATTTTTTAATTTAATTGGTATGTTTTAGGCTAAAATTGCGGCGAAAACTAAGCTCCCAATTAGCATGTAGTATGAAATGAATATGACTCTGTTTTTTTGCTATTATGAAATTGTTTATTAGAACCGAATATATATTTTCTATTTATTTTTTTAGTTTTTGTATACATACACACAGAAAACAGATTCGTGATAGCAACCGAATTTGTTGCCAATCGAATGATTTTACCTTAGTAAACGAATTTTACAGTTGTGGCTACAAAATATTAGAAGGCGTAACAAAATTTTGGTTGCTTCAACCGAAATTCTTTTTTACCAACTGACTTTCTGTTGATAGAACCGAAAAATGCTATGTGTGCAATCGAATCATTCGATTGGTAACAAATTCGGTTGCTATCACGAATCAGTTTTCTCTGTGTATATTTACAGAATATACATTGTTTTACTATAAGAGAAAAATCTGTCACGTACGGTATGTTACGTACGATATTAAATTGTATTTATTATAAAATCATCCAAAGATGGTTTTTATTTAAATATGACGGATTGTAAAGGACAAATATTTGGTTTAGTGTAACAAATTAAAAGAAATCCTAACGCCCCTCACGATTCGCAAATTTTCGCATATTTCTACGTGTACCTCAAAATGATTTCCGTTTTATGTCACGTACGATATACCCTTATTTTGGACAACAATGTTTCGAAAGAACTTATTATATTTTTAAAATATAGTACCTTCTGTATGGAACATAAAGACCAAATTATTTTTCAGATACTATTATTTTTGCAAAATCTATTTCACTCTTTAGGCGTACAAATGTCACGTACGATGACATGGAATTGGCCATATAATACATTTTTAAATCACAATAAATATACATATTTAATTTGATGAAACTTATTTTTTATGATTTTTCTATACTCTTACATATATAAGTTTGTCATTCCGTTTGTAATTTCCGCAATATAATTTTCCCACCCTACAAAGTATATATATTCAGGATCCTTATAGATAGCGGAGTCGATTTAGCCACGTCCGTCTGTCAGTTGAAATCAATTTTCTGAAGACCACAGATATCTTTGGGATCCAAATCTACAATAATTCTGGCAGACATGCTTTCGAGAAGTTTCCTATTTAAAATCAGCCAAATCCGTCCATAAATAACGGAGACAACCTCTATTTTTGGCCTATTTTTTATCTATATCTCGAGTCATATCTCTAAGTCATAAATATAGACAATGTGGATACCTAATGATAGATATTTCAAAGTCCATTGCAACGATGTATATAAGTCAGGAAAAATATTTTTTAACCCGATTTTTTTTCACAAAAAAAATTTTAATTTAATACATTTTTTTCACTAATAAATTAAAAAAAAAAATTAAATTAAATTTTTTTTAATTCGAAAAAACTTAAAACAATTTCGAAAAAAAAAAAATTAAAAACAAAAAAAATTTTTAATTTTATTTTAAAGTATAATTTGGTGAAGGGTATATAAGATTCGGCACAGCCGAATATAGCTCTCTTACTTGTTTTTCACTAACAATATTAAGCAAAGTTGTAGCTACGGTAAAGCTGAACAACATATCAATGCAATCTGAATATATCTAGGCACTCTAAATAGCTCACAAAACTCACTGTGTACTTCGTTGTTTTACTATTTTTTGGCACTAAAACAAACATTTTTTGTTAAATATACAGTAGTGGTCAAAACATTTGCAACTGAGATCGCATTTTAACTTTTCATTGGCCAATTTACTCTAAATCACATTTCGATACAAACATTTATTTTTTTCATGTCATCATACATTGTTTTTGTTAAAAATATAAAAAAAAATAAATTCCGTTAAAGTAAAACAACAAAAAATTAATTTTAAAAGATGTATTCAAAATACAGCTGTTCAAAACATTTGCAACTCTTATTACTTTACTCTTAACTATGCTATTAACACTAACAAATGCTAGGAAATAACGGTAATCGCATTTGTTTTATTAATTCGTGATTTCGATCTTTGCATTTTATTAAAAAACTCATCATAATTATTTTACTATAAGAGTTTTAATAAGATATTGGAAGCATTAACCTCGTAAGAATTACTTTTGTGAAAAATGGCAAGAAACAAATACAATTCCGATTTCAAGGTGAAATTTTTAAATGACTTTAAAAGTGGACTTTCTCAAAAAGACATTTCCTTAAAATATTCCGTTCCAAAATCAACAATTTGTCGCATTGTTAATAGTGGTAACATCCATACAACTCACAAAGGAGGAAGACCCCGTATTACTACTGTAAGAGAAGACAGAAAAATTAAGAATTTTTTCACGAAATATCCTAAAGCAGTTCCTAGAGAAGTTAAAACCGAACTTTCCATAGATTCCAGTCTTTCCACAATTAAAAAAAAGAGCCCGAGAATATGGTCTTAAAAGTTTTAGATGCACTAAAACCCATTGTGTCGGAAAAAAAAATAGAAAATCTCGGCTTAAATTTGCCCGCAACCATTTGAATTGGACTCAACTGCAATGGAAAAACGATGAGTCCAAATTCAACCTCCGGGGTTCAGATGGAAGAGCCTACATTCCACGACCAGGAGGCGAAAAGTTTAATCCCAGATACATAACCGACACAGTGAAATACGGAGGTGGAAACATTATGGTGTGGGGGTGTTTTTAGGGAAATGGGATTGGCCCAATTCTCCGGATTACTAATAAAATGACGGCTACAATATATAGAGACCTTCTAAGCTCAGTTATGCTTCCAGATGGAGAATGGGAAATGCCACTTTCATGGACATTCCAGCACGATAACAACCGTAAACATACGGCAGGTGTTGTAAAAGTATGGTTGGAGGAAAATAATATTAGTGTCATGTCGTGGCCGCCACAATCTCCCGATCTCAACCCGATTGAGAACATGTGGATGATTGCAAAACGGAATATTGGTAATAAAGTATTCCGAAATGGTGATGAACTTTTTGCAGAGTTGGAAAAGCAGTGGAATGAAATTCCCGAAGATTATATTAAAAAGCTAATAGCCTTAATGACTAAAAGATGTTCCGAGGTAATAACAAATAACGGCTATACTACAAAATACTGAATAATGAAATCGATTTTTGGATTTGTATAACATTTTCTTTAAGAGTTGCAAATGTTTTGAACACTTGTATTTAGACTAATTTTGTTAAACTTTATTTTTTTATTGTTGTAAATTTATGAATATTTTTTTTGTTTTTGTAAAATAATATGCAATAACTGAATTTTATAAAAAGAAAATAAAAAAACTTATGCTGAAAGTCTTTGTTAAAAAAATAAAGAATTAGGCAAAATGTGATTTCAGTTGCAAATGTTTTGAACACCACTGTATATACACCCGAACATACTTATAAGTATGTGCTGTTCTCTATTGTGCTGCAATAACGAAGAATGGGCAAAACATTATCGGTATGATCCGTGCGCATCACGCAAGGCCGGCTTGATGCTTGAAAAGAGTAAATATAAGCTTTTTCTATAAGTTTTTGATATCGGTGGAAACCTTACTTGAATATTAACATTTTAGTGAAATAAAATAATTCTGTGTTTTTTGGACGTCATTTATCTTACAAACTAAAAAGATTTTAATATGGAGATTTTCTATCAAGAAAAATATAAACTTTGAATTAATGTAAAACGGTTACAGACATCACAGTAAAATTTGGAAGTAATATATATCTAAATGTTCAATGACGTCACTATTGTTGTCATTCTTTGTTTTCAAACACCGAAATTCCTAAAACGGGGAAAATGTGTTCCAAAAACTGAGTTTTTTTTTTTTTGAAAAGTGCCCACTTTGACATTATTTACAGTATGATAGTAAAAACGCTTTGCATGTTTATAAGCAACATATAGGGCTATACGAGGTGTTTTGCGTTTTTTTACTCAAACTTAAAATTTTGTTTCAAAATTGGCTAAGTTTGGATAGGACTGGGTGGTACAATGTCCGCTGAAGTGAGTCAAATTTTACTTTATACGTTTTTGCAAAAAAGTGAAAAACATTTTTTTTTCCTATATTTTTTCAAAGAAGGTCGACGAAAAAGCTGTTTTTTTTGGAAAAAAATGTTAACAAAATTTGTTTGGCGGACTATTAACTATAATATTGCCATATTAAGTTAAGTGGTATCACCAAGTCTAAATTAGCTGTTGGCCAAAAACTGATGACACCATTTTTTGAGGGCCCTCTGATTTTCAGAATCTTTGGGGGCCCATAAAAAAAACTGGGAACAAGCACTCCAGCTCCCGTTTCGTCAAAGCACAAGGCCAATTCTTAACTATTGCTGGCTTATATTTGGAAAATTCATGTTTTTCACACGGTCAATTCAATGTGGCTTGCTCTAGAGTTGGCACACCAAATAATTTTTATATATTTTTACTCCAAATCAAAACACAAGAAACATTGTATATCCCCTGGCCTTAATATGAAATCATAAATATAATATCCCTCCCTCTCCAAATTTAAGTAGCTGAAAATCAGCAACTTATAGATGACAGACCCTATAGACTCCATTGCATCCAGAAAAACGCATTGTTCATATTATTCGTGACATACGGCCACCAATGCTCAAAAAAATGGCTTAAAATTGGACATCCAGAATGTACTTCGCCATATTCACGAAGTCATTTTTTAAATGTTAAGTTTAAAAGTACCAATATTATTACAACGTTACTAGTATCAAACAAAAAGGACGATCGTATAATATTGTTCATCTCTTGATAATATTGATGTGAACGACATGTGGTTTCAACAAATTGCTTTATATCAGACAGCGCGTGATACAATGTAATAACTGTATGAAACATTTTCTGGTCGTGTACACTTTTCTTTTCCTTTATATTTATGGGGTTATTTGAACTCAATGGCCTATGACTGCATTTTGGCAAAATGGTCATGGAAAATGTCCACAAAAGAGTGCGGCGCATGTGCCTGCAAAGCAACATTTTTAGTAAATTTCATGGAATGAAGTTGTATTTCCTGTTTGTAATGATTGATATCATTGACGTATTGTTTTGTCAAGATTGATAGCAATTTTTAACAGGTTTATTGCTTTATAAATTGCTAAAGAAGACAAAAACAAAACAATTTTCAAATGTTATAATCCAAATGAAATAACTTTTATTTACGCTTATTTGACTCATAAATGCAATAAAATTTAATCAATATAAGTTGTAAATTTAAAAAAAAAAATTTACGATTGGGGTTTCATTATGAGACACAGGAACCTATTAGGAATTCAGCTTATTACCACTTCTTCAAAAATATTTTCTGTTTGAACAATTGGTGTCGAAATCAAAAGATCAAACTTTAATTTGAGGACATTTCTTATTTGTCTAAACTTTTAGATCGTCATTAACTAACAACTTTAATCACATAAAATCAATGTTGTAAAAAATTACAATTTGCACACGTTTAAATTGTGTTGTTTATATTATTGTACCTAAGAAAGTGATAAAATTACATTTTATCAATGAAAATAATCAGATTACATACTGATTGCACTGTCCAGTGCACTCTAAAAACTTTTATTAAATTAATAAATTCTTATGTTATTGTTCATTAAATGGAGCAACTCGTGTCACTTGGAGTTTGAGAAACCAAAGAAAATATATTAAAAAAAAAAATCAAAAACAAAATAAAAAAAAAACTTCAAACTTGATAAGAAATAACACCAAAAAAAAAAAAAAAAATACCATGTGATAAACAATCGATAAGCACAAAATTATCGATTAAAAGAATTTTGCGATTTGATATAGAATACAATATAAATTTAGTTTATACGTAAATAAATATAGAAACAAGCGTGTTAGTACTTATTGTATTGGAGATATACAGAGTAAGCATTATTATATGTACACATGTATTTGGATTAATCTTTTTTTTTTTCTTATTTAGCAAAACTGATTAGACATCTAAAATTTCATATTAGTTGTCATTATAAATAAATAAATGAAATATAATGACAAGCCAAATGAATAGCGCAACAATAAAATCATATATTTTCCATAATGTAAAGTGTGTTTTTTTAAGCCCGATAAAACGTACGACAGTTACGGGTTAACTGTCAAACGAACTGTCATACTATGCTCACTTTTTGAGATTTATAATCAGTATGCACGGGCAAATCATCAGGAATAGATTAAAGCTTTAACAACGCTATTAAAGTATCCAAATTTACTCTGAAAATCAATTCGCTCGATTCGCAACTTATAGACGACTAATTTTTGGCTTAACCGGTTTGTTAATAAACTAAATTGCCGCATATAGAGTGAGAACAATCATCAACAGACTCCATTACATCCAGAAAACTGCACCGTTTGATGCGGTTTACACGCTGGTGGCATCTCGGAACTTATTTCTTTAAAATTGGCCATAAAAAAATTGTTTGATTCAAATTTACTTTTTTGTGTTCTTTTACTATTTTAAGTTGTAACGGGCTTAAAAAACACCTTTTACGTACATACATATACATATGTATAAATAGGTAATGTGTAGCTAATTGTCAAATTTTTTGAGCCTATTTTCTCTTGTCATAATTTATTCATATTTTTCTTTATCAGTAGAGAATTTTTCCTTACGCCAAAATAGTGGGCGTGATATTAGCCCACACGAATTTAGGGCTATAACCAGCACCACGCGTTGGCAAATGTTGTATTATTATAAAAACCTCACCCACAAAAACGATATATTAAAGTCAAAATTTTTTCACCTTTATATTTTTTTTTTTTATAGTAAAACAGCGGATTCTTTCCCGTTACCGCAATTTTTAAGCATAGATTCGAGCCAGGTTGATATATTTATAAAAATAAAACTATTTGCGTTTTTTGGATAAGCAAAATATAAAAAAATTATCTCCAAACTTTTGTGGGTGAACTTTTTTGACAACCGCGAAAAAGTAATACCATTTTTTTAAATAACTTTCAATGGTCTATTCGAATATGCTAGAGCCATTTTGATATTTGCAAAAAAATTTTAAAAAGGAGCTTCTAGCGATAAAAAAAAACCAAATAGTATAAAATGTTGTCAACTAATTGCTTTCGACACCGAGAAACTGGGAATTGCAAATTATCATATTAAAAAATGTTGCATCAAAAAAGTTAAGCTTTTTTAAAAATGTCAAAAATTCATTAATTGTATTAAAATCATTCATATTTGGAAGGATGGTACTTTACAGCACGATCATGGCTTATTATGATTTTTAGGAACAGCCTGGAAATAGGATACATTCCTAAAGAATGAAAGAGGTTACAGTGGTATTTATCCCCAAAGCGGGAAAGGTAAACCATAGTACCGCTAAGGACTATAGACCGATCAATCTGTCATCGTTTTTATTGAAAACACTGGAAAGATTGATCGATATCCATGTCAGAAGCATCCTCTCCCCTGACAATTTCTGTAGGGCACAACACGCATACCTTAAAGGGAGGTCGGTGGAGACAGCCTTGCATGACGTTGTTGAAACTATAGAGGGGACACTTGACAAGAGGGTGCGTTTAATAATGTGAATATATCCGCAATAGTTGATGCACTGGGTGACTTAGGTGTTGATCAGCGGATAAAAAATTGATTCGAAAATATGCTTAAGAGTAGGGCCATAAACTCTAATATGGGTATTGGTAGGACAAGGAAAGTTGTGACAAGGAGCACACCACAAGGTGGTGTCATCTCTCCACTTCTGTGGAATCTTGTCGTAAATAAAATCCTTTTCAGGCTCAGTAGGACAGACACCAAAGTAGTCACATATGCTGACGATGTTGTGCTTCTTATTCAAGGGAAATTTCTTCCCACAATAAGTGAATTCATGGAATCAGCTCTCAGCGTTCTACTATCATGAGCCAGAGAAAACGGTCTAGGTGTCAACTCTGCCAAAACTGAACTGGTTCTTTTCACCAGGAGATACAAAATCCCAGAGTTCAGACCTCCACGACTGGATGATAGTTTTCTAAAGATTTCAAGCGAAGCCAAATATCTTGGCGTAATTTTGGACTCAAAGACAGAAAGAGGCACGGCCTCGGGAATTTTCTCCGATGAACTGGAGAAGAATCCGGAAACTGAATCTCGAAAATTCGACTATACGTAATTACTTGGACAGCCTTGCATCCGGGCATCCGGGGAAATGAAGTATCCGACGAATGCGCAACGAACGGGTCGTCCCTAGACGTATCTCTTGAGCAAAGGGATATTCACACTCCTTTGGTGAACGTATCAAAATTGATAAATGAATGGGCTTTGAGTGAGACGGAACTCAGGTGGTCAAATATCATCACTTGTAGAATATCCAGATTGCTCTGGCCCACTCTGACAGAGAATAGGACTAAGACTCTTTTGTCTCTTAGTAGAAATTCGATCAGCGTATAATCACTGGGCACCTTATGATTGGACGCATGTCGGAACGTATGGGTTACCCACGTTATAGCTATTGTAGAAGTTGTTTGGATGAGGAGGAGGAAGAATCGGTACAACACGTTATTGGGCTCTAAAGATAATGGCGTTAAACAATTTTAATTCCATGATATTATCGTTTTCTCAGAAGAACAATTATAATTTTAAAACTTTAACTATGGAATTCTTAGTATAATTTTAAGACTCCTAACTGCTGGGAACTAAATTGTGTATGTTTTGAGCATTGAGCGATCCATAGTTAATTATTTTATATTTCAGCACAAAAATATCAGTGCAAATTTTTTAAATTTTTGGTCATATTTTGATTTTTTTGAAGCAAATTTTTTTGGCGCTTATTTTCAAATAATAAATGCATAAAAATACCTCTGCATATCTCTTCTGCATAGTCAAGGTCATGCAGCCGTTGGTTCAGGTGCTATAGGATTCCATTTGATGCCTCGATGTGTGTCTTACGGATTACTGTGTCAAGAAATAAGGTGAACTGCACTGGTTATAGCGTACATCCTTGTTTCACGCCAGTGTTTATATCAAAAGCCATGCTCGTTTTACATGTAGCGTTTCGGTATAGCTTCTTTATAAGTTATATGAGAGTCAGGATTTCCAATATTTTCCAGTGTGGCCATATTGCCTTTCTATTGATGATATCTAATGCTCTTTCGAAATCTACAAAAACTAAGAAGAGCGGGGAGTTGTAACCTGCGGACTGTTCGATTATTATGCGATGACAAATGGATTACAATAACCCGGAGCGTAAGAGTCCTAGCAAAAGGGTCCTATCTATTATGAGCTGCTGAAATCTGGATAGACCATCACAGGGAACCATTACCGAATACAACTGATTCGTTTGAAGTAGAGTTTCCAGTTCGGTTTTAACCGAAACCGCGGTTTTTCATGGCCTAAAACCGACAATTATTCTTAGGTTTTTACTTTTAATCTAATTTCAGTAGAAAAATTCAAAATTTCGAAATAAGAAACAAATGATTTTTTCAATATCTCTAAAAACAGATCGGTAAAATATCTTAAGATTTCTTTAAATGTTTTAAATTGTATTACAATAATTGCTTCAGATGATGTAGCAGGCTAGGCAGGAAAACCTGTTAATAAAGAATGACACAAACTCATTTAAAACTATTGATCAAACGTGTATTTCCTGACAATTAAACTTCAAATGACAGTTTATTTCTTTAATTTAAAAAAAAATAATGCAACATTTTTGTAACACAGACTTAGTTATTTTCAAATATTCGATAAAAGTATGGAGTACTAGCTGACCCGGTGCGCTTCGCAATCCCAATTGCATGAAAGAAAGAGTACTATTAAGTCTCTCTTTGTGAATTAATAGTAATTCAGGATAACATGTCTCTAGTTTCATGTTTATTGATTCATTGTAATGTGGATTCTAGCTCATTCGAAACGTATTATTATAATAAAAAAGAACCATTTAGACCCACATTTTGTATTCCCACTCAACATCATGATTCTGGGTCCATTATTATAGAAAAGGCTAAAGAAAGGTATC
This sequence comes from Calliphora vomitoria, assembly GCA_942486065.2. Lineage (NCBI taxonomy): Eukaryota > Metazoa > Arthropoda > Insecta > Diptera > Calliphoridae > Calliphora > Calliphora vomitoria. Next base: position 63,991,598 of record OW818032.2, on the reverse strand, counting down.
ACGTTTTGTAAATTCTAACTCATTTATAATCATGTGTGCCTAATTTTTATACCCTACACCACCAAAGTGGGGAGGGTATATTGGATTTGTGCAGATGTTTGTAACGCCCAAAAATATTAGTCTAACACCCACCTTAAAGTATACCGATCGACTCAGAATCACTTTCTGAGTCGATTAAACGATGTCCGTCCGTCCGTCCGCCCGTCCGTCTGGCTGGTTGTCCATGAAAACCTTGTGCGCAGAGTACAGGTCGCAATCGGTCATAAATCTTTAATTTATATATGTATCTACACAAGTTTTTCTCCAAATAAGTTTTATATATACAGAATTCATGTCACCAAATTTTATGATGATCGGTTCATAATTAGTCTTAGCTCTTATATAAGGCCTGCTTCCGATAATTACTTTAACGATCATAAATCTCCTAAAAATAACTTTCATATAGACGTTAATCACACCACCTAATTTCATGGTGATCGGTCCATAATTGGTCATAGCTTCCATATAAGGCCCACTTCCGAAAATCGCTCACGAATATAAATTATTGAAATTTTGAAAGAAAATATTTTTGCTCATTTACTTAGTGTAGGGTATTATATAGCGGGCTTGACCGACCATACTTTTTTACTTGTTAATTTTTAGGTTTATTATTATAAAATAGTCAAAAAGTATTATTAATTGGAAGAAAGTACCTGTGAGTCCCTTTTTCAGATTCTAACTCGGTCTGGAGTTTAATATTAGTTTAATTTTCATTATTATAGAAATTTCAAAAAATATCATTTGAAGAACGAAAAAATACTAATAGTTTTTGTTACCTCAATGTCATATAGATGGCTTAATGACTTTCTTTCTTTACTCAAAAGCATATCAGTAAAATAATTTAATATAATAAAAAGTACCATTAGAGGAAAAAGTACCAATTTTCCACACTTGAGCCACCGTCAAGTTTTAAATCAAAGTAATTTCCTTATTCTAGATTCAATATTATATTAGAAAATTCAAAAGAACGAAAAAATACTCCTTAGTTTGGTTTAGTTCTCCATTTTTGGTATCATAATACAATTGAGCACCCTATTCTTGATTATTTATTTACTGAGAAGCATTTTAGTCTACTTTAATGTATATATGCTAACTAATTTAATATATTAAAAAGGTACCATTAAAAGAAAAAGTACCAATTTTCCTTTATCCTTTTGAACACCCGTCAAGTTTGAACTTTAAATTTGTTTAGCATTTCCTATATTATCAACTGATTTTGTTTCTATAACACTGAATATTTAATAAATTATCACAAAACCGAACTGAACCAAAATCGATCGGTTTCAAATTTTTTAAAACCGAAACCACGGTTTTGAAATTCTTTGGTTTTTTGGAAAGTCTAGTTTTAATATACGGCCAGGCATGAAACCGTAATTTTCCATCATGATAACACTCGGCCACATATTGCAAGGCCTGTTAAAAATGATTTAGAAATAAGTGGTTGGGAAATTTTGTCTCACCGGCCTTTTAATCCAGACCTAGCCCCATCCGACTGCTACGTTTTTATAAACTAAGTGTCTGCAGTTTTGAGGAACATTATCTGTATCTGCTTTAAAATTAATTCTCAGATTTGTTGGTACATTTATAATTTGTAACATTTCTAACATATGTATAACGACATATGTAATTACTTTCTGCATTTAAAACTGATATATTTTCAAAGACAGGATAGTGATTCAAATTACCACAATGTGATTATGCTATTATGCTGTTTTTTGTGAAGAATTTTCTCTGTGTTTTTTTGAACTGATTTGTGTCCTGCTATTCTATTTTTAAGTTTATTTTTTGTTGTTCCTATATAAACTTTATTACACGTTTCATTATTGTTTCCACTGCATGGTATTTTATAAACTACATTCGACATATCTAACTTTTGTATTCAATATTTTGTTTTGCTAAATAATGTTCCTACTGTATTAAACATTTTATGAGCCATTTTATAATACTTTTTATCAAATATATTTGATCTTTCTAATCATACTGATATTTTACTTTCTTCTTTTTAGAGCTCCTTGAATATTTCGAATTTTAATTCGAATCTTCGAACAAATTTGGAAAAGCTTATATTCTGATACTAAAATTAATATTGATGTTTTTTTTCAAAATGTTTAAGTTCGAAATAAAACTTTTATTTTTTTTTTACTATTTTTAACAGCTTTAAACAATTTCCGAAAATAATATTGCATTGTCATCAGGTTTATACATGGTCTAGAGATTATTTTAACAGTTTTAACAATTTGTATACCCTACATCACCATAGTGGGGTGGGTATATTGGGTTAGTGCTGATGTTTGTGACGATCGACCTATAATTAGTCATAGTATCCAAAAATCATTTTATCGAACATAAATATCTTAAAAAATATTGGTATTCAAATAAGATTCAATACAAAAGAAAACGGTTTATAATCATATACTTGGTGTAGGATATCATATGTTAGGGCTTGGCCGACTATACTTTTTTAATTGTTCGAACATATTTTCGAATTTTGGAATATGATTTCGAAATTCCGAAATCAATATTGCATTGTCATGCATGAATGGCAAATATCTGCCTATTCGGACGAGAACTGGTACAAAATTCAGTTACAAATTTTGACCTAAGCTAACATACAAACAAATATTTATTTTTTATTTTTTTTTTTTGTATTAGCGCCTAAATACATATGGGGGTTTCGAACGGTCTCCTATTATGTCATAATGTCCTAATATAATAATAATAAAAAAGACTTCCGACTCTATAAATTGTTTTCAATGAACTTCTACTTAAGCCGGACATGCAAGCTCCTTGAAGCTATTTCGATGAATTCTTAGAAATTTTTATATAATAATTTAGTAATAATTTTGGAGACAAAGCCGTAATGGTTTAATATGCTCAATGTAGTGTACTACTTAATAATAATTGCTCGACTACCACACCTCTATAGTATTTTTAGTTTTATTTGTCAAATAATCCCATAAAAGTACTCGCACTTGTTTAAATTGCTTTAATAAAAATAAATTTAAATAAAACAATAAATTTAAATAAAACAATAAATTCTTCAATATTAAATAAATTAATTCACAAATGTTCTGAAATTTATTTTGTTATCAGTTATTGTATAAAGAGGGTGATTTCGTGGACAAGTTAATATTTTGGGTTTTTTCAGAAGAAAAAGTATTTAAAACTAATGCCGTAATTTGCAAAAACAATTTGAAGTGATAATTAATTAAAAAGTATTACAATGGTTTACCAGGAACTTAAATAAGTATCTGAGAAAGAATCAAATAGAATTTTAATCATACAGGGTATCGAGAGGAGGACTGAAATTGCATCTAAAATCATAACAATGCTTTGCAATGTTGAGTTTTGGTCATATAGATATTCATAAAATATAGAGCATACCTACCGTTAAAATACCGTTATCCCTAAAATACCTAGACAGCCGTTCCCGCTTTGTTAAATTATCATTACTGAAAAAATCAAACATACTGCAAAATATATGTATAATTTAGATCAGTCAATCAGAAGAACAAATAGCCGCTTTGTTTAAATCATAACTCGTCAAGCAACATTTATGTTGCCAAAAAGTAAGTACCAAAATATAACAAGTAGTCCGACACTTTGACAGCAATACCTAACTCTAAACATGTGTTAATGAAAAAGTACCCCATCGGGAAAAAATTCGAGGTCTTCACTTTGTAGGCATTCTAAAAGACCTGTTTACACATTCTAAAAGATGCGATACTCATTCTACTCTGCCTTCTTGCAGAAGACGTTCTAGAAGGGCTATGCCTTCCGTTCTTGTTATTCTTTGTATAACAAGTAGTCCAACCATAGATAAAATGATATCATCTCCGATCATAGATAAATAGACATAGATCGGCAACTCTCTTGTCAAAGACCTAACTCAGTTGCCAAAAACCTAAGTGGTGAGAATGTATTAGTAAAAAAAAGTTTTTTGAGATAAAACACGCATGTGTGATTTTTTTAATAATATTTTTGTTTGAGTTTTTCTCTAGTTTCCGCTCTAAGTGTATTTCTCTATGAGTCCAACTGTCTATTTTTTTAAATTACTCTCCCACATATACGGGTTCCGTGTGAAGAAAGGTGCTCAACCTTTCTGAGAGAATTAAACACATAAAAATATGTACAGATTTAAGCATCTCAAAAGTCTCTAAATTTTAACTACAAATTGTCGAATAAATAATGTTTATACACGTAAATTCACTAACACACATTATTCTACATATTTTTTCATCACATTCAGAACTATTTTTGTTTCCGAAACATATCCATTCCACACCCGTATATGTGAGAGAGTAATATTGAAAAATAGAGAGTCGGACTATTTGTTATACTTTGTACTCAGTTAGTGTTACACGAGCTTTACATGACCAAACATTGTCATTGTTGAATAATATTTCAATAATAATGAAAAACTATTGGAATCTTAACCTAAATATAAATAACGTTGTTAATACCACTGCAATATCAAACCAAAGTAATCCTCGAGTTTTATCATCTGGCTAGCTTTAAAGTTTTAACTTTTCCTAAACATATATGTCCCTCAAAAGATAGCAGCTAATTTGCAAAAGGATTGTTGGAACATTGTAATCCCTATTTCTAATGTGTCATTATTCTCAAGAGTCTTGATTGTTTTCTCTGCAGTTTTTCTATGTTAGATAAGGAGGCTATTCCAAATTATCTACTTTGGATTCAAATTGTGGACTCATGTTAGACGCGACATGATAATAGAGTTCTTTTTGTCTAAATTAGATGTTATCTACGCCAATATGTAGATAACATGTGGTTTCACTAAGACGATTTCAAAAGCCATATAGACCGTAAACCAATTCAATTATTGCATAAGACATTTCTTGGCCGTGTACTAGGGTATTGAATCGATTAACCGTTAATCGGTTAACCGATTAATTTTGTTCGGTTAACTTTTCGAATAATTTAAAATTGCTGATTTTCAAATAACATATAATCCGTTTAATTGGTGTCGATTAACCGACTATTAATTTTTTATATTTTTTTCTGTACTATACATAGAAGTGTTGTTTTAACCACACAATTTTTATTTCTTAACTCATAAACATTCGCTTCTAGCAATAGTTTTTTGAAGTATAGCTCTAAAACTGAAACTAAGGCATTTGGAAATGACATTTTTTCTAGAAGGTTCCGTGATGAATTTTGTCGTAATAAGTCGGAGGAAGACATGATACTAGACAAAACTGAAGAAATTACTGAAACGAGTCTTTTATCAGAACTTAATCAAACTACTTTAAATAGTTTGATTAAGTTCAAAATCCAAAAAGGACAATAATAGTATAATGAAGGATTTTATATATTTAAAAACAAGTAAGAGTGCTATATTCGGGTATGACGAATCTTATATACCCTTCACCTTTGTTGTGGATGCATTAATTCCCCATTTTCTGCTTATAGCATCCTAAATATATCAAGAAAACTGATGAACAGATAATATTGTAGAAGTTACAAACGAAATAACAATCTTATATATACCCTTCTCACGAAGGTGAAGAGTATAAAAACAACAACGCCAAACGAAACGAAACAAAATACGCAAAGCAATGAAACCAACTCACATCCAATCATTTGTACTTTTTGTTGCTTTTTTGTCAAAGCATGCAATAAATTGTCTTTTTTTGATGAAATTTTCAAAGGTTGCCTCGGATTTTTGATCATATCTCCGTTATTTATGAACGGATTTTGATGATTTTAAATAGGAAACTTCTCGAAAGCATGTCTGACAAAATTATTGAAGATTTGGGTCCCCAAGATATCTGGGGTCTTCAGAAAATTGATTTCAACAGAAAGGCAGACAGGCAGGCAGGCAGGCAGGCAGACAGACAGACAGACAGACAGACAGACAGACAGACAGACAGACAGACAGACAGACAGACAGACAGACAGACAGACAGACAGACAGACAGACAGACAGACAGACAGACAGACAGACAGACTTTATAGGATCGGAAAATTATATTGTGGAAATTACATACGGAATGACAAATTTATATGTATATACCTTTCTCACGAAGGTGAAGGGTATAATTACTGAACAAAGAACTGAGAGTGAGTGAGTGAGTCAGTTTTGTTTTCCAAGTCAAGTTTTATTAACATTTAAAAAAAATCGTTTCTTAAAAGATTATTTCAGAAGAAAAAATTCGTGGTTTTATTTTCAATTTAAAATAGAAATTATTCGGTTAATCGAATAATTTAAAATTAACCGATTAAATCTAAACCCCGATTAATTATTCGCTCGATTAACCGATTGCAAAACCGGTGAGCAAAATTAGTCTGTGAAAACGAACCACCAGTGCTTGGAGGAAATTCAATGCTACTTCAACGTAATTCATCCACATTTATGCAAAATAGTTAGAGAATTTTTCGACAAGAATTTTTCGGCCATTTCCCTGTGTACCATTGAGGTCAATTGATCAGATATTAGTGACATTTACTATCTATAAGGAATACTTCGTAAAAATGCATTTTGTTGTAGTGTCAGCCTTAAACTTTGGGACAGAGTAAATATTTTTAACATATTTTACTCTCAGTTGAGCCTCTAGTTCTACCCTATAGTTTGGGGTGTGTGATGATGAATTTGTCAAACAAATACTCTTTTCTGGTAAGTAAAACAAGCTACGTGAAAACAAAAACAAATCTAACATGTGTCTTTTCTTCTTTTCCAATATCGCAGAGAGAGCGTTCTGCTTCGATCGGAACAAATAGTATTCGGACGGGGCAAGCTCTGGACTATAAATCGGGTGAGGCAAAAGTTCCCAAAAAACTTGTTTTGTAAATACTTTTTAGCAGGTATTTCAACATGCTTACGCTTCGGGTTATCGTAATGGATCCATTTATCATCTCAATGATTCGGTGCCAAAATGATTTTCTTTTATAGCGTTCAAGCAGCATTTCGGACATGCAAAATTGTCTTTCAAGGTCTCTAGTTTTCAATTCGTATGGTATCCAATTTCCCAGCTTTTGTATGAATTCTGCTGCTCGCAAACGTTTTAAAATTGCCGCTTGAGTAGCTCCCAATGATTTTGCAAGCTCTTGTTGAGTTTTACAACTATCTTCTTGGAGTAATGCCTCCAATTCTTGGTCTTAAAACTTTTTTTGACTGGCCTGGGCGATATTTTTCTTCGGTGTGAAAATCACCAATTCTGAACCGAACAAACGCTCTCTCGTACGATGAAACCGATGGAACATATTTATCATAAGCTTTAATGAGCAAGCGGTGTGTTTCAGCGGCATTTTTTTTTTTTTTCAAATTAAAGAAGTAAAGCAAAGCTTCCCGCATATGACGCTTTGTTGGCACAAAATTCAACATTTTCGAAGCAAAAAAGGCTTTGAATAACTGACAGATATGTTCCTTTCAAAATTACATATAAGTTATCAAAAACAAAAACCGCTTGCATTTGTAAACCCCGCTATTTTAAGTCATACACACAATAAATCTCAAAAATGACGTCAAATTAATAGTTTTTGCTTACTAGATGAAGAGTAAGATGTCATAATACCAGCCAATAGATAACACGAGAAGATTAAAGTGTTAAATGATCCCAGCATAAATTGTATAACATTTTTTCCATAACATTTTTAAAAGAACTGATTTTGCTAGTTTGCATTACCAAACTGTTTTTAAAAATGAATGCGAATCTCATTAATTTTGGATGTGTATTTTGCTATAAAGATGATGGGATAAATATTTCTCAGTGTTATATGAGGAATGAAAAACTCACTCACTCATCGTTTTTGTAAATTAAATTATGGCCAAAACTGTCGCTATTGCTTCAAATACGAATTACTAACCTGAAAAACCCAGCACAGTCGACTTTAAATTACTCATATTCCAGCCTCTAATAAAACTATGTAAGTATGTCAAATTTTTTTTTACCTATCAAAAAGTTGTTTTGTTTACAATTTTTAAACATTTAATCACAATTTATTAATGTAATTTAAAAATTTGTTTTTACTAATTTCTACTCATATTAACAAAACCCTTAACAAAATATACTTGCTATCAAATTGATAGAAGAACGTGTAACCCATCAGGTTATTTTAACTGAAAAAGTGAAGAAAAAAAGTTATCGAGAAAAAAGCTAAACTGTTTATACCAATTACATAGTATATTTGTGTACGTTTTAATCATTTTAAAACAAAACTTTTTTTTATCAATTTGTTTTATTTTATACACATTATTGTTGTCAAACTACGATTAAAACAAGTGCTAACTAAAAACGTAAGTATTTCTATTATTTTGGCGTTTACGTTTTTTAATAACAGTTTTTTTCACTTTTTTGTGCTTTTTTTTTTTGTTCATCATAAATTCTTAAAAGTCTGATAACCCATTCTGTTGTTATCGCATCCCCGAGTACTTCAAATGAATGATTCTGATACTATATAGTTATTTAGTTAGTTAGTTAGTTCGTTGTTATTGCTATTTAGGTACTTGATATGAACTTTTATACCAGAAGAGTGTAAGTGGGTATGTGTGTCTACAACAAATATCTACAAAATACATTCATATGTAATTTCAAATAAGTATTAAGTTGTAGTTGTTGTTTTGTGTTGTTTTTATGACCCTACTAACAATGATAGATTTGTAGAGTGGTGTGTAGATTGGGTTTGCTGCCTGGCATAATGCCGGTTATGATCAGGGAAATATGGTTTATTTGTTCTGACAATCAGTCAGTCTGTTGAACGGCGTTAACAGTTGTAGACGCGTTCACTTTTTACCGTTGTGAAAATAAAATTGAGAAAAAAAAAACAATTCAAACCAAAGTGAATGATAGTTTAACGGTTTGAAAAGTATTGAGAAACACAAAGAATTAGTAGATCCTTTAGACCCTTTAAATAGAGGATTAAAGGACTTTATTTATATTTTTAAAACAAAAAGTATTTAAAAACTATTTATTTATTAAAGTGTGACACTCATCAACATCCATTATGGCTGATGAAAACGGTATTAATTATTTTTTTTATTTATTATTGTATTTTTTAATTATGAAATGTTTGTTAATAATTGTGAAAATTTGTTATTTTTCAATTGGTTAACAAAAAAATAATGTTCCTATCTAAGTTTAATTAAAAATTGTAAGATTTTTATCTAAATGTGAATGAGAAAAAAATAATAATTATTGAAATTGTTTTAATGCGGTGTAAATATCAATATAAGTATAATTTCTGTGAATTTTATTTAGAAAAAAGTAATTTTTTATTATAAATAACCCCGGAACAATTTACGTGAACAGAAAGCGTTTAAATACTACAATATTAAAGCTTTAAGCCTGATCATCTGTTAAGTATTTACTGACTTTGGATGTAATTTACATATAAACTTTTGCCCAGTAAGCATTTGCACTAGATCACACTTATTCGCCTGGTTTAATAGGTTGCCGCTAAGCCTTTGTTACTCTTTAAGCTAAACAACTGAAATATTGTTGCCAAAATAATAGATTACCGTTATTGTAGAGATTATATTAAATTATCAAAATAATGCAAATTACCGTTACCTTTTTACTTGATTATTCGAAATACAGCTACAGAATATATAAATATATTCAGCTTCAACAAGTGTTATATTCTGTGCCGTATCTTGTATACCCACACGCATAAAAAAAATATAGTTGTGCATGTTTACAGTAACCATTTCCACATTTTTAAAAGTTTTTTTTAACAATATTAGAGTCACAGTAACTATTTACATGATTGTGGTAACCATAATATGGTTAACTTAGGATTCACATGATTGTATCAATAATATATACGGTTACAGTAAACAAGTATATGTTTGTGACAACCATTGTTATGATGAATCTTTATATCAATTAGCCGAGAGCAACATAATATGGTAAAACCTTAATCATATAATTATTGTCACAAACATTTACTTGTTTACTCTAACCTTTTATGTGATTGATACAATCATGTGAATCGTAAGTTCACTATATTATGGTTAGCACAATCATGTAAATAGTTACTGTGACTATAATATTGTTAAAAAAATGTGGAAATGGTTACTGTAACCATGCACAACTATATTTTTTCTCTGCGTGCACCATCAATATGTAGTTTTAGCCTTCTATGGGGACTTAAATCAGTTATAGTCCAAACTGTAGAGAATAGAGTGAATAATTTCATAAAACTTTGAATGACTTATTTCGAATTTTATGTTAATACCATTATACACACAGCCTCAAAAGTGAGTAAACACTAGTGAATTTTTTTATTTTTTTTTTAAGATCATGAAAACCATTATATACTTATATACCGACTTAAATATTTTTTTCAGAACCGAATCTATTATGTAGCCCAATTTACAACAAACCGAAACTTTTAAATTTGAATCGATGGATAAATTTTAGGTTTTTCATTATCTTAAAAAAAATCAAAAAATTTGTGGTGTTTACTCATTTTTGAGGCTGTGTGTATATTTATACACAAGATTTAGATTCATATAAAACTTGTTTATGTCCAATTTCATCACGATATTAATTTTTATAAGACAATTATGAAAGTTCAAGTAATTTTCTGAAGGGAACCTTGTATGGGGACCAGGGACAAATGATCAGCGATTTTTACCATACTTTACAATATAATTTCAGAGTACTTGGAACTTATTTGTGCAAAATTTTATCGGGATTGCATCATAATTAACATATTTATGATTGCTCAAACACCATTCCTTGGGGACTTTTGTATGGGGGCTAGGTGAAATCATGGACAGATATTGCTCATTTTCAATACCGAACAAACCTTATCAACAAAAAGTATTTGCTAGCTAGGTCCTTTCGTTTGGGCTCTATCATGTTTTCAACAAACAGACAGACAGACGGACATAGCTAAATCGTCTCAGAACCTTATGAGGACCCAGGATATATATACTGTTTGATTATACCACCAATAGTTCTATATGTTACAAACGGAATGACAAAATCAATATACCCCCAATATTTTTTGATGGGTATAAAAATATAAAAGAAGATAAATGCACCAAAAGGGATACATTCTACTCTCGAAAGTACTAAAGCTTTTTCCTATGTACCAAATCTGCGGAAATTTTTCAGAACATGTTCTAACTTAACTAGTTTTCGTACGTATGTCAGCAACACTTTATACTCTTCAGTGGTAGTCTTAGAACTATTGATGTAGCAATTAATTTTAGAAGACCTTATGTTATTCTCACAGCTCTGCTATCGTCGAAAAATCGGTTGATACAACTGACGTTGAGTTGACAATCTTTTATCGAGTGACACTCGGTACGTTCCGGAATGAAGATCCAATTATCGTGGGAACGGAACTCTGATTAACATTGCTGTGATATTAAAGTAACTAGTTCCAGTTATATCTTTGTTCTTGACTAGTTCTAAAGTTACATACATACATATATTCAAAAATATAGCTTTAACCGAAAAAACTTTCATTGAAACTTTTTAGAAAATCTTTTCTCCTGGATTTTATAACGGCTATCTATCGACTGCTACATTGATTCAAGAAACGATAAACTACTTTTGTTTTTTTTTTGGTAACTTGAACAGCCTGTTTTTATAAATTTAACGAATTGAATGACCGCCTGTCTATACTTGACTAATATTTATCATGACAATTAATGACGTTTGTAGTCAAAAGACAAAGTTGTCTGAGCAAAAACACTAAAAATTTTGTCATAACGAAGCAATAATACTAATAAATAGAGACTATACCTGTTAATTTTTTATCTTGACAATCATTTTGACGTTTATCATGACAAACATTTATCAAGTATAGCATAGAAAGGGTGAATTAAAAGTTTTATAAAAACTTGTGAAAGTTTACAACAAAAAAAATCAGATGAAAGAACAAGTTGTGGAATGGTTCTAGTGCTGGAATGTTTATTGATTAATCCTTCCCTAGAACTAACTCTGAGACTGACAATTTCCAATAAAAAGCACTGATGAACAAACTAGTTTCAAAAACGTTCTAAATAAGAGGTATTTGTTCCTTAACGCTTCAGTGGAACAGTAGTTCCAAGGGTGACAATTTAAAGCAAACATAATTGGTTAAAAAACAAGTAAGAGAGCTATATTCGGCGGTTCAGAATGTTATATTACCTTCGCCAAATTATACTTTAAAATAAAAATTTTCTTTTTAAATTTAAAAAAAAAAAAAATTTAATTTTTTTTCGAAATTTCTTTAAAAAAAGTTTTTTCCAATTTTTTTTTTTTAATTTTTCTTTAATTTAATAACATTTTTTTTTAATTATTAGTGACAAAAAAAAATTAGTTTTAAAAAATATTTTTCCCGATTTTGATCCATTGTAGCTACAACTTACTATAATCAAAAATAGAGCTTGTCTAGGTTTCTTCTTTATGTCTCAGCCATTTGTGGGCCGATTTTCTCGATTTTAAATAGCAACCGAGCCGGAAGAATTCCCGATATATTAATGTATGAATCATGTATGTAAGTTATTTGGGGACTACGGAAAGTTGATTTCAACATACAGGCGGATAGATGGACATGGCTATATCGACTTCATTATATATAACGATCCAGAATATATATACTTTGTAGGATCGCAAATGAAAAATGTAGAAATTACAAACGGAATGACAAACTTATATATACCCTTGCCACTCATGGTGATGGGTATAATAAGTTCCAGAACAATTCCTAAGAACTAAAACTATTTGTGGAAATAATAAATTTTTTCTCCGGATATTAAAACGGTTCAAGTTTTAAATGGAGCAAATACAAAAATAAAATGGAAATCAAGTTGTAAAGTTCTTTAAATCTAAAATAAGATACAATAGGACTCTGGACCTACTGCATCTAAGACGGGAGCCCAAATTTCTCTCAATTTCAGTTTAATCTGATTTATTACATATTTAATTGTCAAAATTATGATGAGTAATAGTTCGTTATTTTGGTTCATAGTAAAACTTTTTAAATTTAATGTTTACCAAGAATGAAATCCTATTGATGCAACAACCTCAATTTACAGATCTTGTGCAATAAACTTGGAAAAGCAAAGAATATATCAAAATTTATCTAAAAATAAGACAAATTTCTTACCACATGGATCATACATATATACATACTTCCAAGGGTCCTGTAACATTTCGATACCTTTCTGTTTAATATCAAAATATTGTAAAATCTCTTTATTTCGTTAAAATTTTTTTTTATTTAAATACAAATAGCAGTTTTAAGAAGCCTGATTTTGGAGATCGGTTACTAGAAAAATATTCGTTGTGTAAGAATTAAAATTTTTTAAAATAGCCAAAAAGGATAATGTGCTTTTCGTATAGTAATTTGTATAGTAATAGTACAAGCCAATTAGATGATACTGATCGTTGTCTTAAAATCAATCGTAGACTTGGACTTCGGTATATATTAGTGGATCCAATTAAATTGCATTTTGTAGAACAAACTCCAAAGCTAACTACTTATAAATCAATTAAATGCCACTTTGATATTTAGTTGTTAATTTTTCGTTTAGAGACCTTCATGCCCTCCAAATTGTATTAAGTTGAAAATTCCAAAAGTTACAAAGTATGTCAGTAACATTGATGGCAGTCTTACTAGTAACTGTCTACCTGGTGTGGCCATCACCCTTCGTTGAAAGCCACTAGTTAAAGTTTATGGTTAAAGATCCAGAAACACTTTTTTCCAAATTTTGTTTAAAGTAAGCCTTCATGAAATCGCTCTCTATATATTCGAAATCTCCAGCTCCAGGTTAAAGTTTATGGTTGAAGATCGAGGAACGGTTTTTTCCAAATCTTGTTTATAGATAGAATTCACTTGTATTGAAAGAAATCTCCAGCTCTATAAACCTCGGATCTTCCAAAACAATTAATTTCGTCTTTACCTGTTTTGTTATTTATATATGGATTCTTTTATCCTTGAATACACAAATTCTTTGGATTGATTAGTATATTTCCTTATTAAAAGGCAATGAACGAAACTTTTTTTGAATCTATGTTGGTTATCCTTTCTTAATTAACGAAATCTCTTCACATTTCTACTGGGAACTAGTAAGAGTGAATAAAATAATGGGTATTATCTTTATATCTTTATATATTTAAAATATATGTCTCCTTTAAAAAGTAAAGCGTTTTCAATTAATTGATTTATCAAATAATTAAATATCTATCGTTAATACTTAATAATTTAAATAATAGTTTATGGATAATTTTATAGGTAATACCCAGCATGTAAATCCAGAGGAGTTTCCATATAATGATTGAGATAATGGGTCTTAGTCTAGCAGAAATTATATTTTAGGGATAACTACAGCTTTGGTTTTCACAACAGCCATTTAGGTTATTTGCTTGTTTAATCCCTTAAGGGTCATATACAATTTTTATCTTCAAAAGCTCATTTCCTGGTACCTAAATTTGGTCAAAATTCCATAGTATGCTATTTAATCTAAAACCAAATCATTTATAACACAACGATTATAAGAATTTATAACTCATTTTGCAACTTTCTAAAGTTGTGCTGACGTAGGTACGCGACACTATTTATGACCGAATAACCTGAAAAATCAAAATTAAAAAAAAAAAAAAAACAAAGACCTTGAATTAAAACATCATAAATGTTGAAAGCGATTAAATAAAAATCGATCATACAAGTACAATCCTTAACGACAATCAGTAGTGATACAGATAAGTTTATTCGAGAGAAATCGCAAAATTTATGGAGGCAAATCGCACTTTTTTTCGTTACTCTAAAACAGAAAAAAAAAACTAATAAATTCCACTTAAAATACGCGTCAATACATAGATTACAGTCTCATTCATACAAAATGTAATCGGTAGTTAGTTTTATCACCAGTGATAAGACAAACGCAATAATTTGTTTTTTTTTTTAGAAAATTTCTTTCTGGTGTTTAATATTACTAGTTAAAGGTGTTTTATCGCACGCTTGTCGTTTTCGTGCATTCGTCAAGATAAACAATAAACAGCCTAATCAGTGCTACACGGTGGAGCACAGTACAACCAGCAATCTTCAGAAATGCTTAATAATGTCGAGATAAAAGCAGAAACAATAAATATGTATTTGGTTCAGTTGCTGTTGTGTCATAGTGTCATTTTTGAACTGTCAACAAAATTGCAAAATCTTACTTATGTATGTAGGAACTACATAGTGCAAACAATTTTGAATTCCCACGTTAAAATAAACAAAATATTTGTTCATTAGATAAAAGAAAACATTCTCAACAAAAGTGAGATAAATTTATTTGTTTTTTTTTTTATAATTAATCATTCACCGACTTGAATGACTTTTCAAAATTTAGACATTTACAAGTCATTTTGTGGCTGTATTTTATTGTTTCATGTAAAATTGTCTGGTTTTTCCTTGTTAAGTGTGATATTTATGACATGGTTTTGCTGAATTATCAATGGTTCTTATCATGAAATCAATTAATTATAACGCGTGTCAATAGTAATCAATTAATTGTACAATACAAGTATATTTTACAATTATACAATGTCAATATGTACCTGCTAATAACAACCAAGTATATAATGTTGTAGAAAATAACAGTAGAATTTGATTGAAGCTAATTTAATCAATCTACTTAATTATTTATTTAAATAATGAACACAAATAGTGAGGCTTCCAAGTACGTGATTTGGGTCAAGACACTTGCTGCAAATAATACCGGAAATTGTCAACGCAACACTGCATTGTGTCTCCGCTTAATTGCTTATTGTGTCTTTGCTAAATATCATAAATCATATTCATAAAGGTGATCACTAGCACAACTGATATCTTGTATACCAAATAAGGAAGTTTTTCTTTGATTTTGTAAAACTCTTTATCACTGGTTATATTTTCGTTATAACTCTCTATGGCACAACAAATCGTATCGGAAAAAATGGTCAATCTATTATGTTTTCAAGTTCTTTCGATACTGATGAAACTTCGGGCTATTTTATAGGTGCTCTACTATTTTACCCGTTGACCATGTATATGAACTTGGTTGGACATCCGTTGCAGAACGGTTTCAATACACATACAGGATTGTATGTGGCACTACATCTGAAGTAGTGGAGAAATCCATTTTTGTCAAATCGGCATAATTTAACATGTTTGAAATCAATCACAACAAAAATACTCTGCACTGATTTTGCACTACATTCTTTACATTTTTACTAAATACTTTTTGATTTAGAACCATGAAAATATGACTCGATTATGTCGGCATTGATGAGATTAACTATTCGTATCAATATCAAAAATCACAGAAATCAGACCTTACCGATTTAGGTTAGGTTTGCCAGCAAGAGCTGAAGTCACTTCGATCCAGCGTTGGGTACTGTTGTGCTACTATAAGCTAAGTGCAATAAATCGCACTATACGCCCAAATTCAGTGGTCGCCATTCATCTTTTATAACCAACCCGTGCAGTTGACAAAGGACCATTACCAAATCACGGGTAGAGAGTTATGTCTTATCAGTGATTGTTTGGTGATCAATGTTTGGATATCAAGTCATCAAAGGCTAGACAGTGGTAGAGAAGGATCTAGGGCCACTCTCAAATCAATCTCAAGTCTCCAAAAGCTGGACAATGGCAGATCATATCCTCATTGTCTCTTCCTCTTCGCAGCTTATGTACGCGTATCAAAAGATCAATCATCGCATACCATCCCTATTATGTTTTTATTATGAAATAAAATATTCGCAGATTAATCGCAATTCGAATTCTCTGCGCATCCAGATATAGCAACAGATTTTTCAAGTTTCGATGGAAGTGTACTCTTTTTCCCATTTATTGGCAATGAGATATAACTTCAGTCCCTTCATCAGTTTTCCCTCATGGAGAGATATGTTAATATGACTGATATTCTCAATACAATGTAGTTTCGATCTTCACAAGCCCTTCAGACAGATGATCACATTTAATGTCCCTACGAACAGGTACCCAAATAATAGTAATCGATGAATGTATCGTCAACTCCTTTAGAGATGTGATATTAGGGATATAATGGTCGCCTTATATCAATATAGATGACGATATCCCTACCTAATATACCGTGAGGCTGAATATATTGCTGCTATCTTTATAGCCATTATTTAGACTCAGATTGTGATACATTGATCTGGTCTTCTAAATGACAATCTCAATCTCCAAAACTGAGCGTAGTAGATCCCACATTCAACACTCTCCTGTAATTTTGAGTCATCAGTAAAATTCTGATGGTAATCTTCGGTTGGTGTGCACCAGGTTATACTCATATTGAATTAGAAATTCTTGTGTTTCCAAGTTCCAGTAGCTTGTAACCGTATTTAGGAACCCCTTCCCTCGTCAGCGTGCTCATATAACCTTCAAGTCTGCAATACAATGCTGTTGCTGCTTTGTACCGAGTATAAGGATAGCAGCTCATCATTATTGAATACCTTTGATCTTGCGATTAATAAGTACGAATTCTTATATCGCTTAATGAATAGTACACATTCCGTTTTGTCTTAGTTCGGATCTATGGGATAATTTTGATAATAAAATGAGCTCTGATTCCAGAACTGCTGATAGATATTGAGGATCTTTGTCCATTGCTGCTACTGCAAAATTATCCCCATATAAACTGATATGAAGTATGTATGTTTTATCCATTGAGTGGTGGTGATAAAAATGGTGGTAATCTAAGTTTGACGTTATTTGAAGCATTTTCTATGATGAGGAAGGAAACTAAAGTGTATTTCCTATAGTTGAGATCTTAGCTAATTAGTGAGTGTAGATCAGTTTTAGTTGTAGGTATGTTCTTATTTTTTTTTTACATATTTTCTAGAGTTTTCAATAAAAAGCTAGAATGGCTGAATGGTCTCTGGCAATAAAAGACATAGACATTTTCTCGGTTTTAAAATTTTTTAAAAAACGGTAGTTTTCGACCGAATATTTAGTTAGACTAAAAATATAGTCATTATTTGTACTTGTAAGTGATTCATCGCAATCGTTTATGGTATGATCGTTATTAAACTGAACTCTTTAATCCCCACTATTAATTATCATCCATAAAGTGTTAAATATTTTGTTATTCTACTGTATTTGCAATTTCTAATTTGTCATACACTTAAGTATCACCCAATTAATCAAGTATTATCAACAATAATAGACAATAAAAATTGCCATAGTTGTTGACATTTTTACTGTTCCGAAGTCCTGTTTTAAAAACTATTATGATAAAATAACACACACAGACTGACAGACTGTTGCAAATGGTTTATCAGTGATAAATAAAAAGCGTTTACAAGAACTTAAGTATTTCAATTGATTTTCTACACATGTTTTCACAATCTCACCGTCCGACAGAGTCATCTAAATTGTTTATATAAAAAAAAATAACTAGAATTTATTACGCAGTGCACTTACTATTGGTATAAGTGCAAATATGTCTGATAATCTTTGATATTGCGTTTATTTTGATAAAATACAAGTGGCGATTATCATACACTTATCCTATTTTATTTATTTATTTTTTTACTTATTTATTACTTTTTGTTGTAGGAAATGTCTGTTTAAAACGCAAAAACAATATATATTACAGTAATAATACATAGTATATCTATTAATAAAAGATTGTATCTTTTTATAGAACAAACAAAAGAAATTCCATTCGTTGGTTTATATTTCGCTTTTTTGTTGTAAATAAATAAAACACTTTACTATTTAGATAAAAATTGTATTTCTTGGAATTTAGTTGATTGTCATGAAACATTGCACGGAACTAGCTAAGTTTCTAAACTATAAAAAATTTTGTTTATTTTACGTCACCAAAATTAAGGCTGAAGAGGTTTGTAGATTTACTCTTACTCTTAGTAAATAAGAGGATATCTCAGCCTGATATCCCATAATACTGAAAATATTGCACCTCCTTTATCTCAAATTGAGCTGGGCCGAGTGGATACCACATTAAACTCTTCCTTGTGATTTTGAGCGTCAGTAAAAATTTTAATGACATTCTGAGGTACGTGTATCTTTGTCAGAAACCCAAGAACAAACATCGGTTCAGGTATTGTGTAAACTTCGATTTAATTTATAATTTATTTGCGTAATGGACATACTCTACTTCGGCTTTTTCTGCATAACTTAGATGGATGTGACAAACAGTTTAACTAGGGATCTAACGGTTGCTTTGCTATTATTAGAGATGAGCATCCCTGTGTGATATACCGAGATACTCCATATGTTGCGCTCTTGTCCGTATTGTCAAAATTTCGGCTTGAGTTATATCTGGTACGTGTAAATACCAAATCCAACTCTTCCTCGTGATACCAAAAATTAGAATGGCATTCTACGCTACCTGAACGCGATTGATTCCTTCCGATCTGTCCTACATCTTTGTCAGAAAACTTGCAACGAAGATCGATTCGGGAGTCCACAGTATACATTTTTGATTAATTTCCCTTGCTCCAGATGTTAATAACTTGTCGATTTTCTAATTAACCTCGATGGATGTGATGTACACAACCTCTAAAAATCGAATGACCCCCTTACTATCAGTAAAGATGGCTATATCACTGTCTGATATCCCGTGATGTTGAGTATGTTGCACTCTTGTTCGTATTATTAATATTTGGACTTGATTTGATAAATTCAAATTTCAATTATTCCTCATCATTCTGAGCCGTCAGTTAAAATTTGCATGGCATATTTATATTCGCTTCTGTCCGGTAACTTTGTCAGAAACTCAGGAACGAAGGACAGGTATTCTGTAGACCTTAGGTAAGTCTAGTTTAAACGAATCATTAATGTCAATATGTAATTTTTTTCCTCTGTTTCCATGCTCATGATTTTAAATTAGTTGTAGTTTTTCTGCTTAGCTTCGTTGAATGTGATGTACACATTCTCTAGGGATCTAATGAATGCCTTGCTATAATTAAAGATTAGAATATCTCTGTCTGATACCACGTTATACCGAATATATTGCGCTCCTCGCCGTATTGTCAAGATTTTAGTGAGAATCTCAAATTGAACTGGTTTGTATTGATATTTCATCCAACTCTTCCTCGTAAATCTGAGCCGACAAAAAAAATTCCAATCTTTCTGGTATCTGCATCAAAAAACTAGAAAAGAATATCGGTTCGGGTATGGTGTAGTCCTCAATTATACTCAAATTGTTTCCATTCTCCAGATGTTAAATTTGTAAATTATATGTTTAACTTTTATGGAAGGGTCTACGAATGATAGATCCTTGATACTGAATATGTTGCACTCCTGTCCTGATTTGCAAATTTTACAGATTGAATTTCAAATTTAATCTGTAAAATATCAAACGCTCTTTGGTGATTCTGACCTTTATTTTTGTAAGTTTGATTCGAGTATTCCACAGGTAGTCTACAGGTTATACTCAGATTCAATTTGAGCATGCTAAATTGGAGCATGCTAGTTCGATACTCCAGTGACATTACCTTGGACAGAGTCTTCCTGGGAGCTTCCACTATCATAATCGTCATCCTTGTCGGGTCGACAAATAGCATCAGCATAGAACAGAATTGAACACAGAGTTCAGAATTTAGTTGGCGACTTTATATTTTACTTAAATCCCGTATATTTATCAAATTATGATTAAAAATTATTACAAACAATTCTTAACTTCTACCATCTAAAACCATGCTAATATATCCCCTCTTTGTTTGTTTCATTAAAGGACCTAAGTCTGAAAATGGCGTAATTCCGGAGACTGCAGCAACTGAGACTGCAGCAACTGAGAATGTTGCTGAAAGTACTCCAGTTGCCACCAGCGCTAAAGTAGAGGATGTAACAGACGAAATTAACAAAGTAGAAGACACCGATAAAGCACTGAGAACAATTGATCCCCAAACTGTTTCCGAAGCTGAAGGACAAGTTAAGGTAAATATGATTTATTTTAACCACATCTGAACAAGATATTTAATTTCAATTATCATATACTTTTAGAAATTACCTTATCCCAAATCAGTTTTCTTTATCATCAGTAATGAATTTTGTGAACGTTTCAACTATTATGGCATGAGAAGTAAGTTTGGATCTTAAAACTGAATTCCCTCAAATTCTAATTGTTTTTTTGTATTTTAGCTATCCTGGTTTTATATCTTAGTCGTCAATTGGACTACAGCGATGACACGGCCACCGTTATTTTCCATATCTTTACCATGTTTGTGTATTTCTTGTGTGTGTTTGGTGCTATTATTTCGGACAGTTGGTTGGGTAAATTTAAAACGATATTCTATCTATCTTTGGTGTATGTTTGCGGTTCCGTTTTGATTACTTTGGGTGCCATACCGCCGCTGAATTTGCCGGCTACGACGTTTACCATGATTGGCCTGTCGCTGATAGCGCTGGGTTCGGGTGGTATAAAACCGTGTGTCTCGGCGTTTGGTGGTGATCAGTTTAAGTTGCCCGAACAGATCAAACAAATGACCACATTCTTTTCGTTGTTCTATTTCTCCATCAATGCTGGTTCATTGATTTCGACAACTGTTACGCCCATTTTGCGTGAGGATGTTCATTGTTTCGGTCAAAAGGAATGTTATTCATTGGCCTTTGGTGTGCCAGCAGTCTTGATGGCCGTATCTATAGGTGAGATTTCTAATTATTGCTAAATTGAATGAGCAATTTAATAAAACCCTTAAATTATTTCAGTTGTGTTTGTGTTGGGTAAACCTTTGTACAAAAGCAAACCTCCAGCAGGCAATATGGTGGTGTTGGTCAGCAAAACCATTGGTGTAAGTAGTTTGTTGAGGTTATATTTTACAAAGAGATTTTAAATTTTATCTAATTTACAGAATGCCATTTCCACTAAATGGCGTGAGAGTAAAACTAATCCCCGTGAACATTGGTTGGACTATGCTGATCAGAAATACGATAAATCATTGATTGAAGATGTTAAGGTTTTAATGCGTGTCCTGGTCTTGTACTTGCCTTTGCCCATTTTCTGGGCTTTGTTCGATCAACAAGGCTCTCGTTGGACTTTCCAAGCCACTCGTATGGACGGTGATATGGGCTCTTGGGATATTAAACCCGATCAATTGCAAGTGTTGAATCCTTTACTGATTTTGGTTTTCATTCCCCTGTATGATGTGGCTTTCTATCCGGCCTTGAGTTTGATTGGTATTCGTCGTCCTTTGCAGAAATTAACTTTGGGTGGTATTTTGGCCGGTGTTGCCTTCATCATCTCTGGTGTTGTTGAATTGAATTTGGAGGTAAGTTTAGATTAGGAAAGCCTATAACTTTTAAGTATTTACGGTTGTGGGAGATTTGGTATAATTACATAAGTTAAAACATTCACTGATAAACATTTAAAATCCCAGTGAAATGGCACATAGCTTTTGGAAAAACACACATAAATATTTATCTGACCACCTCAAATGAGTGAAAACGTGTTTATGATATGTGAAAAACATCTTAACATCTTACTATGACAACTCCACCATTTTTTAACTCCAGTAACCTCATTATTATTTTATCACTGTCTATCTTCCTCAAAATAAACTATCAAATCTTTCTCTTAACATTCTCCATCTTATAAATAAAAGTAATCACATATTTCTCTTCATCTTTAACCTTTTAATTTCTAACATCATTATTCTCATAACATTCTCCTTATATAATCTTTCTTTCTCTAATATATTTTCCTTAACCTCTTTACTTTCTCTTCTTAACTTTCTAGAAAACCTATCCTACCCTACCCACACCCAACATTGCCCAATTACGTATTTTCAATGGTGAAAATTGTGCCTATACTTTCAATTCTAATTTGCCCGCTTTGAATGAAATCAATCTGGATGCTTATGCTTATTATGAAAACAAACATATTAACATTGAAAATAGTTTTAATATCGAATATAGTTTGTCCAGCAGTGATCCTAATTGTTTTGCCTTCCCAGCTGGTTCTTACCGGATTGTCGACGATAAAGCCCATTCTCTGTTCCTGAGTTCGAAGAATACCACACACCCATTGAGTTGGTATGTAGATTATGTTAACAAACCCTCCAGAGGCAGTCCAATGGCCAGAACCTTGAGTAATGTTCAACCGGGACGTACTATTTCATGGAAATTGGCCAAAAAGGATGTTGTCGATCACAAAGAACCCGCCTATTTGCACAATTTGACAGAATTCAGTTCGGGAGATTATAAGATTTTGGTAGATAATGTTGAGGTTATTCAGACTACCTTGAAAACTGGCGGTGTTTATACCATTCTTATCAATGAAATTAATGGACAACAGTATGATTCTAAAGTTATTGAAATTACCGAACCAAATTCCATGAACATTCTTTGGCTTATACCTCAATATGTGGTCATGACTTTGGGTGAAGTTATGTTTTCGGTTACTGGTTTGGAATTCTCCTACTCTCAAGCTCCTCTAGCCATGAAATCTGTACTACAGGCCTGTTGGCTACTGACTGTGGCCATTGGTAATGTTATTGTGGTCATTATTGCCGAATTGGCCTTGTTTGATTCCCAGGCCAGTGAGTTCTTCCTCTTTGCTGGCCTTATGTTTGCCGACATGTTGCTGTTTATGTTCATGGCTTATCGTTATAAGCCCAACAATCCCATGGCCTCCTCAGAGGAAACTCCCTTGACTAAGGATAGCGACCTTGATGAAAAACATGATATTAAGAAGTTGGAGGGTATAGATAATAAGGCTGCTACAATCGATGAATAAGAAGGCATCTGCATGTAATGTAACTACATCAAAAATGACAAATTTTCATTTTATGGATAATTTAGTACTTAAGTACAATTATTAAGACTCTAGTTTTCAAGAGTCTGAGGATTGAGCGGTATTAGTAAAATTGTTGTTAAGTTTTTTTTTATATATATGTATGTAATTTAAATTAAATGTTTTATGTCCTTGACGGATAATAAATTTGAAAGATAATTAAAAAATTAGTATTAAAACTATGATGCGATTTTATTTACATTTTTTAGATAAACTGTTATTTATATTTTACATACATATCAGCTAACTTTAATGTCGATAAGTGAAATAATTTAAAAGATTAAAAAAGAACCATTAGGAGAAAAGTACCAATTTCCCTTTTCCTCCTTGAACACCCCTCAAGTTTGAAATTTAAAAATATTCCATTTTGCCAAATTTGTTTATGCTACAGACATATCTCGAACGATTAAAATCTGTGTTAATGATCCCAAGAAAAAATATGTTTTAATAAAAGTATCAAACTGTTTACCCGGATTTGGCCCAATATAAACCTTGGCACTCGAGTTTCAAATAACAACCTGTTAGTTAATTTTTGTATGAATCCAGGAACCAATGTTAAAAAAAATTATCAAAATTGGCTTAATAATTTCAAATAAAATGTATTTTCCCGATTTTATCCCCTTTTTGGTACCTTTTTTATCCCCATTACGGTGGTAAAATTATATTCAAATAAATTTCTATATCATGGTGGGAGCTTAAAATAAAATATTTATGTCTTTATCAATTTGTAGAAAAATATAGTTTATGAAAAAAGTACCAAAAATAAACACAATTTTTACCCCTTAAGGGTTCGAATTTCCAAAAAGTACCAAACTTATATTTGTTATTTTTTTATAAGTAAAGAATATGATTTTAAAATTGTTTGTATGTTTATTGGTTTAAAAGATAAATATGGTGCCAAAAAAGTACCAAAATACAGTTTTTAACCGTTTTCTCCCCTAAAAGGTCCGAATTTTGAAAAAGTACCAGACACCTGTCAGCTTATTTTTTAAATGGAGTAACATGATATTGTAAGTTTTTTTGTATCTTTATTAGTTTTGAAGATATAAGGTTACCGAATTTACCCGTTTTTACCCTTTTTTACCCCCTAAACGTTCGAGTTTCCAAAAATCCCACAGTTAAAATTTCATGATTCTAGCTTCAGTCGTTTGGGCTGTGCGATGATGAATCAGTCAGTCAGTCAGTCAGTAACGTTACTCTTTTATATATGGGGCATTTCACGTCAAGTGAACCAACTTTTGAAATCGATGTCTTCCGATCGGGATGAAATTTGCACCAATGTTAGTTCTATTGGATAGTAATTCGGACACAATTTTTCAACAAGATCGGCCAAGAACTCTCTGAGTTATAGGAGGTCAAAATTTGACATTTTGGCCAAACAGGTGTTTTTTCTTATCCATATAACTTATTACCTATTGTTCTTAGCAAAATGTGTCCCAAATAGTTTAGATAGCTATTTATGCAATCTTCCGAAAAAAAAAATTAAAAAAAATTAATAAAATATTTTTGACTTTTTTTTTAAAAAATCAAAAACATTTTTGACTTTTTTTTCAAAATGGGCCCTTTTTATTTTTTTTTTTTTATTTTTTTTAAGAAAGCTTAGGTCTTTTCCTAAGCGACCTATATGGTCGCTTAGTGGGATGCGAGTGGGATATCTATCAAAAAAAATATTTTGTAACTCAAGATATGAAATTTTTTGACTTTTTTTGCAAAATCAAAAACTTTGTTGACTTTTTTTAAAAAAATGGACCCATTTTTTAATTTTTTTTTTTTGCTCAGAAGAAAGCTTATGTGTTTTTCTTTAACACCTTTTTTGTCGCTTAGTGGGATGCGAGTGGGATATCTATCAAAAAAATGTTTTGTAACTCAAGACATAAAATTTTTTACTTTTTTTTTTTGCAAAATCAAAAACTTTTTTGACTTTTTTTTCCAAAATGGGCCCTTTTTTATTTCTTTATTTTTTTCTCAAAAGAAAGCTTAGGTCTTTTCCTTTAAAACCTTTATGGTCGCTTAGTGGGATGCGAGTGGGATAACTATAAAAATAAATGTTTTGTAACTCAAGACAAAGGTTTTTAAATTGATTTTTTTCATATTTTCATATTTCAAACCTTAAAAAAAAACCACTACAACTGACCGATAATAGCCACTGGAGGGGTGCAATATGAGGCCGACCGCTATTAATTTTTCGCCCCCAAAATTTGTCTGAGTTTTGCATCTTGCGGCTTTTTTATTCAATCCTATAGGTAGTTTTCAGCGCAATAATTTATATTCGTGAGCGATTTTTGGAAGTGGACCTTATATGGGAGCTATGTCAAATTATGGACCGATCATCATGAAATTAGGTGGTGTTATTAATGTCTAGATGAAAGTTATTTATGTTGCATTTTATGTGTATACCAACATTTTTAGGAGATTTATGCTCGTTAAAGTGATTATCGGAAGCAGGCATTATATGGGACCTATGACTAATTATGGACGGATCATAATAAAATTTGGTGACATGAATTCCGTATATATAAAACTTATTTGGAGAAAAATTTGTGTAGATACCTATATAAATTAAACATTTGTGACCGATAAAGTCCACTTTCGGGAGGACATTTGTATGGGGGCTAGGTGAAATAATGGACCGATTTCAGCCAGTTTCAATAGGCTTGGTCCTTGGGCCGAACAAATTACATGTACCAAATTTTATCGAAATATCTTCAAAATTGCGACCTGTACTCTGCGCACAAGGTTTACATGGACAACCAGCCAGCCAGACGGACGGACGGACATCGTTTAGTCGACTCAGAAAGCGATTCTGAGTCGATCGGTATACTTTAAGGTGGGCTAGACTAATATTTTTGGGTATTACAAACATCTGCAAAAATTTAATATACCCTCGCCACTATGGTGGTGTAGGGTATAAAAAGTGATTTTTATTCCTGAGGTTAACATATTATGGGTATTACAGTATCGAGGCTATGAAATTTTAGTTAGGTTGTTACATACCATCGGAAAGGCTAATGTGTCTAGTTTCTCCCCGTAAGTTTAATTTTTAAGGTTTACACACAAATATGAAAAAAATCATATCCTAAAAATTTAAAAACCTTTGTCTTGAGTTACAAAACATTTATTTTTATAGTTATCCCACTCGCATCCCACTAAGCGACCATAAAGGTTTTAAAGGAAAAGACCTAAGCTTTCTTTTGAGAAAAAAATAAAGAAATAAAAAAGGGCCCATTTTGGAAAAAAAGTCAAAAAAGTTTTTGATTTTGCAAAAAAAAAAAGTAAAAAATTTTATGTCTTGAGTTACAAAACATTTTTTTGATAGATATCCCACTCGCATCCCACTAAGCGACAAAAAAGGTGTTAAAGAAAAACACATAAGCTTTCTTCTGAGCAAAAAAAAAAAATTAAAAAATGGGTCCATTTTTTTAAAAAAAGTCAACAAAGTTTTTGATTTTGCAAAAAAAGTCAAAAAATTTCATATCTTGAGTTACAAAATATTTTTTTTGATAGATATCCCACTCGCATCCCACTAAGCGACCATATAGGTCGCTTAGGAAAAGACCTAAGCTTTCTTAAAAAAAATAAAAAAAAAAAAAATAAAAAGGGCCCATTTTGAAAAAAAAGTCAAAAATGTTTTTGATTTTTTAAAAAAAAAGTCAAAAATATTTTATTAATTTTTTTTAATTTTTTTTTTCGGAAGATTGCATAAATAGCTATCTAAACTATTTGGGACACATTTTGCTAAGAACAATAGGTAATAAGTTATATGGATAAGAAAAAACACCTGTTTGGCCAAAATGTCAAATTTTGACCTCCTATAACTCAGAGAGTTCTTGGCCGATCTTGTTGAAAAATTGTGTCCGAATTACTATCCAATAGAACTAACATTGGTGCAAATTTCATCCCGATCGGAAGACATCGATTTCAAAAGTTGGTTCACTTGACGTGAAATGCCCCATATATAGATTGGTGAAACTTTTCTAGGATTTAAATAATTTAAATTTTGTTCTCGTAATGGTCAGCGAATAACTGCAATGTTCTCAACGGTGGTAGAGAACATAAAGGCCTGCTTTTCGAAACAGTGGGCCAAGGGTGTTATGATCAAAAGCGATAAGCGGTTTCGCAACCTAAAGATTATATATTTATTTGAACGTAAAGTTATTTAATGCCATTTCATAAATTTTTTAAATTAGAGTTCACATACACCACTTTTTTGTTACTAAAAAAAATTGGAAAATATTTTTTATTTAATTTTACGATTTATGGCGATTTTTTAAAACGAAAACATAAATATTCTATATTTTAACGACAGTTTATTACGATGGTCAAAATCTGTGTATTTTTCAAAAAAAAAACATATAATTGATTGAAAGGTGAATACCTATTTGTTAAAGAAAACTTTACTCATAGAAGAAATAGATATTAATTAACGATATTATATTATACTAGCAAGCAGACCAGGCAAACTTCGCCTCGCCCCAATTTTAAGCATTCAAACTTTAGAGTGAAACACGATTTTCGATTTTTCCGACTTTTCCGGAGGGATTTTCCAAAATTTTCTTCCGAAAAACCTTCTCCTCGAAAATACGAACAACTGACAAAAAATTTTACAGAAATCGGACCAGCCGTGATCATTTTATGAATTACTATACATTTTTTACACCATTTTTATACCTATACATATAGATTTAATTAAAATTACTATGGAAATAAAAATATTTCTATTGTTAATTGCTTAAAGGATCTGTAGTGCTATTTTTTTTTTACCGGCACTGTATGTAGTATGTACGTTAGGCTGGGTCGATTAGTATGGACGATCAAAAAGTAAAAAATCGTATAGCAGAAACGAAATCTACGGAAAATCCTAAGAAAGTTTCCTCAAGAAACCATAGGTCTAAAATCAAATCCTATCTTGTGCATTTTGTCTTTAATCCAATAAAAAAAAACTACCTATTAAAAAAAAAATAATACTGAAATATCATTGGAAGAAATACGAAATGCTCAAGATAGGATTTGATTTTATGCCTATGGTTTCTTGGGAAAATTTCTTAGAATTATCCGTAGAATGTGTTTCTACTATACGATTTTTCGTGAAAAAAATTGACCCACCCTAATGTACGTCCTTAAAATTATTAAGAATATAAATTGTTGGTATCTACATATTAATTATTAGGTACTTACACAAACGAGTTCTCTTTTGTCTGGCCGCCTTCATTTGCTGACTACACTAACACTTTTCATTACAAAATAACTATTTAATATGTTATGTTTTATTTGTTAAACAAACATTAAAATTCATATTTGAATTCTTTAAGAAACACATTTTTATTTTCAATTATCTTTTATTTACACTTTAATTTACTTATTTTTAATCCACCTTGTTTTATTTGCAAACATTTACACACTGATTGATAGAATTGCACTTTGGAATGTTGAAACAGTTAGTTTTGTCTCTTCTTCTTCTCAGTAAATCAAAACAATATAACGTCACACTGCAATATGTTTGTTGTTTACTGGTGGGTATGTAAAAAATGAGAGACGAACACATACTTACACGCAAACATATTTAACTGTCTTTAGCATACGAGTACACTATAACAATTGTTGTTGGTTTATGTTGACGTCACAGTTGGAGTGTGATAGTTGCTTATGTAGTAATTAGCATCGACAATTGATAAACAATAAGGGTATTTAGGCTTTAAATAATAATAAAAGTTTTAGCACCGTTATATTCATGGTTCCAGATAACGCAACCATTTCATATAAAACTAAATTTTTTTTAATAAATATTTTCTTCCAGAAAACCTATCCAGTTCTACCCTCTCCCGGTTTTGTACAATTACGAGTATTTAGTGGTGTCCCTGGATGCCAATACACTATAACAACAAATAATACGGAATTGCCAGAAATTACTTTAAACGGCATCGATTATTGGTCCAATCAATATATCAAAGTGAAACAAAAAAAGCTGGCCATGACATACACAATCAAAACAGTCAATGAAGGTACATAGTTCTAACATAATGCAAATTTTAAAAAAATTCACTATAAATTTCAATTTTTCAGACTGTCCCAAATTCGCGGCCGGTTCATACATTTTCAACGAAACCACCGCTTATAGTATATTTCTACAAAATGATGATCCTGATCAACCCATACAAATCTATGAGGAACAATTGGAAAAATCTTCCAAGGCCGCACCTTTAGTTAGAAATTTAGCCAACATAGATAAAAGTCGCAACATCTTGTGGAGAGTTAGTAAGACGAGTGATGTGGAATCCAATAAGCCGGCAAACTATAGAAAACTCATAGAGTTACGAGCCACCACTTATGAAGTTTTGGTAGACAGTGTCAAGGTGCATGAGCAGAAACTAAGACATGGTGGTGTTTACTCCTTGATTATAGGCAGACAAATAAATGGTGACATTGTTACGAAAATGATAGAGGTAACCGAACCCAATTCCATGAGTATTTTATATCTAATACCACAATATGTGGTGATGACTTTGGGTGAGGTTATGTTTTCGGTAACAGGTTTAGAGTTTTCCTATTCACAGTCTCCGGTTACTATGAAATCTGTCTTACAGGCCTGCTGGCTATTGACAGTGGCCTTTGGCAATGTCATCGTTGTCATTGTGGCGGAATTGAAATTTTTCGATTCTCAGGCCAGTGAATTTTTCTTATTTTCCGGTCTCATGTTTGTCGATATGATACTGTTCATGTGGATGGCCTATCGTTATGTGCCCAACAATCCTATACCTCCTGGAACACCGCAGCAACAGTCGAAAGAAATTGAAAGAGCTCGGCAGGTGGAAAATCCTGTTTTTGTTAGAGCTCAACCACAAACGCAGGTGACGGAGCAGCGTAGCCAAACACAGTCACGTCAAGCGCGTTATACAAAAAGACAAATGGATTAATATTAGTTTTGTTTAAAAGTGTATACTATGTACCTATTTTTTATCTAATAAATATATATTTAGTTATTAAAAATATGTTCGTTTTCAGATTAAAGAGTTAAATTTTAGAAACATCTAGGAATAAAAATAACATGTTTGCAAAGAAGCTAAATCTGTGATCAGATATCATACATATTTCGAACCAAAAATCAATTTTCAATAAAAAAAAGTCTAAAAATTTTGAATCATCAATAAGTTTAATTGGAACAAAGGTCAATCAGTGTTCAATCAATCTGATCATAAGTTAATCATTTGTAAATAAGAGTTTAATTGGAAAAATAAGCTAAATATGTATATGATCACTCATATTTCTGAACAAATCTTTAAATTTTAATAATAAGCGTTTAATTGGAAAAAAATGCTGATCATCTATAGACTCAACTATATAGTCGCCTTTAGACTCGACTATAGAGTCGTCTATGAACTCGACTTTAGAGTCTATTTCAAACGTTTGCGAGCATAAGGATTAATCTAAAAGCAAGGAAATTGTGTACCATGCATATCCGAAATAATGCTTGAACACTTACAAAGAAAATCATATATACACCGAATCATTTCTTGCGATGAAAAATGGACCCATTGTTATAACTCGAAGCGTAAGAGATCGTATATGAAGCCCGGCCAACCAGCCGAACGACACCAAAGCCAAATATACATGCCGCTAAGGTAATTCTCTGTATTTAGTGGGAGTAGAAGGGTCCTATCTATTATGAGCTCCTGAAATCTGACCGTTTTAAACAATTGATTCGTCCATAATATGCGGCCAGCCATGAAACCGTAATATTCCATCATGACAACGCTCGATCACATGTTGCAATACCTGTTGGATACGGTTCATTAGTTAGTATGGTTTTCAATTTAACATACAATCACGGCACTTACCCATAATTGTGAAATTACAGTTCATAATTATAGTATATATTCTATCTTCTTTTTAATAAAATATTTGTCTTTTTTATTAAATTATATATTGTTTAAAATGTAGAACATATAATTTGTGGTAGAACAGTTAAGTATACATAGTATTTTTAAGAGTTTAAATTAAATTTAAGTCATATAATACCTACAATACAAATACAAATATAAATATGTTTATAATAATAGTGTCCCAATAAACAATAACACAGTAAGTTCAGAAAAAGCTCAGCTCTTCTTAAACACAAAATTTGGAAAAGAACAAATAAAACCTAACCAAAACAAAAAAAATTTACAAAACTTTTTACACAAAATTTAAATACTAAAAACATTTACACAAATAAACAAAAAACAAAATAATAATAATAAAATAAAGACATAAAGAAAACAGCATAATAAACATAAGAAAACACCCAGGAAACGTTAATACAATATGACTTAAGCTATAATAAAATAAGCCCCATTCTACTTAAAATAGTTTTTTCAAAGAAAATTTGTTTAAAATAGAATACATAGTTTTGAATGGTTTTACAGCTACAAATAGTTTTACATTTTCGACTTTTTTCAACTTATAGCTCGGGGGCTTAGTGGTGTACTTAATCTATAAAGCTGTACATATATTGGACATTTTTTCTTTAAATTAATATGAAAAGAAATTAATTAAAACATAATTTTCTGTTGAGACATTATTTTATATAATTTTTTAAGGTCTTAAGAAATATATTTTACTCGTAATAGCGAAATTATTTTATTTCTGTTGATCTATTAGTAAGTGTAAGGCACAGCCTAATTTTAGCGCTTTCTATTCCCTTATTATTCTTCTAACACTAAACTTTATCATGTCACGGTTTCCGTTTCTATATAACCATTGTGTATGTATCCCGTTGAGGCCGTACCATCTAAGGCTGGTGATTGTACTGAGTAACCGTTGGCCTTAATTTTCTCATCACTTTTATCGATAATTCTTTCAAATACAGCGTCTAATTTACATTTATTTACTGCGTAACGTATTGAGGCTGAAATTTGTTGCGACAACTCGTGTAGTTCATGGAAGAGTTCTGAGAGTGTTAGATTGTGGGGAGTTGAGGTAGTTGTATCGGTTGTTATAGTTTCCTGATTATTTTGCAATTCTTCGGTGATGTCAATGCCGTTCTGGAAAATAAGAAGTTTTGGAGATAAGCAATTTGTAAGATAAATTTTGGACATTCTAACTAGATTCGACCGTCGCTGATTTACTAATAAATCGTCTACAAAATCATCTGTAGACTTGTCTATAGATGCGACTATATAGTTTCGCGTATAGGGTCCTCAATATACTCGACTAGAGATTCCTCTATAAATTCGACTATAAATTGCTCTACAAACTCGATTTTTATTGATGTTAATAATGTATTTTTGTTAAGATTTAGTTAACACCCTTTTTGTACTTATAATTTGTAGAACCTTGTTTTATATTTGAGAACTGTTTTTAAATTAATATTCATTCGAAAATAAACTTTTACAATAAAAGGTTATGAGCCCAGGAAGCTCTTGAAAAATAATTAAAAATATTTTCTGAAGTGAAAATTTTTTCAAGTCAAAATAAAAAAAATTTTTCAAGATAGAAGAAAAATTTGTTCAAGACAAGAAGAAAATACAAAACCGAATATGGATTTTAGCAAGAACATCAAGACTCTTAAAGGTGAAACTGAATGGCCAATGTGGAAAAGAAAGATTAGAGATCTTTTGGATTATCATGAAGGAACTTTGGATGTAATTGATAGAATATTACATAAGCCAACTCCTCTAGAACCAACAGCCACAGCAGAACAAAAGAAATTGTATCAAGAACAAAGCGGTTTGTACAGAAAAGCCAACAGTTATGCAAAATCGGTTTTGTGCAGTTCAATAAGTGATGATATTTACCAAAAAGTTATGGATAAAGAAAGTGCTGCAGATGTGTGGGATGCTCTTAAAAATCTTTTCGAAGCAACAGCAAAAGATCAATTGTTCAAGATATGTGCAGATTTTTTCTCGTTCGTTTGGGATGACAATCAAGATGTCACAATGCATATTGCCAAATTAAAAGGATTATGGTTAGAATTCAACAATGGACTAAAAGAAAAGAATTTAAACGAATTACCAGATCTATTGCTAGTGGGTAAGATTTTGCACATACTACCATCAAAATTCGACACATTCAAATCAAGTTGGATGATGTTAAGCAAAAATGAAGACAAAACATTTGAAGAGTTATGTATGCAAATAACTATGTATCAAAGGAACTTTGGAAAAGGCGACATTACCACCACTGAAGAAGCACTTGTTGCAAACTATAAATTTAAGAAATTAGAAAACTCTAACAAAGTTAACAAGAAGAATAGTGATGTTTGCAACTATTGTAAGAAGAAAGGACATTGGGTACGTGATTGTCGTAAGTGGGCAGCAGATGGTAAGCCTAGTAAAGAAGCAAATGAAGCCAAAGCTGTGAGTCAAAAGTGTTTGCCTGTTTTTTGTGAGGAAGCAAATGTGGTGCAAGATGCCGATACCACATGTTGGTGGATTGACAATGGAGCAACACGTCATATAACTAATAGTCAAGACAATTTTAAAGATTTTGAGTCGTTTTCAAGTCCAAATTTTATAAGAGCAGCAGGTAAAGAAGTACTGCAAGCCATTGGTAAAGGTACAATAGAAATTGAATCGAAAGTCAAAAACAAAACAGAGAGACTGTGTTTAACAGACGTTTGGTATGTACCTAACATCACAAGGAATTTATTCTCAGTGTTATCAGCTCAGGATAAACAACCAAATAGCAGATTTATATCGACAGCTACCAGCTGTAAACTATTTATTGATAATGAAATAGTTTTATGTGGTTCAAGATCAGTAGGTGGTTCACTTTATAAAGCCAATATAAAAGCGATAAAGCAGTATGGTATGGAACAAGTCAATGAAGTTCAAGATTCCGATTTACTTCAACTTTATCATGAAAGATGGGGTCACCAAGACAAACGACACATACAGAAGATGCTTAAATTAGAAATGGGTATTACTGTTAAAGATGATAAAACTGTATGTGAGCCGTGTATCTATGGAAAAGCTCATCGGTTACCGTTTGGTCATAGAAATAAAGCTACATGTCCCGGTGAACTCGTGACAGCTGATGTCTGTGGACCATTTAGTGAGTCATTTTCTAAAAAGAGGTATCTGGTGATTTTTAAAGATGCATATACGAAGTATCGTTTTGGGTTTGTTGTAAAACAAAAGTCTGAAGTTAAAGACTGCTTAGAAGAAGTATTAATGTTAGCAAATAATCGTGGTCATCATATAAAAGAATTGTTAAGCGACAATGGTGGTGAGTTTGACAACCATGAAGTAAAGTCAATTCTAAAGAAGAATGGTGTCATACAAAGACTAACAGCCCCTTATACGCCACAACAGAATTGTGCTAGTGAAAGAGAAAATCGTACAGTTGTAGAGATGGCTCGTACATTCAAATATTCCAATACAGAAGCAAAGTTTCCGGACGCCATATGGGCTGAATTAGTAAGAACAGCAATATATGTACTAAACAGAACTGGCAAATCATCAGTAGAAAATAAAAGTCCTTATGAATTATGGATGGGGAAGAAACCTAGAGTGCATCATTTAAGAATCATATCATGCGAATGTTATGTTCATATTCCTAAGCAAAAGAGAAAGAAGATGGATGCTAAAGCTACAAAAGGCTTTCTTATTGGTTATGACGATGATGAGCGTTACCGAGTTTACATCAAAGAGAAACAAGAAGTTATACTTTCCAGAGATGTCAAATTTGTTGAAAAAATTAAATCATGCCTGTCTGATAATCAAAATGATGAAGAAGATGACAACAAAAACGTAAATGCTGAAGATGATAATGAAGTTAAGCTTAAGTTTGAAGATTACAGAAGTCAAAATACTAATAATAACGCCAATGAAGAACCTGAATTGATAGATGAAGAACAACAAAGCGAAGAACTGATTGAAGAAGAACAGCAAAGTGAAGAAGAACTTTTTGATGATGCTATAGAAGATAACTATTTAGATGAAATCGTCATATCAGATGAAGAAGTTATTACTGATGACAATTCTGATTTAATATTATCAAAACGATTAAGAGATCGTACTTTGATATCAAATCCTAGATATGATGACTTTGTTATGGAAATTCAAGATTTTATAAATAAAATTGAAACCCCTATGAGCTATAAAGAAGCTATAAATGCTAAAGAAAGTAAACAGTGGATAAAAGCTATGGATTCTGAAATTAATTCCCTAAAAGAAAACAAAACATGGGAATTATCAGATCTTCCAAAAGGCGCAAAAGCTTTACCGTCAAGGTGGGTGTTCCGTGTAAAGATGAATCCAGATGGTTCCATAGAGAAGTTTAAAGCCAGATTAGTTATAAAAGGATTCACACAGAGAGAAGGCATAGATTACACAGAAACCTTTAGCCCAGTAGCAAGATTAGCAACAATACGTGCAGTGTTGAGTATAGTAGCTAGCAATAATATGCACCTATTTCAATTTGATGTTGCAACAGCTTTTCTTTACGGCGAATTAGAAGAAGAAATATTTATGAAACAACCTGAGGGCTATAGCGATGGTACAAAAAGAGTGTGTAAATTAAAGAAAAGTTTGTATGGTTTAAAACAAGCTCCTCGTTGCTGGAATAAAAGATTAGTAAAATATTTATTAAAGATTGGATTTAACGTTTGTGAAGCTGATCCGTGTCTTTTCATAAGAATCAAAAATGGAAAGAAACTTATTTTGGTATTATATGTAGATGACGGTTTGGTTGCAGGAACAGACGAAATTGAAGTTCAAAATTTATTAAAAGAGTTACGAGCTGAATTTAAAATTACATCTAAAGAAGCGAATTATTTTTTGGGTTTGGAGATAAAGAAAGAAAATGGTGTAATACGAATATCTCAAACAGCGTATGTTAAGAAAATACTTGAGAGGTTCAATTTTGATGAATGCAGACCAGTATCAACTCCAATGACCAAAATAATAGAAGATTCCGAAACAGGGAAAGCTGAGGACTTATCTAAATTTCCCTATCGACAAGCAGTGGGAGGAATTATGTATTTAATGCTTGGTACTAGACCAGATCTTGCATACAGTGTTGGATACTTGTCTAGAACTTTAGATAATCCCTCAAAAGAAGATATCGTCAGAGTAAAAAGAGTATTTAGATATATTGCTGGTACAAAAGAATATGGAATTACTTATACTGCTGACAATAACTTAAAGTTCGAATGCTACAGTGATGCTGACTTTGGAGGATGCTTAAAGACTGGTAGATCGACATCAGGAATTATAATAAAATACGCTGGTGCTGTAATTTCATGGATGAGTCAAAGACAGCCGATAGTAGCAACTTCTACAACAGAAGCTGAAATTGTTGCTGCTACTGAAGCTACCAAAGAAATTATATGGTTAAAAAGGCTATATTCCGAGTTAATTGGATACAAGGATGTTCCTGTATTGCAAGTGGACAATAATGCTGCAATAAGATTAGCTCAGAATCCAGAGTTTCATCGTCGTACTAAACACATTGCGTTGAAACATTTCTTCATTCGTGAAAAGGTATCTGAAAATGAAATTTGTGTTACACGAATATCAACTGAAGACCAACTAGCTGATTTGATGACGAAACCACTACAAGCAACAAGGTTGAAATATTTAATAAGTAATTTGGGACTTTCAAATGTTAACAAATTATCTTAACAAGGGAAAGTATTGATGTTAATAATGTATTTTTGTTAAGATTTAGTTAACACCCTTTTTGTACTTATAATTTGTAGAACCTTGTTTTATATTTGAGAACTGTTTTTAAATTAATATTCATTCGAAAATAAACTTTTACAATAAAAATTTTTAAGTCCTCTATACACTTGACTATAGACTCGACTATAGTGTCGTCTATAGACTCGAATGCAGAGTCATCTATATACTCGACTACAGAGTCATCTATAGACTCGACTATAGAGTCATCTATAGACTCGACTTAATAGTCGTCTATGACAAGACTAAATAGTCGTATAGACTAGACTAAATAGTCGTCTATAGACTCGACTAAATAATCGACTATACTGGACTGAATAGTCGACTATAGACGACTCTATAGAGGACTCTGTAGTCGATTCTATAGACAACTTTGTAGTCGAGTCTACAGACGAGTCCATAATCGAGTCAATAACCTGTAGAGTCATCTGTAGACTAGACAATATAATATATAGTATATATAGACTCGACTACAGAGTCCTCTATAGACTCAGCTATATAGTCGTCTATAGACGAGTCAACAGACAGTCGAGTGTATAGAGGACTCTATAGACGAGTTCATTGTATGTAGTCATCTATAGTCTCGACTATATATTCATACATAGACTCGACTTTAGAGTCGTCTATATGCAAGACTAGTCTTTAAAGTAATGTTCAACAAACAAATTTGTTGGTACAAGCAATTATCCTCAAAACAGCATTATCTTACCTCTTTAGCTTTATCACTATTATGTACAGGATTCTCTACTCTGATGCTAAATTTAATGGAATGAGCATACAGTTGTAAATCTTTACAATCCAAAAACTTGCGGTGTATTTCCTATAAAAGATATAAAAAAAGTAGTAAATTCCAAATCCCTTCACATTTTCAAACTCAATTCTTTTACCTTCTCCAAATTACTTATTTTATCCTGATCACAATACACTGTAACATTATAGTAGCCACCATATTGAGCCTTCAAATTATCCGGGCTGCTGCAGGTTAACATTTGTCCCTCTTTTAATACCGCAATACGATGACATATTTCATCAATTTCCGATATCGAATGGGAGGTCAAAACAATGGCTCTCTTCTCGGCCAACAAATCATCAATGGTACGATAGACAATGGCTCTAGTTACCGGATCCATGTCACTGGTGGGTTCATCCATTAGCACCACTGAAGTGCGGCCGCAGCAGGAAGTGGCCACGGTTAATTTGCGGCGATTACCGCCACTTAGGTTTTTCACCAAAACATCACGATACGATTCCAGTTGAAACGATTCTAAAATGCTGGCAACAAGCTAATTTCAAATGAAAAAGAAAAGCAAACAATAATACAATTCAACAATTATAAATGTCAGTATACATTTTTCAGTAATAACATAAAAATTTCAAGAGTTTTATTATATTTTCGTTTGATTTAAAAAAATTTTATTGGAAAATAAACAAAAATCATGTCCAATTTCTGCAAAGACTGTGATCGTTTGCAAATCAAACCCATTGGCACTGCTCCCGAAAGAACCCACTACCAACAGCCCACTAAATACGACCATTATAATAATTTCCAAAAATTCAAACAATCCAAAGAAGATCATCAGTGCATCAATCAACGCAAGGAAGAACTTTTAAAATTTAATTCCAACTTTACGGACTCCCACCAAAATCGTGTATTAACTCAAGAGGAATTCGTTGGCAAAAAGGCAGAGAATCATAATAATGTTGAGGAGGATTTAGAAGATGAAGGTAAATCTTTGGAAAAACGTAAATCTCTTTTGTCCTTAAATCGCACACCTGTCCAGTGTCCTATTAGTGTTTGCCAACGTACGCTTGGTGTTACCTTTGTATTGTCGCATTTTTTGCGGGATCATAGTGAAGATTTTGGAGTTCCCTGTCAGGAGATTTATGTTGGCAAACGTTCGATGTTGGTATTTGATGTGACGAACTTGGATTTTCGCGAGAATGTTTGTTTGGGTATTTTGGCGTACGGTGGAGATGCGAATGAAAGGTAAGTGGAAATGAAAGTTCATTGTCTATTGATAGAGCTGTCGCTTAATAGTTTAAGCCGAGAGTTTAATTAAGAGTAACTATAGAATTCACTATAAACTCGTCTATAGACTCGTATGTAGATTTGACTATAGACTCGTCTATTGACTTGACTATAGACTCTTCTATAGACTTGACTATAAGTTCGTCTATAGACTTGACTATAGACTCGTCTATAGACTTGACTATAGACTCGTCTATAGACTTGACTATAGACTCGTCTATAGACTTGACTATAGACTCGTCTATAGACTTGACTATAAACTCGTCTGTAGACTATAGACTCGTCTATAGACTTGACTATAGACTCGTCTATAGACTTGACTATAGACTCGTCTATAGACTCGTCTATAGACTTGACTATAGACTCGTCTATAGACTCGTCTATAGACTTGACTATAGACTCGTCTGTAGACTATAGACTCGTCTATAGACTTGACTATAGACTCGTCTATAGACTTGACTATAGACTCGTCTATAGACTTGACTATAGACTCGTCTATAGACTTGACTATAGACTCGTCTATAGACTTGACTATAGACTCGTCTATAGACTTGAATATAGACTCGTCTATAGACTTGACTATAGACTCGTCTATAGACTTGACTATAGACTTGACTATAGACTCGTCTATAGACTTGACTATAGACTCGTCTATAGACTTGACTATAGACTCGTCTATAGACTTGACTATAGACTCGTCTATAGACTTGAATATAGACTCGTCTATAGACTTGACTATAGACTCGTCTATAGACTTGAATATAGACTCGTCTATAGACTTGACTATAGACTCGTCTATAGACTTGACTATAGACTCGTCTATAGACTTGACTATAGACTCGTCTATAGACTTGACTATAGACTCGTCTATAGACTTGACTATAGACTCGTCTGTAGACTATAGACTCGTCTATAGACTTGACTATAGACTCGTCTATAGACTTGACTATAGACTCGTCTATAGACTTGACTATAGACTCGTCTATAGACTTGACTATAGACTCGTCTGTAGACTATAGACTCGTCTATAGACTTGACTATAGACTCGTCTATAGACTTGACTATAGACTCGTCTATAGACTTGACTATAGACTCGTCTATAGACTTGACTATAGACTCGTCTATAGACTTGACTATAGACTCGTCTATAGACTTGACTATAGACTCGTCTATAGACTTGACTATAGACTCGTCTATAGACTTGAATATAGACTCGTCTATAGACTTGACTATAGACTCGTCTATAGACTTGACTATAGACTTGACTATAGACTCGTCTATAGACTTGACTATAGACTCGTCTATAGACTTGACTATAGACTCGTCTATAGACTTGACTATAGACTCGTCTATAGACTTGACTATAGACTCGTCTATAGACTTGACTATAGACTCGTCTATAGACTTGACTATAGACTCGTCTATAGACTTGAATATAGACTCGTCTATAGACTTGACTATAGACTCGTCTGTAGACTATAGACTCGTCTATAGACTTGACTATAGACTCGTTTATAGACTTGACTATAGACTCGTCTATAGACTTGACTATAGACTCGTCTATAGACTTGACTATAGACTCGTCTATAGACTTGACTATAGACTCGTCTATAGACTTGACTATAGACTCGTCTATAGACTTGACTATAGACTCGTCTATAGACTTGACTATAGACTCGTCTATAGACTTGACTATAGACTCGTCTGTAGACTATAGACTCGTCTATAGACTTGACTATAGACTCGTCTATAGACTTGACTATAGACTCGTCTATAGACTTGACTATAGACTCGTCTGTAGACTATAGACTCGTCTGTAGACTATAGACTCGTCTATAGACTTGACTATAGACTCGTTTATAGACTTGACTATAGACTCGTCTATAGACTTGACTATAGACTCGTCTATAGACTTGACTATAGACTCGTCTATAGACTTGACTATAGACTCGTCTATAGACTTGACTATAGACTCGTCTATAGACTTGAATATAGACTCGTCTATAGACTTGACTATAGACTCGTCTATAGACTTGACTATAGACTCGTCTATAGACTTGACTATAGACTCGTCTATAGACTTGACTATAGACTCGTCTATAGACTTGACTATAGACTCGTCTGTAGACTATAGACTCGTCTATAGACTTGACTATAGACTCGTCTATAGACTTGACTATAGACTCGTCTATAGACTTGACTATAGACTCGTCTATAGACTTGACTATAGACTCGTCTGTAGACTATAGACTCGTCTATAGACTTGACTATAGACTCGTCTATAGACTTGACTATAGACTCGTCTATAGACTTGACTATAGACTCGTCTATAGACTTGACTATAGACTCGTCTATAGACTTGACTATAGACTCGTCTATAGACTTGACTATAGACTCGTCTATAGACTTGACTATAGACTCGTCTATAGACTTGACTATAGACTCGTCTATAGACTTGAATATAGACTCGTCTATAGACTTGACTATAGACTCGTCTATAGACTTGACTATAGACTTGACTATAGACTCGTCTATAGACTTGACTATAGACTCGTCTATAGACTTGACTATAGACTCGTCTATAGACTTGACTATAGACTCGTCTATAGACTTGACTATAGACTCGTCTATAGACTTGACTATAGACTCGTCTATAGACTTGACTATAGACTCGTCTATAGACTTGAATATAGACTCGTCTATAGACTTGACTATAGACTCGTCTGTAGACTATAGACTCGTCTATAGACTTGACTATAGACTCGTTTATAGACTTGACTATAGACTCGTCTATAGACTTGACTATAGACTCGTCTATAGACTTGACTATAGACTCGTCTATAGACTTGACTATAGACTCGTCTATAGACTTGACTATAGACTCGTCTATAGACTTGACTATAGACTCGTCTATAGACTTGACTATAGACTCGTCTATAGACTTGACTATAGACTCGTCTGTAGACTATAGACTCGTCTATAGACTTGACTATAGACTCGTCTATAGACTTGACTATAGACTCGTCTATAGACTTGACTATAGACTCGTCTATAGACTTGACTATAGACTCGTCTATAGACTTGACTATAGACTCGTCTGTAGACTATAGACTCGTCTGTAGACTATAGACTCGTCTATAGACTTGACTATAGACTCGTTTATAGACTTGACTATAGACTCGTCTATAGACTTGACTATAGACTCGTCTATAGACTTGACTATAGACTCGTCTATAGACTTGACTATAGACTCGTCTATAGACTTGACTATAGACTCGTCTATAGACTTGACTATAGACTCGTCTATAGACTTGACTATAGACTCGTCTATTTACTTGCCTGTGGACTCATCTATTGACATGTCTGTAGACTCATCTGTAGACTATAGACTCGTCTATAGACTTGACTATAGACTCGTCTATAGACTTGACTATAGACTCGTCTATAGAGTTGACTGTAGACTCGTCTATAGACTTGACTGTAGACTCGTCTATAGACTTGACTATAGAATTATAACTAACTTTAAGAACTCTAATTTTATCTCTATTGTTGCTCCATTTAAATAACAACCGATCACAATAATTGCAATTTCAGCTCATCGCGACCCACCGAAAGAGGTCTCTGCATAAACAATGCCTTTCTACCCAAACCCTACGAACAGCTGTCTTCGCATCTACCCATTCTCATAATGGCCTGTCGCACAACATGGTCAGCACTTTTGGGTAGTAAAGAAAAACTGGAAGGCAATACACAAGAACTTTTGGTACTTTGGTTGGCCAGTGTACAAACGGTAAAACCCATACACTGTACTGTTACAGTTTATGACAAGGCAATGACCTCTTCACGTAGCGCCATAATGCAAATTAGAGATTTAAATAGTACCCAGAATCCACAAGACTTTATGTTAAAGGAAACAAATTGTATACGTTTGAGTCATGGGGAGATAAATATATTGTCGCAGCAGCGAATGGAATGCATTCATATGGAGATAATGGTTAATGAATATTAATTAATAAAGAAATTTAAATATGAAACTAAAAATTAAATGTGAACTTACCTTGGGTATGTTGGTAATGCGCCTCAGACGACCATAAAATTCTATGCATTCTTTAACGGTGAGTAATGAATCCAAAGTATTGGTTTGTGGGCAATAGGAAATTTCCGGCTAATAAAGGAAAATGAAAAAATTATTTTAAAATACTTTATAATATCTTTAACTCACATTTTCATATTGAATATGACCCACAGTGGGCTGCAATTGTCCCGACAACATTTTAAATATGGTCGATTTACCAGCACCATTTTTACCCAACAAACCAAAACATTCGCCGGCATTAATCGAAAATGTTACATTCGATACAGCATATTGAGTTTTTCCATATGATTTACACAGATTATCCACCTTTAAGGCGGGCGTACTGTCCAACTTATCATTTCTCTTTAAGGAGTTTTGTATCGAGACAATTTTCAATTCTTCTAAATGTTTCTTTTCTTTGGCTTGGAAAACGCCCAAATGATCCATCAATTTATCCTTACACTTATACAACAAACCAGATTCTAGCAAGACATTGACCAATATAAATATTATACCCAATATG
The DNA here is from genome assembly GCA_942486065.2 of Calliphora vomitoria. Classification (NCBI taxonomy): domain Eukaryota; kingdom Metazoa; phylum Arthropoda; class Insecta; order Diptera; family Calliphoridae; genus Calliphora; species Calliphora vomitoria. Next base: position 63,947,567 of record OW818032.2, on the reverse strand, counting down.
GTTAGCGAGATATAGTGGGGCTTTAGCAGATCGCTGGTTACTGGATTTTTATAGGAATCAATGTCGTAGCGTTTAAATACCAAGGCTACCATGTAATTTTTACATATTTCGAGCAGACCGTCTCCCAAAGCATGCTGGGGGAAGATTAGGAACAAACGATGGTTAAGGAAATAACGCCATTCATCCCAGGTAGCTGAATCTCCGACCACACCCAGCAACACTACAATGGACATAGTGAATAGGGGTATGATGACATTTAAGATGAATATGGTAACAATGGCCACACTGGAATCGGAGAAACATTTTTCGAAGACATGAACGGCCGGTATACAAGCGAAACTGTAATGAAAAGGATGATATAAATGTTTTTTTTTTAAATTAGTTTTTTGGTTAAAAATTGGGGTTTTATTTTAGAAATCTTCTTAGTATTGCTTGATATCTAATCCAATTGTTCTACGTAAGATATTATTCAGTCCTACGTATTGCGTACAATCAGGCTCTATAGGAAATTTCTCGCTAATCTAGATATTTTCCATACAAAATTTACTACTACATCAGGCTAAATGTATAGAAAAATTCCTACAGGGACGTTTTCTAAAGAAACGGTCCTGCTAAAACAGGGAGATTTTCTAAAGAAAATTTCCTTCTAAAACAGTGTCATTTTCTACAGAAAATTTCCTGCTAAAATAAAGACATTTTCTACAGAAAATTTCCTTCTAAAACAGGGACATTTTCTATAGAAAAATTTCCTTCTAAAACTGGGACATTTTCTATAGAAAATTTCCTTCTAAAACAGGGACATTTTCTATAGAAAATTTTCTGCTAAAACAGGTATATTTTCTATAGAAAATTTCCTGCTAAAACAGGGTCATTTTCTATAGAAAATTTCCTGCTTAAACAGGTACATTTTCTATAGAAAATTTCCTGCTAAAACAGGGTCATTTTCTATAGAAAATTTCCTGCTTAAACAGGTACATTTTCTATAGAAAATTTCCTGCTAAAACAGGGACATTTTCTATAGAACATTTCCTTCTAAAACAGGGACATTTTCTGTAGAAAATTTCCTACTCAATAAGGGACAGTTTCTATAGAAAATTTCTTTTAAAACAGGGACATTTTCTATAGAAAATTTCCTTCTAAAACAGGGACATTTTCTACAAAAAATTTCCTTCTGAAACAGGTACAGTTTCTATAGAAAATTTCCTGCTAAAACAGGGTCATTTTCTACAGACAATATCCTGCTAAAAAAGGGACATTTTCTATAGAAAATTTCCTGCTAAAATATGGATATTTTCTATAGAAAATTTCCTTCTAAAACAGGGACGTTTTCTACAGAAAATTTCCTGCTAAAATAGGGACCTTTTCTACAGAAAATTTCCTTCCAAAACCGCGACGTTTTCTACAAAAAATTTCCTTCTAAAAAAGGGACATTTTCTATAGAAAATTTCCTTCTAAAACAGGGACATTTTCTACAAAAAATTTCCTTCTGCAATAGGGACATTTTCTATAGAAAATTTCCTGCTTAAACAGGTACATTATCTATAGAAAATTTCCTGTAAAACAGAGACATTTTCTATAGAAAATTTGCTGCTAAAACATGGACATTATCTATAGAAAATTTCCTGCTAAAATAGGAACATTTTCTATAGAAAATTTCCTTCCAAAACAGGGACGTTTTCTACAGAAAATTTCCTGATAAAATAGGGACATTTTCTACAGAAAATTTCCTTCTAAAACAGGGACATTTTCCATAGAAAATTTCCTTCTAAAACATTGACATTTTCTATAGAAAATTTCCTGCTAAAACAGGGTAATTTTCTACAGAATATTTCCTGCTAAAATAGGGACATTTTCTACAGAAAATTTCCTTCTACAACAGGGACATTTTCTATAGAAAATTTCCTGCTAAAATAGGGACATTTTCTATAGAAAACAAATAAAATTTTCTATAGAAAATTTGCAGCTAAAACATGGACTTTTTCTATAGAAAATTTGCTACTAAAACAGGGACATTTTCTATAGAAAATTTCCTGCTAAAACAGGGATATTTTCTATAGAAAATTTCCTGTAAAACAGGGACATTTTTTATAGAAAATTTCCTGCTATAACAGAAAAATGTTCTATAGAAATTTTCCTGCTAAAACATATGCATTAATAGAAGAATTATCGCTAATAGAGTGACATTTTTATATAGACATTTCTTTGTAAAAACCACTGCTTAAGACTAATTTAAAACTACTACTGTATATCATTAACGTTTTTCCATACTTACGCAAAGAATAAGGCCAAAACAATAACTCCCCACAGCTGTTGGCGATCAGTGAACACCGGCATATCGAAAGCCAAAATAATGGAACTGCACACCAAAACGGCTAAAATCATAATCTAAAAAATCAAGCACTTAGAAATAATGACCATTATATCAAAAATCTCTAAACTCACCAAAAAGTCCCAAACGAAAGCCACACCCCAATAAGTGGCGGCATCGACACCGCACAATTTCTGCTGTAACTTTTCACCCTTGACACGTTCATTGACTAGATACACTGAGGCCACAGCCACCACCATGGAAAAGGCTATCAACAAAATAAAAGCCATGCAAGAGTCGCCCGCCTGACGTAAACTAAAATTGTTAAGTAATATTAATAAAAGAAAATCTTTTTTAAAATCAAATTTACTTACATGGACGTGGTACTCAGTTCCATATAACCCAACTCCCAGGGTTCATTATATGATGTTATTTTGTAATTTGTATTATTGGTTTCAATTTGCAACAGATACGTGTTCATGTCATTCAACCAGGCCACCATTGCATGATAACCCTTGTTATTGTACCACACTATAGATTTGCTTTCATTAAAACTATAACCACCATAACGTTTACTCTGGTAATCGTTCAAAGTCTCCAGAATCCAATAAAATGACCTTTCAGAGCTATGAAATTTCTTGCAAGGCATATCCATTGAACAATCCTGTTGCATATTATCATAAACCTTTTGCGTAAAATCCATTGATTTCTCCATACTTAACATTTGTGTAGTCTTGGGATATAGATTCCGCGACAATTGTATGGTCTTATCGAAATCATCTTCCAATCTTTGGGCCACAAACCACATTGCACAGATCTCAAAAAGAGCGGGTAAAACTATAACACACAGTAACATGCGGTAATTGCGGCTAAAATGTACCAAGCGTTTCCAGAACAACTGGCGCATAGCCTCACATCTCGTCAACGGAGTTTCGCGTACCATATCCCAACCGAAATCTTTCTTCAATTTAACAGTCTTCATCATATCTATGGCATGACCATTGAATCTAACACTACCATTACAGTTTTTATCCAAATTCTTGAAAACATGTTCCAAATTTTCCGTTTCTACACTCAAGTCTTTAATTTTACCCTGACTTTGTAGATCTTGTAAATATTTCAAATACTCAGAGGAATTTTCATGTTGTTGATCATACGATATGCGCAGCCTTAAATCGGTAGTAGTGGATTTATCCAGTTCCCTGAAGTTGGTCAGCAGTTTGTCGGCCTTTTTCATTATTTCATCGTAAGTCTGAGAGTCACAACAATTCAAGTAAACTTCATAGTAGGAGGTACAATGATTTTTCAATGTCTCGGGATTATGTTTGGCTATAATTTTTCCCTGTAAAAAACAGTTTAAAAAGAGTTTTTTTTTTTTTACATGTGACTTGTGTTACTTACGTTCTTCATGATCACTATTACATCGCTGAGATGTTCAGCTTCATCTAGGAAATGTGTGGCAAATATGACAGCTCTTCCTTTGCGTAGTCTCTCTATGAGATCCCAAATATCCTTACGTGCCTTATTGTCCACACCATTGCAAGGTTCATCTAAAATTACCACATTAGGAGATCCTGAAAGAAGAGAAAGAGTTTAAATAAATATTCAATATATTCTTTGTAACTGAGGATATGTATTTATTTTGAAAATATCTTGATAAAACAGTAACAGTTTCCATAGAATTTTTCTGTGTATACTAGGGATATTTTCCGTACAGAATTGCATTCTAAACTAGGGATATTTTCTACAGAATACGTCTCTGTAAATATCAAGGACATTTTCAAAATACAAAGGGAAATCTTCTGTAGAATATTTCTGGCTATTAAAAGGGAAATTTTCTATAGAAAATTTCTCGCTATAACGGGGTATATTT